>SKCR01050717.1:0-175160 GCA_019454045.1 Zanthoxylum bungeanum | reverse complement strand
ATGCATCATCCGTAAAGGTTACGAAGTATTCATATCCACCTCTAGCCTGGCTAGACATGGGCCCACAAACGTCACTATGAACAAGGGCTAACAGTTCGGTGGCACGTACACCTTTACCGCTAAAAGGTGATTTAGGCATTTTGCCTAATAAGCAAGATTCGCAGACGTCATATGAATTTGAATCAAATCCGTCCAAGTACCCACTCTTCGAAAGTGTGGATATGCGAGTCTTGTTTATATGTCCAAGACGACAATGCCACATATAAGTTTCATCTTTATGACTTACTTTAAGCCTTTTGTTTTACATTTTGAGATTGATTTATATTCAAAATATAAAGACCATTATTTGCATCAGCTGTGCAAATTTCTATATCGTTTTTATGCATAAAACACCCAGTGTTTCTAAATACAAAAGTGTACCCACATTGGGTTAACATAGATACATAAATTATATTCCTAGTCAAACCACGTACAAAATAACAGTTTGTAAGTTCAAGTACATGCCCCGAGGGCATTTCTAAAACAGAAGTGCCAACGGCCAAAACGGCGACTAGATTCCCATTTCCCACACGCAGGTCAATCTCTTCTGACGCCAGTTTCCTGCTAATCCGCAGATCCTGCACATCAGTACAAATGTGAGTACCACAACCATAATCAAAAATCCTATTTTTAAAACTAGAAGTAGTCATGTTTATTTCTATAACAAACATACATGAGGCCGGTGCCTTGCCCGCCTTTATCTCCTTCTGGAGCGCCTTGTACTCCCGGTAGTCACGCTTCCAATGACCCCGCTTGCCGTACTGGAGGCATACATCCTGAGACTTGTCATTTGGCTTCCCAGAAGCCTTTGAAGATTTGGCCTTGCATTTCTTCTTATGCTTCTTCTTCTTAACACCTCCAGTCGCCTTGGGCCAAGCCCTCAAAGACTGAGATGTAGAAGCGAAGTGCGCCTCGCGCTTCTTGCCCTTAACAAGCTCATTTTCTGCCTCGTGCAGAGTGGACAATAACTCTCCAAGATTTTGGTCTTGGTTCAACATGTTATAGTTAATGATGAACCCACTCCAAGTGTCGGGGAGAGACTGTAAGATCAAATCTATTAAAGTCTCTGCCTCGAAGACTATGCCCATCTCGCCAAGCTGCTCAATGTCGGTAATCATCTGTGTCACATGTATTTCAACAGATGTACCCTCCGACATCCGAGTGCGGAAGAGCTTCTTTTGCAACTCATATCTCTGTGATCTCAGATTATATCGGTGAAGATCGTGCAATTTCGCCAACATATGATAGGGATCCAATCCTTTATTTTGTCGACGGAATTGCTGAGTCATGGCAGCAAGCATAATAGACTGAGCAGTTGCATTATCATCGCTATGAGTCTTCCAAAGATCTAGCTCAAGCAAATCATCAGGTTTAGGCTTAGGCCCAAGAGGCATATCTATGGTGTAGAGCAACCTCTCGGGTCCAAGGACTATCATTAGATTCATTTCCCAGTCGGAAAAGTTCGTGCCGTTGAAGAAATTTTCTCCCATGATAATATATCGGACACTGTTCTTTCCCGTTATTTTAACTGCGATAATCTAATTATCCAATTAACAATGTTTTGGGTACAGTTTAACTGTTACAAGAAAAATAAAATTTATATTAGTCCAACTAATAAGATAATTTTGACGAAATTATTTGAAAGCGCGTAAAGCTAAGTATTTGAACGAAATTTTAAATTCAATACTAGCCTCCCACTATTTTTCGATGAGCCTCTAACCCTCTGTTCAGTACTCGGGAAACCTAGTTTCCTAGTGGGCTAGGATCCTGTTAAATAACACACAACCTTGACTTTGGCCAACAAGCTGTATGATATTTAACTAGGTAGATCTCGAATATCAATTGGATCTCATCCAATTCCTAGATCCGGTAGGTGGACCTCAAAGTCCGAAACATATATATAATATATATGCCAATATATCCAATATATTTTCCTAACATTTTTCCTCTGAATCAACTAAGCCTTGGCTTTGGCACAACAAGCTTAATGATTCCAGTTAAGCGGGACCCATTGACCTTGGAAAGCTTTGTAATCAATGTCGATGGACAAGAAGTGATCTTGACTTTGGCCAAAAATCACGACTTGGACAAGACACCGATATGTAACAATGCTTTCAAGATTCAAACACATCCGCAATTGACAAAGGTCTTGACTTTGGCCAACAAACCAATGCCAATTTTGGATATTGAGTAAGAATCACTCAATGGAAGGAAAACGCTTAATATGTTTTGAGGGTTTTTCGCGTAAATTGGCAACCAATTTATTATCTTTGTTAGGTCTCATCATACACCCTTAAGCATGCATTCTAAAAGAATAATAAGGCACGGAAAGTAAATTAATAACGATATGCGGATGGATATTTAACAACTTGTTCCTAGAACAAATCACTCATTTTCTTCTCCCCGGCTAGCACTATTCTACTTCTACCCAATTACATAATACAATAATAGAAACCTCATTAACATTGAGGGGAATTAGGTGAGAAGAGAATACAAAGAATCAATAAAGAGAGAAGGCTGGACACGCATGTCCAATTTATAAATTCTAAATTTACAAATATTTCTAAAATTGCCCTTTCCCTTCTAATATCCATCTGATATACGCTATTCATTCATCACATCAATGTATTCATTCAAGCATGTTATTCAATCAATTTAATCAAATTAATTAATCTTTGAATATTAGTGATCATCCAATGTTCAAACAATGATTTGATTTGCGCGAGTCCAACTCGTTTGAGAATAAGTACTCGAAGTACAAATTCTTGAATTATATCGAACTACTCTTTAAATCTAATTTAATTCGTATTCAATACTAATTCTTTCATTTAATTCCAAATTAAATATCTACACTTTTTAATGTGCTTTAACGACTTAGATTCCAAATCTAATCTTAATGGGTCTCAAAGCCCAATTAACATCCAATGTTGTTTAATTAAAAGTCCAATGGGCTTTCAATTGATTTCATAAGGCATGGGCTTTGGTCAATATGGGTCAAACCCAAATACCAAGGCCCAAGTAAGGAATCACCCTTATTTGCCAAGAAGCCAATTTTGGCTCATTAGGCCCAATTAAACATTTAAAGCCCATTTGTTATATTTGGACTTAATGGAATGATTTAGGCCCAATATAGATCCAATCCATTTGGCCCGAACCTACTTGGCCCAACCAAGTCCATAAGGCCCAAATACAACAATTACAAGCCCAATTCAAAATCAAGCCCAATTTATTAAATTCCAATTTTCCAAAATTCATAATTTAATAAACCAAAGTGTTTAGCCATGATTAATCTTTTAAATTAACATTTCCAAAATACTAATCTAATCCATTAATCATGCTTTTCATCCTCAACACATGTCCAACATAATTGATTCAAAAAATCATCTCATTACATGCTCAAAGATCACGACATTTAGGGGTTTTATTTGTCCGATTTCATTTTCAATCCGATTGAATTACAAATAAACATTACCCATATTTTTCAACTCATCCAATGATCAAAAAACAAAAAAATACCATGACTTACAAGGGTAATACACATTCGGCCATGCCTCAATATTTGGGGAAAAATTGATCCAATCAACTTTTCATGAAATTGATCATGTATAACACCATGTTATCAACATACAAGCATACTTAATCAAACATTTTCATCAAATCATGCTTCAATCAATTTTGCCCAATTTTACCCTAATCATTTTCATGCTCAAATTAGGCTCCATGATACCATTATTGGTTTCTATTGATGTCCCAAGATCAATTTAAGCCATGAAATAGAATGAATACATAAGGAAGAGTGGTGGAAACACACTTACATTGAACGGCTTTGGATGTGATGATCAACAAAACTTTTCCCTCCTTGCTTCCAAGTTTCGGCCAAGGTTGCTTTTGTTGATGAAGATGATCAAGCTCCAAGTTTTAAAGGATTCCAAGCTCTTAGTTCGGTTCCCTATCACCTTGTATGGATTCCTTGAATGTGCTAGCAAAAGATGAAAGAAAACCAAGCTTCCTTTCTTCCTTGGAGAGTCACGGTTTTGCTTGAGAGAGGGAGAGAGTTTTTGGGTTTTGTTTCTTTGTTTTCTAAAAACAATTACCAAAACAATTACCCAAAAATTTGGTATATGCTTTACCAAAGTCAAAACAAATTTTTGGCTCCAAAATGGCATTAAATGCCCACACCAACCAACATCATGAATATTGACTACATGTCACTCACCAAAAAGGTGACTTAGACATCTATCACTAAAGTGACAAGTGATATGACTCGTGATGTGACTTGTGGCCGCACTTGATTCAAAATCGAAGTGGCGTCGCAAACACATTCCGGGCTCGGTTTCGTTAATTCCGAATTAACGAGTTTTCCGTTGCGTCGTAATTAAATCAAATTTAATTAAATAATCATGCCTAGCAAAATTACTATTCACGTCACTTGCGAATTAATTCTAAATCAATTCGTTAGCCCGAATTAAAATCTAATTTAATTCCGCGTCGAAATCCAATTTCGTATAATATATCGAATATATTATTTTATCGATTAATTCCAAATTAATCGTTCTCTCTCTTCAAATAGTATTTTATCCCAGATAAAGTCTCTCCACTTTTAATCCCAGATTAATAAAGTTCAAATCATACGTCATCGGTGAATCTTCGGGAAGCGACCCAAGAGACCCCTGGATATGTTGGCAGTAAATTCGGTCGTCGGACTATCCGAACACGTACGTACCTAGTACTACGTTCTTACCGATTTACGAGACAAGGTTGGCTTCTAGCAAAGCGTCATGCCTACCCAATTCTCTAGAAATATTCTTACTGGAATATATAATCTATGTCAGGCGTAGTATACATAGTATTGCGTATCTCGTGATCCAGTATCTGATGTCACATGCAAGGCCTGGGGCTGGATCAGTGTCTGCCCCGTACGAAGCATATATCGGATCACAAGCAACTAGTCTCTTTATTATCGGATAATCATGACCTAGTCATATTATCCCGACGATTGCAACCTTTTAGAGAACAAGTTCCGTATCCCTGTGTGACCATCATCTCCATATGACTGAAGTGATACTTCTGTCTTAATATCACATCCAATACACTACGATTCTCAATAAACCCAGAAGAGGCGTACACAGAACCTGTTAAAGTCCTGGACGACCAAAACTAAAGCGTATTGATTGTCGCAAGTACTAGCGATGCAAGTCTCAGGTTAAGACCAAATACACATACCCTGATGCGGACTCACATAGACACATAGTCACACTACCAATGGGATTCTGAGGGGTCTATCCAGAGCGATGCTATTTTCCGTACCATCGGTAAAATATAACCTCCTACCACACTTGCATAAGTATCCAATACTTAAATATATGAGAACTATGCTGTTACGCTTCCATAACACGCACAAGTGCGATACTAGTTTATTCCGCATTATCGATATCCAGTCTCGATAATACTACGACTAGGGATATTTAATGATTAAACCGTCGTGGATTGATACTGTCTCATATCATCTCAATCTGGAACTAATCATAAGGACTTTCATCATTAACACATTTAAGTAATCTAATTACGAAATGATAAAAGGCAATTTCCATTGCTACATAATTAATTTGTACAAAAACACAATGTCTTTTACAAATAGTGACGCTATGGGTCATAACTGTCTAACAATCTACCAACTTTTGGTATGATCCAATAGATCGGAATGAGAGGTTGATAAACCAAGTGAGTGTTGGGCCTTCTAATGTCTCTCTAAACCCTCTACACATTCTAGCTTCCCATTGGTGTGGAGCCAGGACCCTAGACATCATCATATATTTATAGTAGACAACGTGGTCATCTGGGTCAGTTAATCCATCGTAGAGCCTCATGTTAGAGGTCTGAACTCCTGTGGGAGTTCTACAGAAGTGATTGTCTCCTGAAAATGAGTGTCCAAGATTATTCTAGCTTGGCTCTTCTTTACTGGTAGCTTTTCTCTGGATAGGCTGGATAGAATCGCCTCTTTGAATTCCTCTATCTCCCTGCACATGTTGGAGGTGACTTATCGTGTCGGATTTGTAGGAGGGATATGGTGATCTGTTTGGTGGCTTGGAAGATGGTCGTCCAGTGGTGGATCTGTTACGGTTAGTGCTCGGAGTGCCAATCTGGATCGTATTTATGTTTGATTCATGAATATGAACAATTTCTTTTTCCATAATATTACTTATTTAATGGTAGCATCTCTTGTCTTTTATATACATATTCGATCTAATTACGATTAGATATCTAATTATGATTAGATTGAAACTAAATCTGATTTAGTGATAATTGTATATTAGACAAAGACCCTAGGATTAACAATATAGTGCGCAGTTACAACATAGTTTGTAATTGACATTAGGAAGCATCACTATAAGTTGTATATACTTAAATAAAGTTCCTGGTCAAGATTTAAAAACACGGGTCGGTTAGTAAAATCCGCTGAGACCAGTACATGTCGTATATTGTGACTTGGTCTGATGGTTTATCCCAATGAACCATGAGTCTCGGGAGACTAATATAGACATGTAGGTGTTTATTTGATAAATATTGAACGACTCACAGAAGATTTCCTAAGAGATGGTACACCAACGTCAATATGAATCTTCTCGAGTTGAGTGAGCATAATGGTCCTTCGACTTGGGATACCACAGTGGATATATGTGTTATCCTCCACACTTTGATGACAGTCACGTCACCGATCTATTTAGATCAGACCTCCGCCTATTCGTTGGGTGTGGACTGATGCTCATGATATACAGTGCGTATCAAGATAGAATATGTCAGTCCTGTGTACAGGGCATATGTATCCTACACGTGTTTACAATCTAGCAAATGCATGTCCGTGGTATAACTTCGGAAGCAAGTTCCGAGTGTTATTTAGAGATCATAAATTTTAAAGTCGACTATATTATACCATAAGGATTTGACGTTCTTATCTATATCCCAGGTATAATATGGATAGCATGTGACTGAGGGATTATATATATGCAATAACCTCGACTTGCATAGTTTTGCGAGATTATCCGTGGTCGTCATAATTTACGAGTGGGTGAATTATGCACACGAAATTGGATTTGGTGACGAATAAACCTAAACTTAAAGAGTCCCACAATATGAAGTGTACTCGTTGAGCACTTGGGCAACGCATTATGAATAATACTGATTATTCGTAATACTTCACCGGATTAAATGAGTTAATTCGAGTCTTTTGAACGGTTAAACGAAAATACATGCATTAAGGGCATTTCGGTCAATTGATAATTAATGTGTATTTGTATTTGATACAAAATTTGATTTGATACTTATTAATTATTTGTCAAATGAGATTTTGACACATGCCATTAATATATATATTTGTTATTTAATGTAAATAAAAATACATATATAATAATAATCGCATTAATTAATTATTAGAAGTTTAAATGTTAAATATCTAGATAATTAAATTATTTCAATATTACATAATTGTTATGCAATATGTTTTATTATTATTGGTTACATGTGGCATGGTTTTATTAAGCTTAAAGTTTAAAAATTGGATTTGTTAACTTAAAGGTTATTATTATTTAATTAGATTAAAAAATGATCAAATGACCAAATTGCCCTTCATTACTTCCCTAAGTCGGTTTACCCTTGTATTTAAAGTTGAAAAATTTTGTTTTCTTCATATTTAAGACTCCATGGTCGAACCCATCTCCTTAAAAAGCTCTCAAAATTTTCTTGAAGAAATAAGGGAAGAAAGTGAAGAAATTCAAGAAAAAGGTTAAGGAAATTACAAGATTTGGAGGTAATCTTCAATAATCTTAAACTTAGAAAGCTTATTTCTTGTTCTTGAATATCTAGAATATTTCTAGGGTTTCTTCCTTTCTTATATTTTGGGGCTTTTTGATTTGGAGGCTAGATGCATGTGTGAAGTTGGATTGGATGATATTAGTGTAATATTGATTCAATTTTATCATTTGATGACTTGTTGCCATTCTAGAGTGTTATGACAACTCTTGTAACTCCTATAATTGTTCTTGAGTTCTTCATAGGTGGTGGCTTTGGTTGGTGTTAATGTTGATATGATTAATGTTGAGAAAATTAAATTTAAAGCATGAAAAATGATATTTTTGTACAAAAATCAAATCTGGAAATTCTGTGTTTTTGGTGATGAAAATTATGTTGTATAAATGTATTGGATGTGTTTTGGGCATGGGAACAATTCTCGAAAATTATTTCGGAGTTGAAATATACGAAAACGGTGAAAACAGCGTTACCGGGTGAGTTTCGGGCTTACCAGGTGTCTGCTGTCCAAATAGTGAATTGGCCACTGTTTGGAAAACCCATGAACTGCCCAAGCACCATTGGAGCTGACCTGGGCAGCATCCATGTGTGTTGGTTGGTTGGTTCGGACAAAAACACATTTTATGCCATTTTGAGGAAAAATATTTTCGTAAAAGTTTCGCGATGTTCCTTAGCTATTTATGTCGTTATTTGATATCGAATAAATATGTTTATGTGAAATATGAATAAATTATTCATATTGGACATTGAATAATTTATTCGATAATTTAAAAAGTTTTAAAATTACGATTTCACCCGAACCGCGAGCTTCCGCTGCCCCCACGCCAAAACTCCAATGAAAATGGTATCAGAGCAGGACTGATCCTTCATCCATTACATTTTCATGCTTGATATATGATAAATAATCCAATTTTGATGTTTGCATATGCATATAATTTAGATATTTCTTGACTTTTCGGTTCTACGTTAACGGGAAACGTAACAGAAATTTAATGGTTAAGTTAAATTATGTTTTCTAAGGTAGAATTGAATTGTTTAGAAGTAGTTCTAGATTTAACTCTGTATTTGATGTAGAGTAAAGATTTCTTGAGGAATATCCCCGCTTAAATAAGCAGTAAAGTAACATGTATTGGATGCATGTTTCTTGGTCTGTCTTGTCAATATGGTTTATGGGTATCTTTCTATGGCTGCATCCTAGAAAGTGTCAAAGCATTGAGGGTGTAGTTGATAGAATTTTATCCATGCCGGATGTATATTTGATACTAGACAAATTCAAGTGAAAGTGGAAGTCCTGAATGTGTCAAAGCTGTCAGAACTACATCGGTAGCTTAAGTTTGTCATTGGCAAGTGAAGCCTTGATACGATTCCTTGTGAACGTGCCAAAGTTTTCATAACGAGAAACGGTCAGGAACAAAATCAGGAGTCAAAGTGAGTGTGATTGACAATGAGTTGTCTACCTAATGAATATATGTAGGCGAGATGGTGCCAAAGCTGTGAGTCGAAATATATTCATGGGGTACTTTTCTCACTATGGAATTCAATTTAATTATTGAATTCCCATTTTCCGTTGAGGATTACAGTAGTACGTAAAGTAGTGGGAGACACTGCTGGGTTAAAAAATCCATAACTAAAGTAGTGTGTAATTTTATGGAAATTACTGCTTTTGTTTTCCTTTATTTTATATTGTTAATAGAATTATACTTCTAATCCACTGCATGCATATTATTTGAATATGTTTTCTGACTTCACTTATGGTTGCGTATTTCTAGAATAGGTTCTAGAATGTAAGTAGACTTGGATATTGTTATATTAGTCCAAACCATCAGGAACTGTTGTTCTGATTTTCTTGAAAATCAAGATGGTTAGTGACTTAGTTACTAAGTCACGATAGTTAATCTAAATAGATATCTATTTTAGGATATAATTGTCTAGAGAGAATAGTTTCTTGTGCGGTAAGAATTGACGTGAATTAGTTCATGTCTCGAGATTCTTGTCTGGCATTAAGAAAACTCCATTATGTATTTATGTATCTTATAATGACGTTTCTTGGCTTTAATGACTTTTAGAAGTCACGTGTTTGACACAGTTTGCTAATCAATTATTTGTAATTATTGTGAATAATTGAAGGCAAATTATAAAGCTGAAGAAATGAGATGTGTATAGTTGTGTGTAGAGTATATGATACTCACAATATGATAACTGTAGGTATTGGATACCAGATCTCCCATCTAGTTATTTAAAATAATGTTTAATGATTTTTTTGATATTTGATATCAAAACTTGCGGCTATTGGATAGTTACTTGTTCTTTATAAACAATTGTTACATATTTTAATATGACTAGTAGTGTCATTGATGAAGAGATAAACATTAAGAAAAATACTCGGTTAACTAAATAACTTAGAACATTGTTTTATGAGATTTTATCACATAACAATTAGATGCATATTCTGTATTGTAAAGGATGGTATGATACAAGATCACACCATATATCCTTATCCATTTAATGAATATTGTATTCAGGATGTGATTAAATCTCATTTAACCAATGATCGTCATTGGACCATAGATTTATTAAACTAATACATTGGATGTATGTAGTTTAATGAATTAGAAATTGCCTTGGATAGTTTTCTTTACTTCGTAACTTAGTTAATGAGTTGTCATGACTTAGTTATGTGTTTATAAAAGTATATATATTGAACGTCTTGAATGGTTCGAGAACTTTCAATATGTTTATGATGAAATACGGATAGAATATTTTAAATGGTTCAAAAATATTTTATTTGAAGTGTTGAAAACTATAATTTTAAAATTCATTGTGAGTCTTCGAATTGTTCAAGAATGTTTGATATAATCAAACATATGAATTTATGGCAATTAGTTCTAAAGTTATTTAATGAATGTGATTCTTACTCAATATTATTCTTCTACGATTCCATCATGATGGAATTGATCAGTGGGAGAAATCAAATCTTATATGATCTGATTCGTTTGATATTGAGTTTTACCGAATTAGTTTTCAATACTCTTGGGGATATACTCCAGTAACACTTATTCACCTTTTTAATTAAGATTACATTAGTTTCTATAGTTACGTATATGATATGTATAAGTAAAAATTCGAATCTTGAAAAGTTTGAGATTTGAATCTTTCTTTTATATAATGGTTATATAATTGAAAGTACCTGCGCCTTGGAGGTACAAGTAAAGTTTATATTTAATTCTATTTTATAGAATATTTTATTCTATTTGATAGAATATCTTTTCTACGATCTCGAGTAATAGAATTGTTTTATTACTTGGTGTGTAACATCGGATGTTGACAATTATAGAAAAGACTTGACTTATTGCAGTCAAATATGAGAATGATAAACTATAAATGGAACTACATAATTAATAAGATGAAATGACCCTTAGATATGTTCCGTATAAGTTTAATAGGATGTCAGAATCATTTAAAAAAGTATTTGATACTTAATAGTTCTGCTATTTTCTTATTGAAGAAAATTATCCTATAATTTATAGTGGGAGCGATATTTGATATCGATTTCGGAAATTAGCATTAAACAATAGATCTAAGATTGTTCATAGCTTACTACGATCAAGTTTTGAGCTTGATTGAGCTCTCGTTATGAATCGTTCATAAAATGTGCAAATTATTTAAGCAACAAAGCAAAATGAGCTTATTAAAGGTTTGACCCTTATAGTATGACAGTGAGAAATGGTATACTCAGTAGTCTATTGTAGATTCTGAGAAAACTTGTCTCTAGTCGCATTAATTGAACAATTAAAGATCTGTTGGTTAATATTGATATTAAACTGTGTTTTTTAGCTAAAGAATGCAAAGTGGTGTTCCAGAATGGTTTCTTCAAATGAGAGATCCATTGTGGTTTCTAAGTTTGAAGAGTTCATTCTAGAATGGCCCTAGAGTTTGTATTCTGCTAAGATCACAGTTTGATATACTAGCTTATAGAGACTACTGTAGACTCAGGTAAGTTTTTTGAAAATCTTTGTTTTCTATTTTTGATAATAATCAGATTGTCTGATTTTATCAAAGCATAGAGAATACACATATGATAGTAGGGTTAGTGGGAGCGTACCAATTTCTTTCTAGTGTTATATATCGTAACGATATTATCATTATTAATGTAATAATGAAATGTTTGTGAGGTAAAAAGTTTACCTAAGTCTTATTTTATCCGTGAAAGCAATGAGAGTAGTCTCTGTTATATTCGATATAAAGTCTTACGATATAAAACTAAGAGACTTGTGAGATACTCCCATTAGTCATGCATTAGATATGATCTAACAAAGGACGCATCAAAAATATATGTATGATAGTTAGTATAACTGTTGACAGTTAGTATTGTTGGGTTTCTAAGGTCAAACCAAGATAATTTCAAGCATGAAATAATGTGAATACGAAAAGAAGTATAGCGGAAATATACTCACTTTGATCGGTTATAGGATGTGTAGTAAACAAAAATTTGGATCTCTTTGAAGTTGTTCCAAGTTCCTCCAAAGTTGTGTATCAAGCTCCAAGCTTTATCTTTGATTCCAAGCTCAATGGGAAAAGTTTCCCTAACACATTTGTATGATTCCTTGAGTGTGCTAGCACTTGAAAAATTGCAACAATTTCTTATTTTGTTCTTTGAAACTCTCGGCCAAGATGGAGAGAAGAAGATGAGTGTGTTTGGGCGTGAATGAGAGAGGAAGAGTGATGAGTGTTAACTTCTTATTTTGATTTCCAAAAACAAAAAAAAAAAGATATACCAAAAATGTAATGTTTGGTATATGTCCATCATCTCACCATTAGTGTGTTGAACAAGTCATCAACAACCCACCAAATTCCATCAACTAAAAGTTGATTAAAGTGACTAGGTGATGTGACTTGTTGGCCCCACTTGATTCAAAATTCGAGTAGGCCCGCAAACACATTCCGGGCTCAGGTTCATTAATTTCGGATTAACGAATTTTCCGTTGCGACGTAATTAAATCAAATTTAATTAAATAATTATGCCTAGAAAAATTACTATTAAAGTCGCTCGCGAATTAATTCCAAATTAATTCGTTAACCCGAATTAAAATACAATTTTAATTCTATTATGAAGTCTAATTTCATTTAATATATCGAATATATTATTTTATCGATTAATTCTGAATTACTCGCTCTCTCTCTCTCTATAATTTGAATTTTATCCCAGATAAATCTTTCCGCAATTAATCCTAGATTAATTTTCTCTCTTCTAATTAATCACAGATTAATTATGTTCGATTCATACGTCATCGATGAATCTTCGGGAAGCGACCCATGAGATCCATAGAATGTTGGCAGTAAATTCGATCGTCGGACTATCCAAACATGTGCTTACCCGGTACCACACATTCTTACCGATTTACGAGACATGGTTGGCTTCTAGCAAAGCACCATGCCTACCCAATTCTCCAGAAATATTCTTTAAGGAATATATAATCTATAACAGGCGTAATATACGTAGTATTGCGTATTGCAATCCAGTATCAGATGTCACATGCAAGGCCTGGGGCTGGAATAGTGTTTGCCCCGTACGAAGCATATATCAGATCACAAGCAACTAGTCTCTATAATTGGATAATCATGACCTTGTTGTTGGTCTTTGCTAAGGTCCCAAGATCATTAAACAAGCATGAAACAAGTGCGAATACAACGAGGGAGTTGCAGAATACTCACATCGATCGGTTGAGTGACGCTACGACAAGGTCAGGATAAAATACTCACTAGTTTCTGCTCCTTGCAGTCACGGCAGTTCACTGTCACAGCTCACTGTTTTCGGCTTCAATCTTCGTCCTTCGTCAAGCTCCAAGCTTCGTCAAACGATTCCAAGCTCATGGGTGGACTTCCCTATCACCTTCGCATGTCTCTCGGAGTGCTAGCTCTCAAGAAATTTGCCACAAATTTCCCACACTTAGCTTCCCATCTCACGATTTCTTGACATAAACCAGTGAAGAATTGCCTCTAAGACCGAGAGAGAGAGATGAAGAAAATGGCTCCAAATTCGTGAGCCTAGGAGAGAGAATGAGTGAAATGTGTTGTAATGTCTTAAGTGTATCTAATACACTTCCTTTTTTGATTTCAAAAATAAAAATAAAACATATACAAATGATAAAAATAACAATAAATGTCACTCAAGCTTTCAAAAGCTTTTCAACAACTCCCATCAAGGCACATCTTTCAATCAAGTTGTCAAGTCACATCACTCAAAGTGACAAGTGATTTGACGCTTGATGCGACTAATGATTTGACGCCTGATTTGACTTGCGTGCCGCACTCGAATTCAAAATACGAATGCGCTCGTAAATAATCCCGGGCTCGGGTTCGCTAATTCCAAATTAACGAATTTTCAGTTGCGACGTAATTAAATCTAATTTAATTAAATAATCATGTCTAGCATAATCACTATTCACGTCGCTAACGAATTAATTCTAAATTAACTCGTTCGCCCGAATTAAAATCTAATTTTAATTCCGTGTCGAAATCCAATTTCGTTTAATATATCAAATATATTAATTTAACTGATGAATTCCAAATTAATTGTTTTCTCTCTTAATTGATATTTTATCCTAGATAAAATATCTCCACAATTAATCCCAGATTAATTTTCTCTCTCTTCTAATTAATCCCAGATTAATTAAAGTACGAGTCATACGTCATCGGTGAATCTTTGGGAAGCGACCCATGAGATCCCTGGATATGTTGGCAGAAAATTCGGTCGTCGGACTATCCGAAAACGTAAGTACCTAGTACTAAGTGTATACCGATTTACAAGACAAGGTTGGCTTCTAGCAAAGCGCCATGCCTACCCAATTCTCCAGAAATATCCTTACAGGAATAAATAATCTATATCAGGCGTAGTATACGTAGTATTGTGTATGTCGATCCAGTATCGGATGATCACGTGCTAGGCCTGGGGCTGGAATTGTGTCTGCCCCGTACGAAGCACATGTCGGATGTCTGGTAACTAGTCTCTATAATCGGATAAACCTGACCTTGTCATTTTATCCCGATTACTGCAGTACTTAAGAGTACTAGTACCGTATCCTACTTGACCATCATCTCCATATGACTGAAGTGATACTTTCGTCTTGACATCACACCCAACACACGATGATTCTCAATATACCCAGAAGAGGAGTACACAGAAACCGGTTAAAGCCCTGATTGACCAAAACCAAAGTATGATTGTCGCAAGTATTAACGGTGCAAGTCTCAGGTTAAGACCAAATACACCTACCCTGATTTCGGACTTCCATAGACACATAGTCATACTACCAATGGAATTCCGATGGGGTCTATCCAGAGCGAAGCTGTTTCCCGTACCATCGGTAAAACACAACCTTCTATTACACTTGCATGAGTATCATATACCCAAATATATGAGAACTTTGTTGTTGTGCCCTCACAACGTGCACAAGTGTAATACTAGTCTTTTACGCATTTATCGATGTCCAATCTCGACAATGCTCTGACTATGGATATTTAATGATTTATCCTTCGTGGACTGATACTGTCTCATATCATTCTCAATCCAGGAACTAATCATAGGGACCTCCTATCATTTATACATATAGGTGATCTAATCACAAATGATAAGAGTGCAATCTCCTTTGTCACATAGTTAATTTGTACAACAACACCATGATCTGTACAAATAGTGACGCTATGGGTCATAATTGTCCAACAATCTCCCACTTGGCCTATAGCCAGTCACTCGAGTGTCTTACACCCGAACTATATACGGTTGGCTCAAACTGCTGAGAAAATGCTTTTGTCAGCGGATTTGCATTATTATCGTCTGATGCGATTTATTCGATCATCACATCGCCACGATGTATGATCCGAACGAATCAGATGAATATCGAAGTATGTATCTGGATCGTTGATGAGACCGTTAATTCTTTAGCATGTGCTGACGCCTAGCTCAGGTGCTAACAGAATTATATCTAATCTAATTAGATTTGTTATCGACCCAAATGGCTTCTATTGCCGCCTCAGCTGCAGCAATAACCCGTATTTGTTGTTTATTCGGTAACAGTATCTTGCTTGGAAGATTTCCATCTCACTGTTCCGTTATTCAAACTTTATAGTACCGTTTGCGACTTATAGTCATTTTATCGGTTTAGGAAACTTGTAGTAGTGATCCCAGTCACTTCAAGTTCTCTTTCTTCATAGACTAAGACAACATCCTTAGTTCTCTAAGATACTAACGGATGTTCTTAACATCAATCCAGTGACTATCACTTGGATTGGCCTTTTTGTGACTTCATATGCTCAAAGCGTATGAGACACCAGGGCACGTACATTTTTTAATGTACGATTTCTCAGAGAATGTCAACAATTTTAAATCTTTCCCAGAAGATCTTTATTCCTAGAATAAAGGTTGTTTCTCCCAAGAATTCTACGGAGAATTTTCTCGAAAGCCAAGCTTTCACCGATAGTTATTATGGGAATATCATTTCCAAGAAATGACATATTATCATTATTTTAGGACAGCCACAGTCAGTGCGCTCCCACTAACCCTCTTATATACACAAGAATCTTTTCGTTTTGAATTAAATCATAAACTATTATGATTACATCAAAACGATAATTCCAAGAACCTATGCTTGCTTCAATCCAAACATGGATCGAATAACTTGCAAACCTTATTTGCTTGTTTTGGTACGATAAAACCGTCAGGATGTTGTGAACATCCTCCAAAAAGGTTTCATTTTCAGGAAAGCAATTTTCCCGTTAGGCTGACATATTTCAAAAATGAAACATGCAGCATTAGCAAGCATTATCCAAATGGATTTACCGTAGCAACAGGTAAAAGGTTGAATCGTAATCAACACAATATTGATAACGATACCTTTCCGCTAAAAGCCTTGCTTTATACGTTGGTATGTTGACATCCATGTATGTCTTCCTTGAAGACTTATAAGTACCAATTGGCACAATGCCTTGCGGTACATCAGCTAGTGTCCAAACTTGGTTGATATACATGGAATCCATTTCGGATTCATGGCACTTTGCCATAATAAGGGAGTCGATACCTTGTATCACTTCCTAATACGTAGTCAGTTGGTATACCTCAATAAGATTGACATCTTTATGAGGTGAGATCAGAAACCCATACCCCATGTTGTTTTCTGAATCTCTCCGACTTACGCGGTTCTTTTGTATTCAAAGATTAATGGCAATAGTTTCATCCTTGATGAACTATTTTGTGTTCCATTAAGGATCGGTGCCAGGAATAGTATTACTCCGATTTTCATCGAGTTTTACTATCCTCCCACTTACCACTACATATAGGTATTCCTCTTAGGAAAACCGCATGGTGAGCAACAATTTAATTGTTCTCTAGTGAGTTGTATAAGCACTATACTTTGGTATCCCTATGATAACCTACAATTGGCACTTATCCAATTTGGGTTCTAGTTTGGTATCATCCAAACGTATGCCTAGCATCCCAAATCATCAAGAGTGAGAAACCCGGTTTCTTTCCTGTTCATATCTAATATGAATTCTGTCTAACAGATTTTTATGGAATCTCATTCTAAATAAGTTATGTACTGTTTATATGTATCCGTTGAAGGAAATGGTAGCTCAGAGCGACTCATGATTAACCTTATCATGTCTAACAAAATTTGGTTACTCTGTTCGGACACACCGTCAAAATGACGTGTTTCGGGAGGAGTTCTCATTGAAAGAATACTATACTCTTTCAAGTATATTAGAAACTTACTGCTTAGGTATCTTCCATTATGATCTAACCGTGACGGTTTAATACTTTAGCCGATCTGTTTGTCTATTTTGTGTCGAAACTCTAAAAGTTTTCGATTTGTGTTCTTCAAAAGAAACACATAACCACAATGCGATGCCACATCCGTAAAGGTCACGAAATATTCATATCCACATCTAGCCTAACTAGACATGAGCCCACTTGCTTCACTATGAACTAGGGGTAACAGATCGGTGGCACTTACACTTTTACCAAGTAAATAGTGTTATAGGCACTTTGCCCTATAAACTAGATTCGTAGACTTTATTTGATTTAAATCAAATTTGTCCTAGTACCCACTCTTCGAAAGTGTGGATATACGAGTCTTGTTTAATTGTGTCCCATACTACAATGCCACAACAGAGTTTCTTCTGATCAAATCATTTTAAGCTATTTGTTTGTCACGTTATATGTTTGAGATTTATTTATATTCAAAATATAAATGTTGTTATTCACATCTAATGTGATTATCTCAATATCATTTTTATATAATAAAACACTTTAGTGTTCTAAAATATAAAGGTTCACCCGCAGCGGGTTAAACACTGATATAGAGATAATGTTTCTAGTCAAACTAGTTACATTATAATAGTTTCCAAATTTAGGTACATACCCGAAGGGTAGTTCCTAAACTTAGGTATCTACGGTTAAAACAGCGACTTTCGTCCCGTTTCCAATTCGCAGATTAATCTCAACTGAAGTCAGTATCCTGCTCATAGCAGATTCTGAACATCAGTATATATTTATGTACCACACTAAGTATTTAAAATCTAATTTTAATACTAGTAGTGAACATAATCTTGACAAACATATTTGAAGTCAGAGCCTTGCTCGTCTTCAATTCCTTCATGTCTGCTTTGTCCAAACGGCAGTCACGCTTCTGCGATCCCGTTTGCCACAATTTAAGCAGATATTTTAGGATATGTCCTTTATCTTCCCAGAAGATTATAATGATTTTGTCTTTGCCCTTTTCCACATTCAGAAGCGTTCGGCCTAGCCTTGGCATTCTGGAATGTCGAAGTAAGGTGCGCCTTGCGCTACTTGCCTAATTTCAAATTTTGACTTTATCTCATTGAGAATAGTCATTAACTCTCCAAGAGTTATATATTGCAATTTAGTACTTCTAAAATCTAAGTATTGATTTATGAAGATCCTTCAATTTTATTAGCATACTTTAAGGATCTAATCCTTAGTTCTGATTCATAAATTAAGGAGTCTACTGACAAGTTTAATGGATTAAGCACTAAAGTTATCATTACATGAATCTTCCAAAGATCATGCTCTACTATTTGCTTAACTCCGGGCTTAGGCCTAATATGTTATTTTATCAAATAAAGTAACTTATTAGTTTCCATGACCATCCTGAAATTTATTCCCAATTTTGAAAATTAAACCATTTAAATACATTTTCCCTTGGATTATGTTTTAAATGTCAATCTTTCAATTTATCTTGATTTTAATAGTCCAACTATTTAATCAACGATTTAGGTACTATTTATTATAATGATTACAATAGTCCAACTATTTAATCAACTATAATTTAATAGATTAAAATCAATTATATTGATTACTATAATCCAATTATAAAATCAACTATAAATGAATAGTTTGAATACATTCCAACTGTTTTAAAACAACGATTTAAATATTAGTCCAACTAACAATTAATATAATTGACGAATGATATTTTTTTTGAGCGCGTATGGCAAGTAATTAAACGAATATTGCAAATTCAATTCTTACCTCCCACTATTTTTCGGCGAGCCTCTAACCCTCTGTCGAGTACTCGGGAAATCGTGTTTCCTAGCGCGCTAGGATCCCGTTAAATATCACACAATCTTGACTTTGGCCAACAAATTGTATGATAATTAACTAGGTAGATCTCTAAGATCGATTGGATCCAATCCAATTCCTAGATCCGGTTGGGGGACATCCAAGTCCGAAACATACATCTTATATATGCCAATACATCCAATGTATTACCTAACCTTTTTCCTCTGAATCAACTAAGTCTTGGCTTTGGCACAACAAACTTAGTGATCCCAGTTAAGCGTGACCCATTGACCATGGAAAGCTTCGTAATCAATGTCGATGGACAAGAAGTGGTCTTGACTTTGGCCAACAAACCACAACTTGGACAAGACACCGATATGGAACAAAGCTCTCGTGATTCAAACACATCTTCGACGGATAAAGGCCTTGACTTTGGCCAACAAGACAATGCCAGTCTCGGATCTTGAGTAAGAATCACTCAATGGAAGGAAAAACGCTTAATATTTTGCGAGGGTTTTTCGTGTGCAAATTGGCAACCAATTTATTATCTTTGTTAAGGTCTCATCATCATACACCCTTAAACATGCATTCTAAACACATAATAAAGCGCATATGAATAAAATAATAATGATATGTGGATGGATACTTTACACATTGATCCTAGATCAAATCTCTCCCTTTCTCTCTCCCGCTAGCACATGTATCACTTTTACCCGTTACACTACACTTCTAAAGAAACCTCATTTACATTGAGGGGAATAGGTGAGAAGAGAATACAAAGAATATGAAGGTGATAAGGCTGGACACGCAGGTCCAATTAATAAATCAAATTTATTACAACAATTTCTAAAATTGCCCCACCCATCTAATATCCATCTGATATACATTATTCATGCATCGCAACCATGTATTCACACAAGCATGTTATCAATAAATCTAATCAAATTAATTAATCTGATAATTAGTGACCATCCAATGTTTAAACAACGGATTGATTTTGCGCGAGTCAAACTCGTTTTACGAATAAGTACTCAAATTACGAATTCTTGAATTAAATTAAACTACATAATTAAATCCAATTCAATTTGTATTTAATACTAATTCGCCATTTAATTCCAAATTAAATACTACACTTTATTAACGAACCTATACGACTTAAATTCCAAATTTAATCGTTACGGGTCTCAAAGCCCGATTATCGTCCAACGTCAATTCAATTAAAGTCCAATGAGCTTTTAATTAATTTCTTTAAGGCGTGGACTTTTGGTCAACTCGGGTCAAACCCAATAACCAAAGTCCAATCCGGGAATTACCCCATAAGCTCAGAAATCAATTTTGGCCCATTTGGCCCAATTAAACTTTAAAGGTCCATTAGTTGCATTTGGGCTTTATGGAAGCGGTTTTGGGCCCAATCGGATCCAACCAATTTAGCTTAAACCCAACTTGGTACAACCAAGCCCAATAAGCCCATTTACAACATTACAAGCCCAAATCCAATTTAAGCCCAATTAATTAAATTCCAAAAATCCAATTTCCCAATTTAATTACACTAAAGTGTATAACACAATTAATTACCCAATTAACATTTCCAAAACACCAATTAGCCTAATTAATCATGCTCAATTACATCAATTAGTGTCCAACACGTTTTGATCAAAATCAAACCCAAACATGGTTCTTCCTCTTGGCAATTTTTTTGTCCGATTCGGTGTCAATCCATCCAATTAATCCACAATCGACATTAATCAACATCCCAATTGATTCCAACTCATCCAATGAATCAAAAAATCAAAAATTACCAAGAATTAGGGGACTCATGTATTCGGTCAACACAAGAAATTGTTTGGGGAAAAATGTTCCAAACAATTTTTCAACAAATTGATCCAATCAATCTTCATTAAAACATATTTAAGCATACTAATTCATCCAATTTCATTAAAACATGCTCAAATACAATTTACCCAAATTTTAACCCTAAGTCATATTTCATGCTCAACCTTGCTCTTGATACCATTGTTGGTGTTTCCTAAGGTCCCAAGATCATTAAACAAGCATGAAACAAGTGTGAATACAATGAGGGAGTTGCAGAATACTCACATCGATCGGTTGAGCGACGCTACGACGAACCAAAATTCTAGTTTCTGCTCCTTGAAGTCAAGACAGGTCACTGTCACAGCTCACTGTTTTCGGCTTCAATCTTCGTCCTTCGTCAAGCTCCAAGCTTCACCAAACGATTCCAAGCTCATGGGTGGACTTCCCTATCACGTTCGCATGTCTCTCGGAGTGCTAGCTCTCAAGAAATTTGCCACAAATTTCCCACACTTAGCTTCCCATCTCATGATTTCTTGACAAAAACCAGTGAAGAATTGCCTCTAAGGCCGAGAGAGAGAGATGAAGAAAATGGCTCCAAATTCGTGAGCCTAGGAGAGAGAATGAGGGAAATGTGTTGTAATGTCTTAAGTGTATCTAATACACTTCCTTTTTTTATTTCAAAAATAAAAATAAAACATATACAAATGATTAAAATAACAATAAATGTCACTCAAGCTTTCAAAAGCTTTTCAACAACTCCCATCAAGTCACATCTTTCAATCAAGTTGTCAAGTCACATCACTCAAAGTGACAAGTGATTTGACGCTTGATGCGACTAATGATTTGACGCTTGATTTGACTTGCGTGCCGCACTCGAATTCAAAATACGAATGCGCTCGCAAATAATCCCGGGCTCGGGTTCACTAATTCCAAATTAACGAATTTTCCGTTGCGAAGTAATTAAATCTAATTTAATTAAATAATCATGCCTAGCATAATTACTATTCACGTCGCTAACGAATTAATTCTAAATTAACTCTTTCGCCCGAATTAAAATCTAATTTTAATTCCGTGTCGAAATCCAATTTTGTTTAATATATCAAATATATTAATTTAACCGATTAATTCCAAATTAATCGTTTTCTCTCTTTAATTGATATTTTATCCTAGATAAAATATCTCTGTAATTAATCACAGATTAATTTTCTCTCTCTTCTAATTAATCCCAGATTAATTAAAGTGTGAGTCATACGTCATCGGTGAATCTTCGGGAAGCGACCCATGAGATCCCTGGATATGTTGGCGTTAAATTCGGTCATCGGACTATCCAAACACGCAAGTACCTAGTACTACGTGTATACCGATTTACAAGACAAGGTTGGCTTCTAGCAAAGCGCCATGCCTACCCAATTCTCCAGAAATATCCTTACAGGAATAAAGGATCTGTATCAGGCGTAGTATACGTAGTATTGTGTATGTCGATCCAGTATCGGATGATCACGTGCTAGGCCTGGGGCTGGAATTATGTCTGCCCCGTACGAAGCACATGTCGGATGTCTGGTAACTAGTCTCTATAATCGGATAAGCCTGACCTTGTCATTTTATCCCGATGACTGCAGTACTTAAGAGTACTAGTATCATATCCTACGTGACCATCATCTCTATATGACTGAAGTGATACTTCCGTCTTGACATCACACCCAACACACTACGATTCTCGATATACCCAGAAGAGGCGTACACGGAAATCGGTTAAAGCCCTGGATGACCAAAACCAAAGTATATTGATTGTCGCAAGTATTAGCGGTGCAAGTCTCAGGTTAAGACCAAATACACCTACCATGATTTCGGACTTCCATAGACACATAGTCATACTACAAATGGAATTCCGAGGGGGTCTATCTAGAGTGAAGCTGTTTCCCGTACCATCGGTAAAACACAACCTCCTATTACACTTGCATGAGTATCCTATACCCAAATATATGAGAACTATGTTGTTGTGCCCTCACAACGTGCACAAGTGTAATATTAGTCTTTTACGCATTTATCGATGTCCAATCTCGACAATGCTCTGACTAAGGATATTTAATGATTTATCCTTCGTCGACTGATACTGTCTCATATCATTCTCAATCCAGGAACTAATCATAGGGACCTCCTATCATTTATACATCTAGGTGATCTAATCACAAATGATAAGAGTGCAATCTCCTTTGTCACATAGTTAATTTGTACAACAACACCATGATCTGTACAAATAGTGACGCTATGGGTCATAATTGTCCAACACTTGTCATATTATCCCGATAGTTGCAACATAATAGAGAATCGGTTCTGTATCCCTGCGTGATCATCATCTCCATATGACTGAAGTGATAATTTCATCTTGACACCACACCCAATACACTACGATTCTCAATAAACCCATAAGAGGCGTACACAGAACCTGTTAAAGTCCCGGACGACCAAAACCAAAGCGTATTGATTGTCGCAAGTACTAGCGATGTAAGTCTCAGGTTAAGACCAAATACACCTACCCTGAAGTGGATTCCCATAGACACATAGTCATACTACCAATGGGATTCTATGGGGTCTATCCAGAGCAAAGTTGTTTCCGTACCATCGGTAAAACACAACCTTCTATCACACTTGCATAAGTATCCAATACTTAAATATATGAGAACTATGCCGTTATACTCCCACAACGCGCACAAGTGCAATACTAGTTTATTCTGCATTATCGATGTCCAGTCTCGATAATACTATGATTAGGGATATTTAATGATTAAACCTTTGTGGATTGATATTGTCTCATATCTTATAATCCGGAACTAATCATAAAGACTTTTATCATTTATATATTTAAGTAATCTAATTACATAATGATAAAATAGCAATTTCCATTGTCACACGGTTAATTTGTACAAAAACCACAATGTCTTTTACAAATAGTGACACTATGGGTCATAATTGTCCAACAAGTATGTCTTTTATATATAATATTAATCTCTCGTAAATGATGATTCCTTTGTCGAAAGAGAAATTAATTAGAATGTCTAATCAATCTTATGCATCATATGATGATGGCATAATGAATACTATATTATGTGCGATTAAAGATATCAATTTAATCATTATTGTTACGAGCTAATTTGATACGATGTAGACCATAGGATGTGTCTTGAAACATGTTATTTGTTATCTTGGAGATATTAAGAACGAGTTTCTTATTCATGGAGAATATAATCCGCAACCATTAGGGTCAGATTAGTTTTGAGTCTAATTATGATGTTAGACAGTCTACGTCATATAAAGTTAGAAAAGATGCAGTGGGAGTGTCACGCTTGATTCTACTGAATCAGTAGAATTAGTTGTAACTTATGAAGTATTGACTTATGAAGTTGCATAGTGACCTTATAGATTAGTGTAGACATTGTATTATTGCATGAGCCCGATGATGAGCCTTGTATGGAGGCACTTCCTAAAAAGTTGCCGAAGTTGCGAAAAACGAATGCCGAAAGGAAGGAAAACCTCCAAAATTAGTACCTCATTGGAGTCGGACTCACTAGCCAGTCTCAGATTCGCTCAGTCAGCGTTTGCTTCAAACCCATGCCGCGTCAGTCCATTATCCTCAGCCTTAGCCTCAGACAAGCCCAAAACCCCATGCAATCGATCGGCCCATCCACCCTCTGACCATGCGGCCCATGCATAATCTTCCCAAATATGATAAAATCTCCTTAGTTATGAGAGCGTCAACACTTTCCAATTTAATGAGATTTTGGGATCCCATCCTTACCAATTTAACAAGATTTGAGATCTCCTCATCACCAAATTTATAAGATTTTATTCCCTAAATAATATTTCCCAATAAACATGATTTGTTTCCCTATTTAGAAATCCCTTCAAATCATTATAAAGGACCAAGTCATCTCCGAAAAGGGGGGCTCTCTTCTTCTTCTTGGGCGACAACTTGAGAAAAAAAAACACTAGGGGATCACCAAAAAAACAGTGAGAAAAAAGGAAGGGAAAACATCAAAAAAAAGAACTGAAAACCAGAAGCAAAAATCGAAAACCATAAACAAAAAACCGTGAACCAAAAGCAGAGATGAGAAATAGCGTGAAGCGGAGACCAGAAACAGCATGAAGCAGAGACGAGAAACAACATGAAACAACAAACCAAACATGGACATGAAACTAGCAAGCAGAAAGCCGTGAATCAGCATGCAGAAACGGCAACTAGCATGAGCAGAAACAGCAACCAGCGTGAGTAAAAATAGTGAACCAGCAACCAGAAATAGCGAACCAGCGCTTCCGAGAAAACAACTTAAAATGTAAGACCTGATGACACCCTTACCATATTTATTTTTATAAGTTACGGGCGCTGCATGCCTGGCTGGGCGTGAAACACGTCCAGCCGGTATGCGAAGCCCTACATAAAAAAATATCCAAATCACTGGCCACATTTCTTCTTTGGCATTTCGTTGTTTATTTTTATTATTTATTCACTTTTATTTTTATTTTATTATTTCCCTTTATTTTGTTTATGTTTGTTCATGTTGATGATTATCCGAATATGCATGGTTATATTTTTTATGTCCGTTTACATTGCATTGATGATAATTGTGTTTTATTATCCTTGCGGTATATCGGATTGAAATCCAAACGTAAATTTCGTATCCGAATCCGAATGGACGGTAGTGCGATTTGTACTTGGGATACAACTCCACGTGCCACTCGAGAAATACTTATATATGCGTGATTGACCCCTTTTTGTTTCCATTTATCTTAATGAATCATTTGCTTTTGAATTGTTTATTATAATTTTCGTTATCGCACCTCGTATTGCTTAATTTCATATGCTTTTGGAACTACGTTATTGTGATTTTTATTTTGGTTGGGTATGTTATTACATTTTTATTCGCTTTTATGCATTAATTGCATTATGACTTGACTATACCATTGTTTGAACCCATACATTGTACTGGCATAAGTAAGGGACCATTCCGAACCCAACGGTTTGAGGTCTTCCCTTGCGAGGGGTGGGTGCGACCTTAAATCCTTCCCAGTTCACGATAGGTGGCGACTCATTCATTCTCCGATTTAGTCCCCCGCAGGCTAATATGTACTCTTTATAGGCTGCGAGCCCAACAGTTTCATGGTCGCCGAACATCATAGGCATAACGGTAAACCCAGCTTCGCTCCTACAGATGGCGACTCCATTAGGGATAGAGAATCGGCCCTGAAACAATGCCTTAGTAGTGTCTGTGGCTTTGGCTTTGGTTAACCAAGTCTCATATATTTTGCATACCCTTCTTAACCCCGATGGCACCATGTATCATGAAGTCGCTTTCACTTCAGGTGGCAGATACAAGGAATTCTGGGGAGTAACAACCTTTATCAAGGAATAAAGATCTACATGGATAGATTTGGAGTTGTTAACACTCTCTGGAAATTGTACATTTAAAATGTACTTGTATTGGTGTCTCATACGCTTTGAGCATATGGAGTCACAATCGGGTCAATCCAAGTGATAGTCACTGGATTGAAGATTATGAACATCTGTTAGTATCTGAGAGACTAAAGATGTTGACTTAAACTATGGAGATGAGAACTTGAAGTGACTGGGATCACTGCTGCAAGTTTTCCAAACCGTTAAAAATACGGTACTATAAAAGTTTGAACACTGGGACAGTAAGCTGGAAATATTCCGAGCAAGATAACTGTTGCTGAATTAACAATAAATGCGGATTATTGCTGCAGCTGAGGCAGCAATAGAAGCCATTTGGATCGATAATAAATCTAATTAGATTAGATATATATCTTTTATCAGCTGAGCTAGGCGTCAGCACAGGCTAAGGAATTAAAGGTCTCATCGACGATCCAGATATATACTTCTATATCATCTTATTCGTTCGGATCTACATCGTGGCGATGTGATGATCGTGTAAATCGCGTCAGATGATAATTAAACAAATCCGCTGACGAAAACCTTTCCTCAGCAATTTGAGCGAACCGACATAGTTTCGGGTGTTAGACACTCGAGTGACTGGCTAGGTGCCAAGTGGGAGATTGTAGGATAATATGACCCATAGCGTCACTATTTGTACAAATCACGGTGTTGTTGTACAATTAACTATGTGACAAGGAAATTGCACTCTCATCATTTGTGATTAGATCACCATAGATGTATAAATGAGAGAGGTCCATATGATTAGTTCCTGGATTGAGATGATATGAGACAGTATCAGTCCACGAAGGATTAATCATTGAATATCCCTAGCCGGAGTATTATCGAGACTGGACATCAATAATGCGGAATAGGCTAGTATTGCACTTGTGCGCGTTGTGAGGGCACAACGGCATAGTTCTCATATATATAAGTATTGGATACTTATGCAAGTGCGATATGAGGTCGTGTTTCACCGATGGTACGGGAAACAGCTTCGCTCTGGATAGACCCCTCGGAATCCCATTGGTATTATGACTATGTGTCTATGGGAGGCCGAAATCAAGGTAGGTATGTATAGTCTTAACCTGAGACTTGCATCGCTAATACTTGCGATAATCGGTAGACTTTGGTCTTGGTAGTACAGGGCTTTAACCGGTTCTGCGTACACCACTTCTGGGTTTATCAGAGAGTTGTAGTGTATTGGGTGTGATGTCAAGACTGAAGTATCACTTCAGTCATATTGGAGATGATGTCACGCAGGATACGGTACTAGTGCTCTTAAGTGTTGCGCAACCATCGGGATGTTATGACTAGGTCATGCATATCCGATTATAGAGACTAGTTACCAGACACCCGACATGTGCTTCGGACGGGGCAGACACTTATCCAGCCCCAGCCCTAGCACGTGACTATCCGATACTGGGCCGATATACACAATACTACGGTATACTATGCTTGATACAGATCTATATATTTCCTGTAAGAATATTTCTGGAGAATTGGGTAGGCTTGGCGCTTTGCTAGAAGCCAACCTTGTCTTGTAAATCGGTATAAACGTAGTACGAGGTACTTGCGTGTTCGGATAATCCGACGACCGTATTTACTGCCAACATATCTGGAGATCTCATGGGTCGCTTCCTGAAGATTCACCGATGATGTATAACTCGCACTTTAATTAATCTAGGATTAATTAGAAGAGAGAGAAAATTAATCTGGGATTAATTGCGGAGATATTTTATCTGGGATAAAATATTAATTAAAGAGAGAGAACGATTAATTTGGAATTAATCGATAAAATAATATATTCGATATATTATAAGAAATTGGATTTCGACGCGGAATTAAAATTAGATTTTAATTCGGGCGAACGAATTAATTTAGAATTAATTCATTAGCGACGTGAATAGTGATTTCGTTAGGCGTAATCATTTAATTACGACGCGACGAAAATTCGTTAATTTGGAATTAGCGAACCCGAGCCCGAGAGTGATTGCGAGCGCATTCGCATTTCGAATTCAAGCGCGGCACGCAAGTCACATCAAGCGTCAAATCGTTAGTCACATCATGCGTCAAATCAATTGTCACTTTGAGTGATGTGACTTGACAACATGTCACTTATTAAAGTGATGTGATGTGACTTAAAGTAAAAAGTAGAAATGATGAAAAGCATTAATAGACTTTTGCTTTTTAACTTTTGACATATATGAAAAATGATTTATATATTTGTTTTTGTTTTTGGAATAAAAAATAAATATATAAACCAAAAATCATTTTCTCTCTCTCACTCACCACTCACGGTCTTCTCCTTTCCCTCTCTTTTCATCTTCCTCTCATTCACGGCTTCAAGCCGATTTTCTTCTCTAAATCTTTTGGTTAGACCGAAATTTTGAGAAGCAATTGAAGATGAGTAGTGCTAGCACACACATGGGTTATATTATGGTGATAGGGAAACGAATTTGTGAGCTTGGAAAGCTTGAAGCTTGAAGCTTCCATGGTGTTCATCAATGGCCGAACATGGAGGAGGCAAACCAGTCCCCAACCGAGCAGTCCACTGAATGAGGAAGCTACTGCCGAGCTTGATGTGCATCAAAAACGCAACTTGTTCTTCATTTCATCAAAACCCATCAATGTGAGTATGAATTCCGCCTTACTCCTTTGTGTATTCAACTCGTTTTTATGCATGTTTGTGATCCTTGGGACTTGATTGAATCTCTACAATGGTATCTTGAGCTATTGGTTGCATAAAACGAATTTAGGGTTCTTGAGCAAAATTTGGGGCTTTTTGATTTAAGCATGATTTTGACAAATTGTTTGTTTAAGAATGCTTGTATATGAATTAATTAGAGTTATATGTAATCAATTGATGAAAAATTAATGGATTGATTCCCCAATTTGCTTAATGTTGGCCAAAACTAATTTGGTAAAACTCAATTTGAGCATCAAATGATAAATTGTTTAGTATAGTATGCTTGAATGAGTTGAATTGATGTTGTGCATAATCAATTTCATGAATTTGGTTGGATCCATTTTTCCCCAAATTTTGGGCATGACAAATTTGGGTAAACTTGATTTTGAGCATGTTTAATGAAATTGCATGATTTAGAATGCTTGAATGTTGTTTAATTGATGATTGATTAGATCATTTGATGAAAAGTGTTTGGAACAATTTTCCTCAATTTTCTTGTGATGGCCGAATTTGGCAAGTGCCCTAATGTCTTGGTTTTTGATTTTTTGTTCATTGGATGACTTGCAAATCATTTGGGGATGTTGAATTTATGTTTAATTTGGTTCAATTGGATTGAATTTGATTTGGGCATAATTTCCCTCTTTGGCCGAGACACTTGAAGCATGAAATTGGGTTTTTTGATTTGATTTAATTATGTTGGACATGATTAATTGATGTTAAGCATGATTAATTGGAAAAATTTCATGTTTTGGAAATTTGATTTGGGTAATTAATAATGCTATGCACTTTGTTTAATTGAATTGTAAAATTGGATTTTGTAATTTAATTAAAATGGGCCTTAAAATTGGATTTGGGCTTTTTAAGTTGTTATTGGGTTTATTGGACTTTGTTGTACAAAGTTGGTTTAGGCCAAAATTGGTTGGATCCAATTAGGCCCAAAACCGCTTCCAAAAGGCCCAAATGCGACTAATGAACCTTTTAACGTTTAATTGGGCCTAATGAGCCTAAATTAATTTATGGGCTTATGGGGTAACTCCCGGATTGGATTTTGGTTATTCGGTTTGACCCAAGTTGACCAAAAGTCCACGCCTCAAGAAATTAATTAAAAGCCCATTGGACTTTAATTAAATTAATATTGGATATTAATCGGGCTTTGAGACCCGTAACGATTAAATTTGGAATTTAAGTCGTAAAGGTTATTTTATAAAGTGTAATATTTAATTTGGAATTAAATAATGAATTAGAATTAAATACGTATTAAATTGGATTAATCATGTAATTTAATTTATTTAGAAATCGTACTTTGAGTACGTGTTCGCAATACGAGTTTGACTCGAACAAAATCAAATCTTTGTTTGAACATTGGATGATCACTAATTATCAGATTAATTAATTTGATTAGATTGATTGATAACATGCTTGTATGAATACATGGTTGTGATGTTTGAATAATGTATATCGGATGGATATTAGTCGGGTGGGCAATTTTAGAAATTGTTGTAATAAATTTGATTTATTAAATTGGAACTGCGTGTCCAGCCTTATCTCATATTTCTTTGTATTCTCTTCTCACCTATTCCCCTCCATGTAAATGAGGTTTCTTAGAAGTGTAGTGTAACGGGTAGAAGAGTAAATACATGTGCTAGCTGGGAGAGAGAATTGAGAGATTTGATCTAGGATCAATATGTAAAATATCCATCTGCATATCATTATTATTTTATATATGCGCTTTATTATGTGTTTAGAATGCATGTTTAAGGGTGTATGATGATGAGACCTTAACAAAGATAATAAAATGGTTGCAAATTTGCACGCGGAAAAACCCTCGTTAAATATCAAGCATTTATTTTCCTTTCATTGAGTGATTCTTACTCAAGATCCGAGATTGGCAGGGGTTGTTGGCCAAAGTCAAGCCCTTGTCCGTCAAAGATGTGTTTTAATCACGAGGCTTTGTTCCATATCGGTGTCGTGTCCAAGTTGTGGTTTGTTGGCCAAAGTCAAGACCACTTCTTGTCCATTGACATTGATTACGAAGCTTCCATGTCAATGGGTCCGGGCTTGACTGGAATCACTAGGTTTGTTGTGCCAAACCAAGGCCTAGTTGATTCAGGGAAAAAGGTTAGGGTATACATTCGATGTATAGGCATATATAAGATATATGTTTGGGATGGATGTCCACCTACTGGATCTAGGAGTTGGATGAGATCCAATTGATCTTCGAGATCTACCTAGTTAATTATCATACAATTTGTTGGCCAAAGTCAAGATTGTGTGATATTAACGGGATCCTAGCCCACTAGGAAACACGGTTTCCCGAGAGTACTCGACAGAGGGTTAGAGGCTCGACGAAAAATAGTGGGAGGCAAGAATTGAATTTGCAATACTCGTTCAATTACTCGCCATACGCGCTCATTTAAATTATTTCGTCGTAATATTAAATGTTAGTTGGACTAATATTTAAATTGTTGTTTTAATAAACAGTTGGACTGTATTATACTTGATTATATTAATGGATTATATTAATCAAAATATTTGAATTAATTAATTTCAGTTTACAGTTGATTTTATAATTGGATTATAGTAATCAATGTAATTAGGTTAATTAATTTGGATTATATTTGATTATATAGTTGGACTATTATAATCATTATAATATATAAGTACCACTAATCGTTGATTAAATAGTTGGACTATTGTAATCAAGATAAAATTGAAAAGTTGGATATTTAAAATATAATCTGGGATTGAAATATTTTAAATGATTTAATTTTCAAATTGGGAATAAATAATAGGTTACTTTATTTGATAAAATAACTTATTATACCATAAGCCCAAAATTAAGCAAAATAAGTAGAGCGTAAAATCTTTGGAAGATTTATGTGATGATGACTTTAATGCTTAATTTAATATACTTGTCATAAATCTAATTTTAGATTTAAGAAGTATTAAAATTGCAATTTATAATTCTTGGAGAATTAATGACTATTCTAGAGGAGATAAAGTCAAAGTTTGCAATTGGGCATGCAGCACGAGGTGCACATCGTTTTGATTATCCGAAACCCAAGGCTTGGCAAAGGTTTGTGAAATATTGAAAAGATAATTGACATATCTCAAAGTGACTACCATTTGGATATGGAAAACACGAAGGAATTAAAGAAAGGCGAGGCTCTACTTTAAAATATTTGTCAAAGTTATGTTCACTACTAGTATTGAAATTAGATTTTAAATACTTAGTGTGGTACAAAAATATATGTATTGATGTTCAGAATCTGTTTTGAGCAGGATACTGACTTCAAGCGAGATTTCTCTGCGAATCGGAAACGGGGACGAAAGTCGCTGTTTCGACCGTAGATACCTAAGTTTAGGAACTACCCTTTGGTTTATACTTAAATTAGGAACTGTTATAATGTAACTAGTTTGACTAGAGACATTATCTCTATATCAGTGTTTAATCCGTTGCGGATAAAACCTTTATATTATAGAACATTAAGTGTTTTATTATATAAGATGATACTGAGATAAATACATTAGATGTAAATAACAGAATTTATATGTTGAATATAAATTAAAATCTCAAACATATAAAATGACAAATAAATAGCTCAAATTGATTTGATCAATAGAGAATTATTTGTGGCATTGTTGTCTAGGACACAATTTAACGAGACTCGTATCCACACTTTTGAAGAGTGGGTACTAGGACTGATTTGACTATTCAAATAAGGTTTGCGAATCTAGTTTATTAGGTAAAGTACCTAAAATACTATTTACTTGGTAATAGTAAAGGGCCACCGATCTGTTAGCCCTATTCATGGTGAAGTTAGTGGGCCCATATCTAGCTAGGCTAGATGTGAAAATGAATATTTCGTGACCTTAACGGATGTGGCATCACGTTATGGTTATGGTTTCTTTTGAAGAACACAAATCAGAAACTTTTAGAGTTTCGACACGAATAGACAAACAGATCGGCTATAGTATTATACCGTCACGGTAAGACCGTAATGAAAAATACTTAAGCAATAAGTTTCTTATATACTTGAAAGAGTATAGTATTCTTTCAAATGAGGACTCCTCCCGGAACACGTCAAAGTGACGGTGTGTCCGAACGGATTAACGAATCATGTTAGACATGATAAGGCTAATCATGAGTCACTCTGAGCTACCATTTCCTTAACAGGATAAGTTTTAACAGTGCAATAACTTATTTAGAATAAGGTTCCATATAAATCTGTTTGACAGATGTCATATGATATGAACGGGAAAGAAACGGGTTTCTCATTCCTGACAATTTGGGTATGTCAGGCATAACGTTTGGATGATACCAAACTAAGGACCCAAATTGGATAAGTGCCAATATAGGTTATCCTAAGGGAAACCATAAGTATAGTACTTATAAATCTCACATGAGAACATGTGATTGTTGCTCACCATGCGGTTTTCCTAGAGGAATACCGATATGCAGTGGTCAGTGGGAGGATAGTGATACTCGATGAAAATCGGAGTAGTAATACTGTTGAAGGCACGAAGTCCTTAATGGAACACAAATAGTTCATCTATGATGAATCTATACCATTAATCTTCGAAAACACAAGAAACTGAGTAGATCGGATAGAGTCAAAAAATAACCTAGGGTCTGGTTTCTGATCTAACCTCATAAAGATGTCAATCTTATGAAGGTATAAACCAACCGACTACGTTTTGAGGAAGTGATACAAGGTATCGACTCCCTATTATGGCAAAGTGCCATGAGTCCGAATGGATTCCATGTTTAACAACTATTTTGGATACTAGTTGTTGTACCACAAGGCATTGTGCCTATGTACATTAAACGTCTTCAGGGAAGACATACATGGATGGCAACATACCAACGTACAAAGCTGGGCTTTTGACGGAAAGGTATCGTTATCAACATTGAGTTAATAACGATTCAAACTTTGAAGATGCTTATTGATAACTGCATATTTCATTTATGAAATGTGTCAGTTGCAGATCAAAATCGCTTTCCTGAAAAGGAAACTTTTTGGAGGATGCTTACAACATCCTGACGATTTTGTATAACCGACAAACAAGTTTTGCTGGTTATTCAATCCATGTTTGGATTGAAGCAAGCATAGGTTCTAGGAATTATCGTTTTGATGTAATCATAATGGAGTATGATTTAATTCAAAACGAAATGATTCTTGTGTATATAAGGAGGTTAGTGGGAGAGCACTGATAGTTAAATTCCCATAAAACAATCGGTGAAAGCTTGGCTTTCATAAGAATTCTCCGTGGAATTCTGGGGAGTAACAACCTTTATTCAAGGAATAAAGATCTACATGGATAGATTTGGAGTTTTAACACTCTCTGGAAATTGTACATTTAAAATGTACTTGTATTGGTGTCTCATACGCTTTGAGCATATGGAGTCACAATCGGGTCAATCCAAGTGATAGTCTGGATTGAAGATTATGAACATCTGTTAGTATCTGAGAGAACTAAAGATGTTGACTTAAACTAGGGAGATGGAGAACTTGAAGTGACTGGGATCACTGCTGCAAGTTTCCAAACCGTTAAATAATACGGTACTATAAAAGTTTGAACACTGGGACAGTAAGCTGGAAATATTCCGAGCAAGATAACTGTTGCTGAATTAACAATAAATGCGGATTATTGCTGCAGCTGAGGCAGCAATAGAAGCCATTTGGATCGATAATAAATCTAATTAGATTAGATATAGTTCTGTTCTTTTAGCAGCTGAGCTAGGCGTCAGCACAGGCTAAGGAATTAAAGTCTCATCGACGATCCAGATATATACTTCTATATCATCTGATTCGTTCGGATCATACATCGTGGCGATGTGATGATCGTGTAAATCGCGTCAGATGATAATTAAACAAATCCGCTGACGAAAACCTTTCCTCAGCAATTTGAGCGAACCGTACATAGTTCGGGTATTAGACACTCGAGTGACTGGCTATGTGCCAAGTGGAGATTGTAGGAAATAATAGACCCATAGCGTCATATTTGTACAGATCACGGTGTTGGTGTACAAATTAACTATGTGACAAGGAAATTGCACTCTCATCATTTGTGATTAGATCACCATAGATGTATAAATGAAGAGAGGTCCATATGATTAGTTCCTGGATTGAGATGATAATGAGACAGGTATCAGTCCACGAAGGATTAATCATTGAATATCCCTAGCCGGAGTATTATCGAGACTGGACATCAATAATGCGGAATAGGCTAGTATTGCACTTGTGCGCGTTGTAGGGCACAACGGCATAGTTCTCATATATATAAGTATTGGATACTTATACAAGTGCGATATGAGGTCGTGTTTCACCGATGGTACGGGAAACAGCTTCGCTCTGGATAGACCCCTCGGAATCCCATTGGTATTATGACTATGTGTCTATGGGAGGCCGAAATCAAGGTAGGTGTGTATAGTCTTAACCTGAGACTTGCATCGCTAATACTTGCGATAATCGGTAGACTTTGGTCTTGGTAGTACAGGGCTTTAACCGGTTCTGCGTACACCACTTCTGGGTTTATCAGAGAGTCGTAGTGTATTGGGTGTGATGTCAAGACGGAAGTATCACTTCATTCATATTGGAGATGATGTCACGTAGGATACGGTACTAGTGCTCTTAAGTGTTGCGCAACCATCGGGATGTTATGACTAGGTCATGCATATCCGATTATAGAGACTAGTTACCAGACATCCGACATGTGCTTCGGACGGGGCAGACCTTATCCAGCCCCAGCCCTAGCACGTGACTATCCGATACTGGGCCGATATACACAATACTACGGTATACTACGCTTGATACAGATCTATATATTCCTGTAAGAATATTTCTGGAGAATTGGGTAGGCTTGGCGCTTTGCTAGAAGCCAACCTTGTCTTGTAAATCGGTATAAACGTAGTACGAGGTACTTGCGTGTTCGGATAATCCGACGACCATATTTACTGCCAACATATCTGGAGATCTCATGGGTCACTTCCTGAAGATTCACCGATGATGTATAACTCGCACTTTAATTAATCTGGGATTAATTAGAAGAGAGAGAAAATTAATCTGGGATTAATTGCGGAGATATTTTATCTGGGATAAAATATTAATTAAAAGAGAGAGAACGATTAATTTGGAATTAATCGATAAAAAATATATTCGATATATTATAAGAATTGGATTTCGACGCGGATTAAAATTAGATTTTATTCGGGCGAACGAATTAATTTAGAATTAATTCGGTAGCGACGTGAATAGTGATTTCGTTAGGCGTAATCATTTAATTACGACGCGACGGAAAATTCGTTAATTGGAATTAGCGACCCGAGCCCGAGAGTGATTGTGAGCGCATTCGCATTTCGAATTCGAGCTTGTTGGGCCACTTAAACTAGGACAAGTTTATATCTTATGATGATTGGGCCAGAAGTTTTCAAAGTAATGATGGCCACCTTGTTTGTTTGGGCCCCCTATCATTTGAAGTTATTAAGCCACCTTATCACAAAAGTGTAAACCTATTGGGCCTTTTCAACTATGACAAGTTTATAACTCGCGATATTCTGATTGAACGCTTTAAAATGATAACGGGCCAACTTGTATGAAAATCTTGATGGGCTTAGAAGGTCCAAACACGATCCGAATATGCCAGATGCATGAGTCCGATATCCGCACTGGCTTTCATCCATGAAGGGTACTCTTTATTATGGCATATTTGTATACTTTTGGATATCCCCAGGTCCGTCTCCGCCACAGTCGTGATTACCGAGGGCTCAATTCTTCGTGTTTCTAGACAATGGCACAATCCTCATAATAGGCTTAGTCAATCTTGTAAATGGACGGTCTTTGTCTTTTACTGATGAAAATGGACTGAGGTAGCCAAGGTTCACCCCTGTATCGTAGGAGAGAACGATTTTGTGTACCCCATATTGGTGCATAAAATGACCCATACCTAGGGTAGAATTGGACTTACCACAGGTGCAAGAGGAATAAAGTCGGAAGGGTATATACTGTTTTGATAACCACATGCATCTCATGCATCTTATGCATATCATACATCTCATGCATACACGCATCATGCTAACCCCTTTGTCTTAAAAGCCATCATAGATATCTGTTGGGTTAGAGAAGAATGGAGACTTTTCATGAAGAGGTTAGCAAGCATGGATGCGTCAGGTAGCGAAGGTTCCCGCATGGATCAATTGGAGTCCAACGTCACCAAAATTACCAAGCAACTACAAGCTTTGACCAACGCTGTGGCCAATATGACAGTACCCCTCACAGTGGGAATAGAAAACAACGACTATGGAAGGCGTGAGGAGCCCCCAAATAAGGTGAGCAAAGAAATCCATATTTTTGATGATGACATGGCTGAGTATGCCGCGGGAAGGATATTCGGGCCTCAGGCAGAGTTACAGAAACTCAGAGAACAAGTAGAGTCAGTTACCCGTAAGATGAAGGGAAAACACGAAGATCTATTAGACTATAATGCGATGACTTTCGAAGAACAGCTGCCTCCCCAGTTAAGATGCCTGACATGGCCAAGTTCAATGGGAACGTAGATCCTAGGGTCCATCTCCGACAATTTGTTTCAGTGATGAGTTCAGTGGGTTTGTCGAAGCGCCAGGTGCAGAAGATGTTCGAGATTTCGCTGGAGGGGGCGCCCGTAGTATGGTATCATGGCCTGGAGAGAAAGGTCAGGGATGACTGAAGGGCATTAGCGGAGGCCTTCCTGAACCAATATTTCACGAACATGGAGATAGACTTGTCACTCTGTGACCTAGAAAATACCAAACAGAAGCTAGAACATACCTTCAAAGATTATATGGATCGCTGGAGAAGCCGGCTATTGAGGATGCAGACACGGCCCTCGAAGAAGGACCAGGTTAAGATGATCATTAAGGGCACCAAGCCCTCTATTTATAACAAGCTGAGGAGGATGACCTTCATGATTAGTGACTTTCGACAGTTAAGAGAAACTGTCATGGATATCGAGGAAGTGGAAGCTGAGAACAAAAAGTTTTACGGCCAGAATAGAAAGACCATTGAGGGGCCTTTAGGGACCAAGCTCACTTCTTCTGAGGTCGCCGCCATAAGAAACAAGTGATTCTCCATTGGTAGACCTTTGTCAAAGGTGTTTCAAAAGCTGAAGATGTTGGACAATTATGACTCAATAACATTACTATTTGTAAAAGACATGGTGTTTTTGTATAAATTAACTATGTGACAAAGGAAATTTCTCTTTTATGATTTTTTAATTGGATTACTTGGATATATAAATGATAAAAGTTCATATGATTAGTACCGGATTAATAAGTTATGAGATAGTATTAATCCACGAAAGGTTTAATCATTAAATATCCTTAGTCGTAGTATTATCGAGACTGGACATCGATAATGCGGAATAGGCTAGTATTATACTTGTGTGCGTTATGGAAGCTTAACGTTATAGTTCTCATATATTTAAGTATTGGATACTTATGCAAGTGTGATAGGAGGTTCTGTTAGCCATTGGACCGGGAACAGCTTCGCTCTGGATAGACCCCTCAGAATCCCATTGGTAGTATGACTATGGGTCTATGGGAATCCGAATCAGGGTAGGTGTATGTGGTCTTAACCTGAGACTTGCATCGCTAATACTTGCGACAATCAGTACGCTTTGGTTTTGGTCGTCCGGAGCTTTAACAGGTTCAATGTATGCCTTTTCTGGGTTTACTGAGAATCGTAGTGTATTGGGTGTGATGTCAAGATGAGAGTATCACTTCAGTCATATGAAGATGATGATCACGCAGGGATAAAGAACTAGTACTCTTAAATACTGCACCTACCGGGATAATATGACTAGGTCATGATTATCCGATTACAGAGACTAGTTGCTAGTGATCCGATATATGCTTCGTACGGTGCATACACAATTCCAGCAATAGGCCTAGCATGTGACATCCGATATTGGATCATAATACGCAATACAATGTATATTACGCGTGATACAGATTATATATTCCATATTGAATATTTCTGGATAATTGGGTAGGCACGATGCTTTGCTATAAGCCAACCATGTCTTGTAAATCGGTAAGAACGTGGTACGGGGTACGCACGTGTTCAGATAGTCCGATGACCGTATTTACTGCCAACATATCCAGGGATCTCTTGGGTCGCTTCTCAAAGATTCACCGATGAGATTTGACTCGAACAGAATTAATATGTGATTAATTATGAGAGAGAAAATTAATCTGGGATTAATTACGGCAAGAATTAATCTGGGATTAATTATGAGAGAAAGAATTAATCTGGGATTAATTCATCTAGAAGAGAGAACGCGATTAATTTGGAATTAATCGGCAAAGTAAATTTAATAGTTAAATTGGATTTTACTATTTAATTTATTTAATTGGGCTAAAATAATATATCGGATATATTATTTGAAATTGGATTTCAATACGGAATTAAAATTGGATTTTAATTCGAGCGAACGAATTAATTTGGAATTAATTCGTAAGCGACTTTCGTAATAATTTTGGGAGGCATTATTATTTAATTAAATTATATTTAATTATGTTGCGACGGAAAATTCATTTAATCGGATTAAACGAACCCGGGCCCAAAGTGTGTTGTATAAGCAAACTAAATTTGGAATTTAAAGTGGTGGGACCCACTTTACTTATATCAAATGTTTGACATTTGATGGAGGCAGTTGGGCTTTAAATTAAATGAAACTATTTACTTTTCACCTACCTTGTTTTTGGAAAACAATTTGTTAAACTTGTTTTTGGAAACCAAAAGACAACACAAGACAAAACTCTCTTTCTTTTCTCTCTACAAGGCCGAAACTTCTTCTTCTTCTTGGAGGAAAATTTTGTTTCAATTTTGTTCTAGCTAGCACTTAAAGGAGTCAAAGAAAGGTGATAGGGAAATTCACCTAAGAGTTTGGAACTCAAAAGGAGGGCATGGAGCAACTACATCCATGGAATTTTTGAAATCCTAAAATCGATCAATGTAAGTTTTTTCCGAAAACTTTCTTGTTATATTCACACAATAATCACGCTTAGAGATCCCGTGGCATGTATATGACACTAACAGAAGAGGCAATGACTCCTAAAAACCTTAGAACCTAGACCACTTCCAAACTATATGCCACGCCACCTCGACCTAAACATATACTATCACTACCACCAGCAAAAAGGCCATGAAACTGACAACTGCACCCGCCTTAGGCATGAGATTCAAGACCTCATTGACACCAATAAAATATCCGACCCAAAAAAAGAACAACCAACACACACGGAAACTCTCTACCCAACTACCACTCCGTCCCACCACCCACCTATATGATCAACTCTGGCCTGCCTGAAAGCTTTGTCCTCCAAACTCTCCACCACCAAGCTTCTTGCATGGGGATATGGGATAGCAGCAATAAAGATGAAACATAGTAGGGGAGAGATTTTTGGGAAAACTTCTCGAGCAGTGATGAAGAGGAGGTCAAATGGATGACTCGCAGTGGACGTTTTTACAGTGATGTAACGGAGAAAGGTAAAAAAGTGCTAAAAGAAGCCCGAGAGGTGACGGAGAATACAGATAACATTGAGGGGGATACTGTGTTGTGTTAATTGAAGAAGACACGGGCACATGTGAGCATATGGGAGTTATTATGCACCTTTCAAGAGCACATGCGTGCCATGGTAGAATCTCTGAGCAAGATAATGGTACCTGAAGATGCAAACCCAATAATGTTAATAGGATCGGTACATAAAGAGGGTAGGTAGATGATAACATTCTCTGAAGAAAAACTCCCAATGGAGGGGAGGAATCACAAAAAGCCGCTATTCATAAAAGCGGAAGTAAAAGGCAAGAAGACATATTGTGTGATAGTGGACGATGGCTCATCTATCAATGTGTGCCCTTTGAAGATTCTGTCAAGGTTGGGTATACGGAAAACATATTTAAGCCCCTTCAACATGACTATCAAAGCATATGACGATAGCAAATGGGGAGTCGAAGGTTCTTTCGTCACAATAGTTAAAGTGGGGCCGATAGAAGACGAGGTGGAGTTCACAGTGCTTGATATCCCAGCTACATTTTCTCTGTTATTGGGGAGGCCATGGTTTCATAGACTTGGGGGCGTGACATCCACTTTGCACCAGGTTATTAAGTTCCCGCATGGAGAGGATGTCGTCACCATTAGGGCTGAAGTAGACAATATTATGGCTTCTTTAGACATATAGCCTTTCACAAGGTTCCAATTGTTGGACAATTATGACCCATAGCATCACTATTTGTAAAAGAAATTATTGTTTTTATACAAATTAACTATTTGACAAAGGAAATTATTATTTTATCATTGAGTAATTAGATTACTTGTATATATATAAATGATAAAAGTCCTTATGATTAGTTCCAGATTAATAAGATATGAGACAATATCAATCCAAGAAGGTTTAATCATTAAATATACATGGTCGTAGTATAATCGAGACTGGACATCGATAATGCAGAATAGGCTAGTATTACACTTGTGCGCATTACGGAAACGTAACATTATAGTTCTCATATATTTGGGTATTGGATACTCATGCAAGTGTAATATGAGGTTCTGTTTGCCGATGGTACAGAAAGAGCTTCGCTCTGGATAGACCCCTCGGAATCCCATTGGTAGTATGACTATGTCTATGGGAATCCGAATCAGGGTAGGTGTATTTGGTCTTAACCTTAGACTTGCATCGCTAATACTTACCACAATCAGTACGCTTTGGTTTTGGTCATCCGGGACTTTAACAGGTTCTGTGTACGCCTCTTCTGGGTTTATTGAGAATTGTAGTGTATTGGGTGTGATGTCAAGATGGAAGTATCACTTCAGTCATATGGAGATGATGATCATGCAGAGATATAGAACTGTATTTTTAATATGTTGCAACTATCGGGATACTATGACAAGGTCATGATCATCCGATTAAAGAGACTAGTTGCTAGTGATCCGATATATGCTTTGTTAGGGATATGCCCTATACCCAACTTGTGGATGGGCTATATGTACATGTATTTGTAATATTTTCATTAATTAATAAAATGGAAATCTTTATTATACGTGTCTTACATAACTTATATGAATCATCAACACTGTAATAAAACCATTAGAGTAATAAGACGATGGCTTCCACGCCTTATGAGAATCATTACTCTTAAATGTTCATAGTCATAGTTTTGTGAATAATCTGGGCGTTCACAAAGTGGAGAGACTAGCATGATGATATGATCCGCCCTTAAGTGGGGTAGCCGATCTTATAGGATACTAGCAGAGATCCGTCCGCTTGGTGTATCACATGGATGCATGAGTTGCTCGTGTCCATCGAACTGCCCGCCGAAAGTTTTCATATGGAGTGTTTATCCCATGTGTCTGTGAGAACTTTCATGTATCGATTATATGACTAGTCCTTTGACTTGAGGACTTTACAATCTTATATGTGGATCAAATAACTTTGACATTCTCCTTCCCTGGTTCAAAAGATCCGGTCATAAGGGTGTGATTAGGTCATTTGTTGAAACACATGAAGTTTGTAAAGATACAATAGAGAATCGCCGCTTTCTCGGATAATATTTTCTTATAAGAGTAGTATTCCAGTTCGCGGGTTGATATGTGTGATCAGTGCTTGAGACTGTGGCCACAGCGGAAGAATCATGTGAGATTCTTGGGTTAGTACAATTCATGACATTATCAACATCATACATTTGACCATATGGGTATACACTTTCTGTACCCTAGGTCAATATGTGAGGATACAGTGAGGTGATGGACTGTATCATATGTAAATCGCATACAGAATGGGTATATATATCTTTCATTCTCATTTGGGGGCCTTGGCATGTTGCTAGATGTCAACCTTGGTCATTGAAGTCGAATGACCATATGATCGGATGATAATTTATGTTCGATTAAATTATCACGATTCATTTCATGTCCAACTTGAGGGGAACCCAAAAGGTCACACACAACAAAGTCGAAATCAATGGTTAACAGTGCACAGTACAAATATAACAGCATATATGATTGCTGTAGGAATTGTTCATAAATGGTTCAATGTGTTTAATTATTGAACAGATCATTTATGAGGTTCTATAGTGGCTTATGGATTGGTGAATGAAGATAGAAGCACTTTGGAAATTGGAATAATAAAAAAATTACTATTCATGTGAATAGTACGTGAATAGTAAAAAAAATTTATTTGTTTTGAATTCCAATTCGGCCCAAACTCTTATTAGGGTTTTATAATCTCATTAAACCACTAAATTAAGATCCAATGACTAAGATTAAATTAGCTTTTTTCCCACATCGGATTCTTAATTAATTTTGTTGTCTTTGGAGCACTATATAAACCCAAAGAATTCTTCACAATTTTTTTACACCAAAACCTTTCATATCTTGGGTTTATATAAGTGAGCAACTCTAAAGTTTAAGAGTAAGCCACTGATTTTGAGGATCCTTAAGTCTAATTGACTAGAGGAACCTCTAGTTAAAAGTTTTGAGGTATTTTCCTAGGCTAGCACCAAGGGCAAAATACACGTGCACTCAAGGCGTAGTCTTGCCGTTGAGTTTTGGCTTTGGTGTGTGCATCTTTGAAGGCCACACACTTGGGTGGCTCTTTAGAACGTGGAAGATCTTGCTGAGTTCGAGAAAAGCTTGTAGATTGGAATGAGGACTGGAGGAGTCTACAGTTCAAGTAAGTCTTTTTCTTCCTTTTTTTAAATAGAGTTCTTATGATAGTTAGCATGTTTAGGTTTATGTTCTTTGCATGTTTTATGAGTTTTATGCTTAGAATATATAGTAACATGCCTAGGCTTGTAGAATAATCAAAACAAATGGGTTTTGGGCAAAGGGAAAATGGCATAATAATTTTGATTTTCCGCTGCGCACCCGCGGCTGCTTCCAAACAGGCTTCGTACGGGGCAGACACAATTCCAACCCCAGGCCTAGCATGTGACATCCGATACGGGATCGTAATACGTAAAACTTAGTATACTACGTCTGGTATAGATTATGTATTCCTTAAAAGAATATTTATGGAGAATTGGGTAGGCATGGTGCTTTGCTAGAAGCCAACCATGTCTTGTAAATCGGTCAGAACGTGATACCGGGTACGCACGTGTTCGGATAGTCCGACGATCGGATTTACTTGCAACATATCAAGGGATCTCATTGGTCACTTCCCAAAGATTCACTGATGACGTTTGACTCAAACTGGATTAATCTGGGATTAATTATGAGAGAGAGAGAGAGAAAATTAATCTAGGATTAATTGCGGCAAGAATTTATCTGTGATAAAATTCGAATAGAAGAGAGAAAACGATTAATTTGGAATTAATTGAATAAATAATATATTCGATATATTAATTGAAATTAGATTTCAATGCGGAATTAAAATTGGATTTTAATTCCGGCAAATGAATTAATTTAGAATTAATTCGTAAGCGACTTTAATAATAATGTCGCAACGGCAAATTCGTTAATTCAGAATTAAACGAACCCGAGCCCGAAGTGTATTAAGCGGGCCCACTTGAATTTTGAATTTAAATTGGGGACCACCAACTTACATCATTAGTCAACTTTAGTCACCTTTTTGGTGATAGAAGTTGGTGGTGGATTTATTGGTAACTTGTAGAATACACTTTGTCATTTTGGAATGACATATACCAAACTTGATTTTGGTAAAAGGTAGTTGATTTTTTGAAAATCAAATACACAACACAAAATCAAAAAAAATTATCTCTCCCTTCTCTTGCAAAAACCGAGAACCCTCATCCCTCACTTAGAAATTTTGCTTCAAAATTTCTTCTTGCTACCACATTCAATGAGTCATTCAAGGTGTTAGGGAAACTAATCCCTTAAGTTTGGAACACATTTTGGAAGCTTGGAACTCAACATTCATACAAAAGTTTTGAACTACATCCATCAAGCCAATCAATGTAAGTTTAATTCTGCATTCTTATTTTGAATATTCACACACCATTACATGTTAGAAGATCCTTGGCATGTTCTAGGAACCCAACACCAAATGGCGGCAAACTTCGAAGAATGGGTGGACCCTAAAGTGGCTAGAATCATGGAAAGAATGAAATATGAGCCGAACACATGCTTAAGTGCTAGAGGCCATGGAATAAGAGCACTGCCAAATTTCAAGGGGCAGACCACTAAAAGTGGATTGGAATATGAATCCGATGGGAATGAGCCGAAGACCAAGAAAAAAGGGATGAAGCTGATGGAATACTTTGTGAAAACCACAGGACATCAAGGAGAGCCTGAACCCGTAGAAGTCAATGAGATCATAGTACCAGATTCGAAATCTTCAAAGATGTAATGTGAAAAGAACCACAGATAGAGGAAGTTACAAATGAGGAAGATACATGGGAAGAAGAACTAATGCAGTTGGAGAATCTGACGCTCGAATAAAGCAAGAAGACGGAAGAAGACAAGACTGCAAATTACGAAGATGTTTATTTTCCTGACTTATTTGATTGTAATCCTGCATTTACTAATAATAAAGACATTGATTTTGCTTACTTGTTCAAGTAATTTCCTGTTAGTCTACATCATAACATGCATGACATGAGCATATTTTACATTGACTCAACAAAGACAAATGCATTTAATCTTGGTACATGTGAAAATCCCAAGGAAATTTCAATTGCAAGTGAGGTTACCTCTGATGAGCAGAAATAAGTAGAGAGAATTTTAATAAAATATGCAAGAGTATTCGCCTGGTCCTATGAAGACATGCCAGGAGTAGATATGGGTGCCCACCACATGATACCAACTTATCCGAACATGAGGCCAGTAAAACAGAAGCTCCGATGAAGGAGGCCAGAATGGGCCGAAAATGTTAGGGAAGAAGTCAAGAAGCAAATAGATGTGGGATTCTTAGAGGTGGTGAAGTACCCCGAGTGGTTAGCCAACAATGTGCCGGTACCGAAGAAGGATGGAAAGGTCAGAATGTGCGTGGATTATAGGGACCTCAACAAAGCTTACCCGAAAGAAGATTTCCATCTACCATATATACACGTGTTGGTTGATAGCGCGGCTCTATCTACTATATACTCATTCGCAGATGGATTCTTAGGATATAACCAGGTCTTCATGGCTGAAGAAGACAAGCATAAGACGACCTTTGTCACTGAGTGGGGTACATATTGTTACAAGGTGACGCCATTTGGACTTAAGAATGCGGGAGCCACTTATCAACGAATGGCCACTACATTATTCCATAACTTGATGCACAAGGAGATTGAGGTATACGTGGATGACATGATGGTTAAATTAGAGATGAGGACCGGACATATTGAAGCACTAGAGAAATTCCTTCAAATGGTTGATAAGTACAACCTCCGAATCAACCCCAAGAAGTGTGTGTTTGGGGTAACATCTGGGAAGTTGTTGGGGCATACGGTAGGAATGGGAGGGATAGAAGTGGACCCTGTAAAGATCAAGGCAATTACCGAGATGCCCACACCGAAGACAGAAAAGAAAGTTAGAGCTTTTCTAGGGAAAATCTAGTATATCAGTCGATTCATTGCCAAGCTAACATTAGTATGTGAGCCCATCTTCAAGCTGTTGTGGAAGGACTAGCCTGTGGAGTGGAATAGGTAATGTCAAGAAGCTTTTGACAAAATCAAATAATACTTGGTTGAACCGCTCGTCCTGAAACCTCCAAGGCCGGGCAAACCCTTGGTGTTGTATTTGGCCATAGAACCCGAAGCGCTTGGGGCGATGATGGTACAAGCAAATGAGACAGGGGTGGAACATGCAGTCTACTACCTCAGTAAGAAGATGCTTATGTATGAAGCCTGCTATCAAGAGGTGGAAAAGATCTATTTGGCGGTGATATGGGCTTCCCGAAATTTGCGTCATTACTTCCAATCCTATAAGATACAAGTGGTAGCAAAGGAAACCCCCCTAAAGTATTTGTAGTCAGTACCCTCACTGGTAGGGAAGTTGAGTAGATGGTTGGTGTTGCTGACGGAGTTTGATATAGAATACCTCACCTCTAAGGTGATCAAAGGGTGAGCCGTAGCGGAATTCTTGGCATTACAACCCATAGCAGGAGATCAGTATAAGTTCGAATTCCTAGATAAGAAGGTTCATGCCATAACGGTCCAGGGGTGGAAAATATATTTCGATGGGACGATGAATTACAAAGGAGCTGGAATATGAATTATGATAGTAACCCCCGAATGAGAAACCCGAGCCCGAAGTGTATTAAGCTGGCCCACTTGAATTTTGAATTTAAACTGGGGCCCACCAACTTACATCATTAGTCAACTTTAGTCACTTTTTTTGTGATAGAAGTTGGTGGTGGATTTTTTGGTAACTTGTAGAATACACTTTGTCATTTTGGAATGACATATACCAAACTTGATTTTGGTAAAAGGTAATTGATTTTTTGAAAATCAAATACACAACACAAAATCAAAAAAAAATTATCTCTCCCTTCTCTTGCAAAAGCCGAGAACCCTCCTCCCTCACTTAGAAATTTTGCTTCAAAATTTCTTCTTGCTAGCACATTCAAGGAGTCATTCAAGGTGTTAGGGAAACTAATCCCTTAAGTTTGGAACACAATTTGGAAGCTTGGAGCTCAACATTCATACAAAAGTTTTAAACTACATCCATAAAGTCAATCAATGTAATTTAATTCTGCATTCTTATTTTGATTATTCACACACCATTTCATGTTAGAAGATCCTTGACATGTTCTAGGAACCCAACACCAAATGGTGGCAAACTTCGAAGAATGGGTGGACCCTAAAGTGGCTAGAATCATGGAAAGAATGAAATATGAGCCGGACACTGGATTGAGTGCTAGAGGCCAGGGAATAATAGTACTGCCAAATTTCAAGGGACATACCACTAAGAGAGGATTGGGGTATGAATCCGATGGTGGAAGAGCTTGCTGAGTTCGAGAAAAGCTTATAGATTGGAGGGAGGACTGGAGTGTTGGAGTTTCTAAACATCCCAAGATCATATAAACAAGCATGAAACATAAGTGAATACAACGAGGGAGTTTCAAAATAATCACATTGATCGGTTGAGCGACGCGGTAGCCAACAAAACTCAACTTTCTGCCTCTTGGACTACTCGGCAGTGGCTGTTTGTGCAGTCCTTAAATTCGGCCATTGGAGGTCCTTGAACAAGCTCCAACCTTCGTCAAACGATTCTCGGCTCATGGGTGGACTTCCCTATCACCTTCGCATGACTTCGTAGTGTGCTAGCACTCCCGATTTTGCCACAAAATCGCGACTTTTGCTTCCATTTTCTTCCTTCATTTTCACGGCAATTCACTGCCAAGAACAGAAGAAAATTCAGCCCTGGTGGGCGTGAGAGATGAAGAGAGAAATGGAGGAGAGAGAGAGATAAATGTGTTAATTGAAATTGGTAATTGATTTCTAAAATCAAATACACAATTTTGGTTCCAAAAGTCAAAGCAATTAATGCCCACAAATGCCAGCCACACACATCACTCAATCACATCAATCACAAGTTGTCAAGTCACATCACTCAAAGTGACAAGTGATTTGACGCTTGATGCGACTAGCGATTTGATGCTTGATTTGACTTGCGTGCCGCACTCGAATTCGAAATGCGATTGCGCTCGCAAACAATCCCGGGCTCGGGTTCGCTAATTCCAAATTAACGAATTTTCCGTTGCGACGTAATTAAATGATTATGCCTAGCAAAATCACTATTCACGTTGCTAACGAATTAATTCTAAATTAACTTGTTCGCCCGAATTAAAATCTAATTTTAATTTCGCGTCGAAATCCAATTTCGTTTAATATATCAAATATATTATTTTGTCGATTAATTCCAAATTAATCGTTATCTCTCTTTAAATGATATTTTATCCCAGATAAAATATCTCCGTAATTAATCCCAGATTAATTTTCTCTCTCATCTAATTAATCCCAGATTAATTAAAAGTGCGAGTTATACGTCATCGGTGAATCTTCGAGAAGTGGCCCATGAGATCCCCGGATATGTTGGCAATAAATTCGGTCGTCGGATAATCCGAACACGTAAGTACCTCGTACTACGTTTATACCGATTTACAAGACAATGTTGGCTTCTAGCAAAGCACCATGCCTACCCAATTCTCCAGAAATATCCTTACATGAATAAAGGATCTATATCAGGCGTAGTATACATAGTATTGCGTATTTCAATCCAGTATCGGATGATCATATGCGAGGCCTGGGGCTGGTACAGTGTTTGCCCCGTACGAAGAATATATCGGACGACGAGCAACTAGTCTCTTTAATATCGGATAATCATGACCAAGTCATATTATCCCGACGGTTGCAGCCTTTTAAGAGAACCAGTTATGTATCCCTGCGCGATCATCAACTCCATATGACTGGAGTGACACTTCCGTCTTGACATCACACCCAACACACTACGATTCTCAATATACCCAGCATAGGCGTACACAGAACCTGTTAAAGCCCTGGACGACCGCAACCAAAGTATATTGATTGTCGTAAGTATTAGCGGTGCAAGTCTCAGGTTAAGACCAAATACACCTACCCTGATTTCGGACTTCCATAGACACATAGTCATACTACCAATGGAATTCCGAGGGGGTCTATCCAGAGCGAAGCTGTTTCCCGTAGCATCGGTAAAACATAACCTCCTATTACACTTGCATGAGTATCTTATACCCAAATATATTAGAACTATGTCGTTGTGCCCTCACAATGCGCACAAGTGTAATACTAGTCTTTTACGTATTTATCGATGTCCAATCTCGATAATACTCTGACTAGGGATATTTAATGATTCATCCTTCGTAGACTGATACTGTCTCATATCATTCTCAATCCAGGAACAAATCATAGGGACCTCCTATCATTTATACATCTAGGTGATCTAATCACAAATGATAAGAGTGCAATCTCCTTTGTCACATAGTTAATTTGTACAACAACACCATGATCTGTACAAATAGTGACGCTATGGGTCATAATTGTCCAACATGGAGGAGTCTGCGGTTCAAGTAAGTCTTTTTCTTCCTTTAATTTAATTAGAGTTCTTATGATAGTTAGCATGTTTAGGTTTATGTTCTTTGCATGTTTTATGAGTTTTTTGCTTAGAATATATAGTAACATGCCTAGGCTTGTGTAATAATCAAAATAAATTGGTCTTGGGCAAAGGGAAAGTGGCATAATAATTTTGATTTTCCACTGCGCACTCGCGGCCGCTTCCCAACAGTGGTATCAGCGTGCCGTTTTTGTTTTGATTATTTCTCTCTCATTTGAACTCTAAATTGGGTGTTTAAAGGCTCGTTGGAAATCTAACACCCTGAACTTAATTTTAGGCACAAGTTTTGCATGATTTGGTTAAGATTTGAATTGTGAAATTGCATTTAACATTCATGCGTCTGCAGAAAAACGTGAATAGTAAATTTATTTGAATAAAATAAAATGCAATATCATAATTAAATATTAATCAAAGTTATTTAATGCCTAAAATAATTCCAACATAATAAAACTCATATGCTTGATGATTCTATGTATGATTAGAATTGGCATGATTATTTTAGGGTGCAAGCATCTAGAGACTTTCTAAGAAATAGAGAGTGTATTGCTTATCCCTTAGCTAAGTAATTATTCTGTGATGAACTTAGAGATTTATTACCTTTAAGGCTAATAAATATAAATCACTTGTTTATAATAAAAGACATTATAAAAGATACAAGTGGGTTGGGACCAATGGGTTAATAAAACTTTCTAAACTAATGTTAATTTAACCAAAGGTATTACTAGAGTTAGATAATGATTTGATGTCTTCCTTCACTCACTACCTTTTTATAGCCAAAAGGAAAAACTGTGAAGACATCTAGATAATCATTTACTCAAAGCTTACCTTAAAGCATATTTAAAGTGTTGGACTAATTTGGAGGATCTATTGTTTATTCACGTCACCAAGGCAATAAGAGTCTAAGAGGTAAAGGTATTTAAGAGAGTTCGCTCCACCCTCCCTCTGGGGAATTTTCAATGGAGGAATCCATTTGATAGTTATTCACTTAAACTTGCTAAAATCCTCAATAATAATTTAAGTCTAAAATTTGCCTCCCATTGTAAAGTATAGACCCAAAGGGCTTAAACCGTATTGGCAGGACTAGGCTTTACCAGACTGACCAATACTAATTTGTCCCTAAATCATACTATTGACAATGGTTTGACTTTTCTGAGTCATAAGATGCAGCGACCCTTAGGCGTGGTCTTATAACTTAGTGGCAAAGATTGGGTGTCCACAAGGACTAGCATAAGTTATGGCATGTTTGATTGCCCAACCCAATGATCAAGGAATTGTGATTTATATCATAAATTGGTTGGGACCATACCTAATTATCGTATTTTATAACGACCGGCCCTAGTCAGAGTTATGAAATGATGATAATGGGATCCTTGCCCACAAGAAATCCATCATATTGGGGTTGATGCAATTTGCTTAAAATTTTAAAAAAATTGAGTGGGAGCAACTTCATAATATTAAAAGCCCATGTTATTATGAAACATTAATGAAAACATATTCCTAATTTTAACATTTTCTCTTAACATGTGGTTTAAAATATTTCACAAACATTAAAATGGCAAACAGAGTATCACTTCGTTCCATCCTTGATGAGAATAAGCTCAAATGGGACAACTACAATGACTGGTTTAGAAACCTTAAAATTGTCTTACGACAAGAAAAGATTTTCTATGTTCTTGAAAGACCATTTCCCTCTAAACCCGCAGAAGATACTGACCAAGAAACATTTGATACTTGGAAGAAACACGCCGATGATGATGAGCAAGCAATTTGCATAATGCTTGGCTCAATGTCGGACGAACTTCAAAAAGCTCATGAAGATATGGATGCTCAAACCATCATCTTTCAATTGAAAGAGTTGTATGCAACTTTCGTTCATACCGTGAGATTCCAAGTGTCATGTGCCTTATTCCAAACAAGGTATAAGAAAGGATCTGTTAGTGGACATGTGTTTAAGATGATTGGCCACATTGAAAAATTGGCCAACCTTGGGTTCATCATGGATCATGAGATAGGTCACGATCTAATTCTTCAGTCCTTACCAAAATAATTCTCTAACTTTATTATGCAGTTTCATATGTCTGATAAAGAAGCTACTTTAGCAGAATTGCACAATCTGATAAAGCAAGCAGAGAAGGACTTCAAACCGGAGCTTAAAACCTCTGCCAAGCTTACGAGTACGGACTTGAAGCCACGAGGCCCAAAGAAAAATAAGGCCAAGGCTCCAGATCACCTAAAGCCCAATGGTAAGGTACAGAAGAAAAAGGGAATGAGAAATGTTTCTTTTGTGGAAAGAATGGTCATTGGAAGAAAGACTGCAGATCCTTGAAAGCCAAGGAAGCTAGGGAAGCCCAAGAGGCCAAGAAGCCCAATGCTTCAGGTATGTTGTATATGATTGAACTATATACTCAAAACTCTGAACCTTCTACTTGGGTGTTTGACACCGGTTGTGGGACTCACTTGTGTAGGGCCTGAGAAACAGTAGGAGACTCTATCATAGGGAGGTTGACTTACGCATGGGTAATGGAACAAAACTGGCTGCATTGTGCTTGGGGACTTATTCATTAGTTTTGCCGAATGGTTTAGTTTTAGACTTAGAAGATTGTGTTTATGTACATTCTCTAGTAAAGAACATCATTTCAATTTCTTCTTTATGTAATAAAGGCTTTTCATGCCTAATAAGTTGTAATGAATGTTCTATTTATTTCAATGAAAAAAAATATGGAGATGGTATTTTGAATAATGGTATCTATGTCTTACAAACTAACAAAGAATGTTCAACCTCTAATATATACAACGTTAACTCGAATAATCTCAATGAATCACTTCTATGGCACAGTCGCTTAGGTCATATCAATGAAACAAGATTAACTAAGCTACATAAGGATGGGTATTTCAAACCCTCCAAATATAAACCTTAGTAAAATGACCAAATTACCCTTCAAAGGTGAAGGACAACGTGCAGCGGAGACATTAGAACTCATACACTCTGATGTATGCGACCAATGTCAGTCACCGCTAGAGGTGGATTCTCCAACTTCATTACCTTTATCGATGATCATTCACGATATGGGTATGTGTACCTTATGCGGTACAAATCTGAAGCCTTTGAGAAATTCAAAGACTTCAAGGCTGAAGTAGAAAACCAACTTAATAAAAATATTAAGTCACTAAGGTCTGACCGAGGTGGTGAATACTTAAACAACGAATTTCAAGATTACTTGAGAGAAAATGGCATTATTTCCTAGTGGACTCCTCCGGGAACTCCACAGCATAATGGGGTCTCTGAAAGGAGAAATCGGACGTTATTATATATGGTCCGATCAATGATGCCAGGCACATATCTACCTCTTTCATTTTGGGGTCTTGCTTTAGAAACTGCAACACTACTACTAAACCAAGTTCCTTCCAAGACTGTTAGTCAAACACCATATGAGTTATGGTCTGGGAAACGTCCTAGTCGTAGTTATCTAAGAATTTGGGGATGTGATGCATATGTCAAGTTCACACAAACTAACAAATTGGATGATAGGGCAGTTAAATGTAAGTTTGTAGGATGCCTTGAACTCAAGAGCATATGTATTCTACGTCCCAAATGAACAAATAACATTTGTCTCACGAAATGTTAAATTTCTAGAGAATGAATTCCTTCTAAAGAAATATAGTGGGAGTAGACTTAACCTCGATGAGGTACGAGAAGAAAAAACTGACATAGAACTAAACCCCACGCCCATCAAAAGGGCAGCGACGGAACAACCACAAGGTTATGAACTCAGAAGGTCTGGTAGGGTAAGACATGAGCCTGAAAGATATGGTTTCCATATTGATGAGGAACATGATCAGGTCATTGATAATGACGATCCAACCAGTTATGATGAAGCAATGCGTGACATTGATTCAGTCAAGTGGCTTGAGGCCATGAAATCCGAAATAGACTCTATGTATCAGAATCAAGTCTGGGACTTGGTAGATGCACCTGAAGGGATAAAAATCATAGGCTGCAAGTGGATTTACAAGTGTAAAATTGATGCAGAAGGCAACATTTAAACCTATAAGGCTAGGTTGGTGGCGAAAGGTTATAGACAAATCCAAGGAATTTACTATGACGAAACCTTCTCACATGTTGCAATGATAAAGTCCATTCGAATTTTACTGGCACTAGCTGCACACTTTGTTTATGAGATTTGGCATATGGATGTCAAAACAGTTTTCCTTAATGGGAACCTCGTAAAGGAAGTCTATATGACACAACCTGAGGGGTTTGCATCTAAGGATGATCATAATAAAGTATGCAAGCTTAAACGATCCATTTATGGACTCAAGCAAGACTCCAGAAGTTGGAATATATGATTTGATGAGACAATCAAAGAATTTGACTTCATCAAAAATATAGACGAGCCTTGTGTTTACAGCAAAAGTAGTGGGAGTGCTGTTGTATTTCTTGTATTATATGTCAATGACAATTTAATCATCGAGAATGATATTCCCATGATGCAAGCCACCAAGCAATGGTTATCTCAGAATTTCTCCATGAACGATTTGGGAGAAGCAGCCGACATTATCGGCATTAAGATCTACCGTAATAGATCTGAGAGGTTGTTATGACTTTCTCAATCTATGTACATAGATAATGTTTTGAAAATGTTCAAAATTGAAGATTCCAAAATAGCTAATTTACCTACTTGTCATGGAATCAAATTATCTAAGGAGCAATGTCCACATACTCCTTCAGATAGAGAGCGTATGAGTAGGATCCCTTATGCTTCAGCAATAGGATCGATCATGTACGCCATGCTATGTACAAGACCTGATGTCTCTTATGCTCTTAGCATAACGAGCATGTATCAGGAAAATCCTGGTGAGCAACATTGGGCAGCTGTCAAAATAATCCTCAAGTATCTGAGAAGAACTAAGGATGCGTTTTTGACATACGAAGATTGTTCTGAGATGAAAGTCATTAGTTACTATGATGCGAGCTTTCAGACCGATAGAGATGACACCAGATCACAAACAAGATATTTGTTTACTTTAAATGGCGGTGTTGTAAGTTGGAAAAGCTCAAAGCAGTCAACTATAGCGGACTCCACCACTGAAACCGAGTATATTGCAGCATCTGAGGCAGCTAAAGAAACAGTCTGGATAAAGAAGTTCATCACGGAGCTGGAAGCGCTTCACGTGATAAAGAATGGCGTCACGATGTACTATGACAACACAGGTGCCATTTCTCAATCAAAGGAACCAAGGTCCCACCATAAATCCAAGCATGTACTCAGGCGATTTCATTTCATCAGGAGATTGTTGAGAGAAAAGAAGTTATTATAGAGAAAATACCCACATAAGATAATCTTGCAGATTCTCTGACTAAAGGGCTGACTCAACAAAAGCATGATAGGCACACCCCGAGAGTATGATGTCCAGGTTCATACTAGTTGGCTATAGTGCAAATGGGAGATTGTTAGGGATATGTCATATACCCAACTTGTGGATGGGCTATATGTACATGTGTTTGTAATATTTTCATTAATTAATAAAATGAAAATCTTTATTATACGTGTCTTACATAACTTATATGAATCATCAACACTGTAATAAAGCCCTTGGAGTAATAAGAGGATGGCTTCCACGCCTTATGAGAATCATTACTCTTAAATGTTCATAGTCATAGTTTTGTGAATAATCTGGGTGTTCACAAATCGGAGAGACTAGCATGATGATATGATCTGCGCTTAAGTGGGGTAGCCGATCTCATAGGGTACTAGTAAAATCCGTCTGCTTGGTATATCACATGGATGCATGAGTTGCTCGTGTCCATCGAACTGACCGCCGAATGTTTTCATATGGAGTGTTTATCGCATGTGTCTGTGAGAACTTTCATGTATCGATTATATGACTAGTCCTTTGAATTAAGGTCTTTACAATCTTATGTGTGGATCAAATAACTTTGACATTCTCCTTCCCCGGTTCAAAAGATCTTGTCATAAGGGTATGATTAGGTCATTTTTTGAAACACATGAAGTTTGTAAAGATACAACAGAGAATCGCCACTCTCTCGGATAATATTTTCTTATAAGAGTAGTATTCCAGTTTGCGGGTTGATATGTGTGATCAGTGTTTGAGACTGTGGCCACAGCGAAAGAATCATGTGAGATTCTTGGGTTAGCACGATTCATGACACTATCAACATCATACCTTTGACCATATGGGTAGACACTTTCTGTACCCTAGGTCAATATGTGGGGATACAGTGAGGCGATGGACCGTATCATATGTAAATCGCATACAGAATAGGTATATATATTTTTCCTTCTCATTTGGGGATCTTGGCATGTTGCTAGATGTCAACCTTGGTCATTGAAATCGAACGACCATCTGATCGAAGGATAATTTATGTTCGATTAAATTATCACGATTCATTTCATGTCCAACTTGAGGGGAACCCAAAAGGTCACACACAACAAATTCGAAATCAATGGTTAACAGTCACAGTACAAATATAACAGCATATATGATTGCTGTAGGAATTGTTCATAAATGGTTCAATGTGTTTAATTATTGAACAGATCATTTATGAGGTTCCATTGTGACTTAGGGATTGGTCAATGACGATAGGGGCACTTTGGGAATTGGAATAATAAAAAATTACTATTCACGTGAATAGTAAAAAAAAATTTATTTGTTTCGAATTCCAATTCGGCCAAAACTCTTATTAGGGTTTTATAATCTCATTAAACCACTAAATTAAGATCCAATGGCTAAGATTAAATTAGCTTTTATCCCACATCGGATTCTTAATTAATTTTGTTGTCTTTGGAGCACTATATAAACCCAAAGAATTCTTCACAATTTTTTTACACCAAAACCTTTCATATATTGGGTTTATATATGTGAGCAACTCTAAATTTTAAGAGTAAGCCACTGATTTTGAGGATCCTTAAGTCTAATTGACTAGAGAAACCTCGAGTTAAAAGTTTTGAGGTATTTGCCTAGGCTAGCACCAAGGGCAAAATACCCGTGCACTCAAGGCGTAGTCTTGCCGTTGAGTTTTGGCTTTGGTGTGTGCATCTTTGGAGGCCACACACTTGGGTGGCTCTTTGGAACTTGGAAGAGCTCGTTGAGTTCGAGAAAAGCTTGTAGTTTGGAGGGTGGAGTGGATGAGTCTACGGTTCAAGTAAGTCTTTTTCTTCCTTTATTTTAATTAGAGTTCTTATGATAGTTAGCATGTTTAGGTTTATGTTCTTTGCATGTTTTATGAGTTTTATGCTTAGAATATATAGTAACATGCCTAGGCTTGTAAAATAATCAAAACAAATGGGTCTTGGGCAAAGGGAAAGCGGCATAATAATTTTGATTTTCCGCTGCGCACTCACGGCCGCTTCCCAACAGGCTTCGTACCGGGGCACACACAATTCCAGCCCCAGGCCTAGCATGTGACATCCGATACGGGATCGTAATACACAATACTTAGTATACTACGTATGGTATAGATTATGTATTCCTTAAAAGAATATTTCTAGAGAATTGGGTAGACACGGTGCTTTGCTAGTGTCTTGTAAATCGATAAGAACGTGGTACCGGGTACGCACGTGTTCGGATAGTCTGACGATTGGATTTACTGCCAACATCTCAAGGGATCTCATGGTTCGCTTCCCAAAGATTCACCGATGACATTTGACTCGAACAGAATTAATCTGGGATTAATTATGAGAGAAAGAGAAAATTAATCTTGGATTAATTACGGCAAGAATTTATCTATGATAAAATTCGAATAGAAGAGAGAGAACGATTAATTTGGAATTAATCGATTAAATAATATATTCGATATATTAATTGAAATTAGATTTCAATGCGGAATTAAAATTGGATTTTAGAATTAAATAATTTAGAATTAATTCGTAAGCGACTTTAATAATAATGTCGCAACAGAAAATTCGTTAATTCGGAATTAAACGAACCCGAGCCCGAAGTGTATTAAGCGGGCCCACTTGAATTTTGAATTTAAAGTGGGGCCCACCAACTTACATCATTAGTCAACTTTAGTCACCTTTTTGGTGATAGAAGTTGGTGGTGGATTTGTTGGTAACATGAAGAATACACTGTCATTTTGGAATGACATATACCAAACTTGATTTTGGTAAAAGGTAATTGATTTTTTGAAAATCAAATACACAACACAAATTCAAAAAAAATTATCTCTCCATTCTCTTGCAAAAGCCGAGAACCCTCCTCCCTCACTTAGAAATTTTGCTTCAAAATTTCTTCTTGCTAGCACATTCATTGAGTCATTCAAGGTGTTAGGGAAACTAATCCCTTGAGTTTGGAACACATTTTGGAAGCTTGGAGCTCAAAATTCATACAAAAGTTTTGAACTACATCCATCAAGCCAATCAATGTAAGTTTAATTCCTCATTATTATTTTGAATATTCACACACCATTTCATGTTAGAAAATCCTTGGCATGTTCTAGGAACCCAACACAAATGGTGGAAAACTTCGAAGAATGGGTGGACCCTAAAGTGGCTAGAATCATGGAAAGAATGAAATATGAGCTGAACACAGGCTTAAGTACTAGAGGCCAGGGAATAAGAGCACTGCCAAATTTCAAGGGACAGACCACTAAGAGAGGATTGGGGTATGAATCCGATGGGAATGAGCCAAAGACCAAGAAAAAAGGGATGAAGTTGATGGAATACTTTGTGAAAACCACAGGACATCAATGAGAGCCTGAACCCGTAGAAGTCAATGGGATCATAGTACCGGGATTCGAAATCTTCAAAGATGTGATGGGCAAAGAACCATAAATAGAGGAAGTTGGAGAATCTGATGCTCGAAGAAAGCAAGAAGACGGAAAAAGACAAGACTGTAAATTACGAAGATGTTTATTTTCCTGACTTATTTGATTGTAATCCTGCATTTACTAATAATAAAGACATTGATTTTGTTTACTTATTCGAGTATTTTCCTGTTAGTCCGCATCATAACATGCATGACATGAGCATATTTTACATTGACTCAACAAAGACAAATGCATTTAATCTTGGTACATGTGAAAACCCCAAGGAAATTTCAATTGCAAGTGAGGTTACCTCTGATGATCGGAAAGAATTACAGAGAATATTAATAAAATATGAAAGAGTATTCGTCTGGTCCTATGAAGACATGCCAGGAGTAGATAGGGGTATTGCCCACCACATGATACCAACTTATCCGAACATGAGGCCAGTAAAATAGAAGCTCCGATGAATGAGGCCAGAATGGGCCGAAAATGCTAGGGAAGAAGTCAAGAAGCAGATAGATGTGGGATTCTTAGAGGTGGTGAAGTACCCCGAGTGGTTAGCCAACATTGTCTCGGTACCGAAGAAGGATGGAAAGGTCAGAATGTGCGTGGATTATAGGGACCTCAACAAAGCTTACCCGAAAGAAGATTTCCCCTACCATATATAGACGTGTTGGTTGATAGCGCGGCTGTAGGACACAGAAATCGGCGACGCTGTCCTAGGCTCGTGGCCTAGTTATGAGTACGAAATAGCTCATGGGGAACTAAATCGGAGAAATAACATGGAGTCGCCACCCGGTGTGAACGGGGACAAAGATTTAAGGCCGCACTCACCCCTCGCAAGGGAAGACCTCAAACCATTGGGTTCGGAATGGTCTCTTACTTATGTCACTTGTAATGATGTGATTTGTGCAATAAACTAACTGAATCTACTCAACATGCTCAAGAAAAACCTATATCTAGTTCATGTTCATAAAGATAAGTCCTATGTCTAAGTTTGCATGCTTGGAAAGTAAGTCATCATAACACACGACAACACACGACAATCTCATGAACATATTTCAATTATATAATGCGAAATGCAAACAACAACATAAACTTAATGCAAATTCCAAACGCAAAACGAATAACTAATCATGCTTAAAAATAAACAACCAAATCATGCTTAAAGATAAATAACATACTAAACTAAATCATGCTTACAAAGATAAATAATGTACTAGCAACCTAATCATGCTCAAATACATGGTTAGATGAAACGAAATACGTGTGTCTCTCAAGTAGTACGTGGCGTTGTATCCCGAGTGCAGACAGCACTACCATCCATTCGGATTCGGCTACGGAATTTACGTCCGGGTTTCCATCCGATATACCACAAAAGAGAACACGCATTGCGTTCACCCAGAATTCACGTCATGCCTCAACAAACGACTCTCATGCGATAATATATTAAAATAAATAAAAGAAAAGAAAGATAATAAGTAAAAAGGGTGCCCTCAGGTCTAACCGCTTTTGTCGTCTCTCGAAAGCACGTTACACGGCCGTCGGAATGGTTGATGCTCCGCTATTTTTCTGGTTTGCCGCTGTTTTGGGCTGCATTTTTTCTCACTGTTTCAGGGTGAACTCTAGACTGTTTTGGGCAGTTTTTTAGGTACAGTTTCAGGCAGTTTTTGGGTGCATTTTTTGGGTTAATTCGGGGATTGTTTTGGGTAGTTTGGGCATGCAGTTTTGGGCAGTTTGTGGAACAGTTTCGGGACAGTTTTAGGCAGTTTTAGGCAGTTTGGCTTTCTATGTGTATGTGGTGTGAATGTGCGAGTGGCGGGTGTGCTGTGTAGAGTTGTTGATTGTGTGCGTGAGTGATCTTGCGTGAGGGCTATGGCTGCTGCGTGAGGGTTTCATTGAGTGTGTGCTGTTTATGGAGGGATGTGAGTGTGTGTGCTGAGTGTCGTGTGTGCGTGAGCTTAGGACGTGTGTTTATATGGAGTGTGAAGAGTGTTAGCTGGCCGATGTGGGACGTGATGAAGGCAGGTTTACTCGGCTAGGCCAGGGAGCTGCTTACGTGAGGAAGTGTTGAAGGGTAGTGGGCTATTTGAAAGGTGTTGCGTGAGGGGGAATGAAGCGTGGCTGTTGCTTCAATTTGAGGCTCGTAAGGGAGGACTATTTAGGGTGTTGGCGTGAGAAGGGACGTGAGGTGGAGTTGAGTGAAGGGCAGGCTGTGAAGGTGTTGGCGTGAGAAGGGTTTAGGTGGCTAAGCGTGATTGGTTTTGTTTGTGTGAATGAGCCAGGGTTTTAATGTGTTGGTGAAGGGTTCTTTTTATAGGCAAATGGATGAGGTCTATCCTTGTTTGAGAAGGAAAAGGATTTGGGTAATTAATGGGAGATATTTTTAGTATTTGATAGGGAAAAATCTTTTAATTAGGGAATTGATTTGATTTAATTTGATTTCTTCTCTTTTAGTTAGGGATATGATTTGATTTAATTATGAAGGTGAATTATTTAGATTTATTTAATTTAGGCATGTGATTTATTTAAATTTGGAAGGTGATTTAATTTGATTTATTTAATTTAGGCATGTGATTTATTTAAATTAGGAAGGTGATTTAATTTGATTTTAATCATGTGTTTAATGTGCTGGATATTTTTGGATGTGATTTTATGGGATTGGTGTGTGGTTTGTGGGGTTTTGGGCTAAGGGTGTGTTTTAAAATGGAGGTCCAACAAGCAAACCCGAAGCTAATCCAGCGAATCAAATCCAACAATGCGTCAATTCTTGACCTTCCCCTCCGACGTTCGTTTTCTGTGGCTTTCACAATCAAAGAGGTAGTGTCTCCATATGAGACTCATCATCCAGACTTACATGCAAAAATGCAGTGCCTACAGTCGCCCCCACTTTGATTAGACTTGTGCAGTGTGTAACAGTGACAATCCTATCAAAGTTATGCAATGTATTTTTACTTAACTGGCTCGCCAGCTGCCACCTGACTTACATGTTGCTTCAAACTGAGTTGATATGGTGGCGAGGTGCCTCGACCCATGGGCTTTGTTCCCGAACCACCAAATATGAACTGTGCTGATGATGCAGTGGGCTCTTGACCCTGGGAAGCTTCCCGAAACTGCAACAGATGTGTGGGCCCTCGACCCTGGGACACATCCTAAAAGTAATGATGAATGAATTCCTAGCTCGCCAGCTGCCACCTGACTTGCCTGTTGTTTTGAACTGAATTGATATGGTGGCGAGGTGCCTCGACCTCTGGGCTTTGTTCCCGAACCACCTAATGTGAACTGTGCTGATGATGCAGTGGGCCCTTGACCCTGGGACGCATCCTGGAACTGTAACCGACAAAGGGGGCACCTCGACCCTGGGACGCATCCTAATATCGCTGACAATATGGGTCTTGCCCTCAAACTGATGATTGGGTCCTCGACCCTGGAACGCATACCGGAACTAGAACTGATGATGCAGTGGGACCTCAACCCTGGGACGCATCCCGGAACTTCAACCAATAATGGGGGAACCTCAACCTGGGACGCATCCCAATATCGCTGACAATGTGGGTCTTGCACTCAAATTGATGATGTAGTGGGTCCTCGACCCTGGGACGCATACCGGAACTACAATTGATGATGCAGTGGGCCCTCGACCCTGGGACGCATCCCGGAACTGCAACCAACAATGGGGGAACCTTGACCCTGGGACGCATCCCAATACCGCTGACAATGTGGGCCTCACCCTCAAACTGATGATGTAGTGGGTCCTCGACCCTGGGACACATCCCGGAACTACAACTGATGATGCAGTGGGCCCTCAACCCTGGGACACATCTCGGAACTGCAACCGACAACGGGGGCACCTCGACCTTAGAACGTATCCCAATACCACTACAACTAATGATGTAGTGGGTCCTCAACCCTGGGACGCATCCCGGAACTGCAACAGACAACGGGGGCACCTCGACCCTGGGACACATCCCAATACCGCTGACAATGTGGGCCTCACCCTCAAACTAATGATGTAGTAGGTCCTCGACCCTAGGACGCATCCGGAACTACAACTGATGATGCAGTGGGCCCTCGACCTTGAGACACATCCTGGAACTGTAACAGACAACGGGGGCACCTCAACCCTGGGACGCATCCTAATACCATTGACAATGTGGGCCTCGCCCTCAAACTGATGATGTAGTGGGTCATCGACCCTAGGACGCATCCCGAAACTACAACTGATGATGTAGTGGTCCCTCGACCCTGGGACGCATCTTGGAACTGCAACAGACAACGGGGACACCTCGACCTTGGGACGTATCCCAATACCGTTGACAATGTGGGCCTCGCCCTCAAACTGATGATGTAGTGGGTCCTCGACCCTGGGACGCATCCCGGAACTACAACTGATGATGTAGTGGGCCCTCGACCCTAGGACGCATCTCGAAACTGCAACCGACAATGGGAGCACCTCGACCCTGGGACGCATCCCAATACCGCTGATAATGTGGGCCTCGCCCTCAAAATGATGATGTAATGGGTCCTCGACCCCAAAATGATACTGATATGGTCCTCGACCCTGAACTAATACTGATGCGGGCCTCGCCCCCATGCTGATACTGGTATGGGCCTCGCCCCTATGCTGATACTGATATGGGCTTCGCCCCAAACTGATACTGATATGGGCCTCACCCCTATGCTGATGCTGATATGGGCCTCGCCCCTAGACTGATACTGATATGGGCCTTGCCCCCATGCTGATACTGATGTGGGCCTCGCCCTCAACTGATACTAATGTGAGCCTCACCCCAAGCTAATACTGATGGGGCTTCGCCCCAGACTAATAATGATGTGGGCCTCGCCCCCAGAGTGCCATACTTGGCAAGACTGATACTGATAATGATATGGGCCTCGCCCCCAGAGTGCCATACCTGGCAAGACTGATACTGATAATGTGATGGTTCATTATCGAACCATGCTGTGAGGTGGTCCATTCCCGAACCGTTACTGTGTGAGGTGGTCCATTCCCGAACCGTTACTGTGAGGTGGACTACATACTCGGGGTGCCATTCCCGGCTTGTTCATTCCCGGACTGTGCTCCATTCTCGGAGTGATATTCCCGGCTTGTTCATTCTCGAACTGTGCTCCATTCTCGGAGTGTCATTCCCGACTTGTTCATTCTCGAACTGTGCTCCATTCTCGGAGTTCCATTCCCGGCTTGTTCATTCTCGAACTGTGATCCATTCTCGGTGTGCCATTCCCGGCTTTCTGATGATGTGTGGGCCTCAACCCTGAGACTCATCCCCAAAACTGATACTGATGTGGGCCTCGACCCTGGGACGCATCCCCAAAACTGATACTGATGTATTGGCCTCGGCCCTGGGACTCATCCCCAAAACTGCTGCTGATGTGGGCCTTGACCCTGGGACTCATCCCTAAAACTGATACTGATGTGGGCCGCAACCCTGGGACTCATCCCCAAAACTGATGCTGATATGGGCCTCGACCCTGGGACTCATCCCTAAAACTGATGCTGATGTGAGCCTCGACCCTGGGATTCATTCCCGAAACTGCTGATGCTATGTTGCTGTTTCTGGTTAGCTTGCATTTGCCGCTTTCTCATTTTCTTTAAAACCTGCGAACAAAAACAAGACAAAGATTGCGTGTATATGACGTGTATGCATGCATGTATGAATGTGTTTCCTATTCTGATTGGTTAGGTCTTCTTTGTGCTCTTCAGTGCTTCTTGCCTACAAAAGTCTTTGGTCGCCCCCTGGGTTTGCTTGCAATTTCCTTCTGCCAGTTCTCTTTTGGTGATTGGTTGGTTCTCTTTTGTCTCATGGCTCGAGATCTCGGTACATCCTTTATTTGTGGGGTGGTAGACTGGTTGCCCCCAGTCTTGATTTAGCTTTCTACTTTCCGCTACTTATATTAGGTCAAGGTGGACTACGTGATGTGGCATTCCATATCATCATACTGTGTCACATGCTACGAAATAGTCCCAATAGCTACACATATTATCGTCCTCAAAGAATGCCCAGTATTGAAACCAGAGAACCTTCAAAACTTTCAACGTAACTCAAATCCAAGTCTTTGAATAAATGATCTAAGCCAGACTCAAAGTGTGTGTGTGCAAAGGTTCCTTTGCGGATTCATCCCCAGGTAAGCCAACTCAATGATTTCGTTTAAAATTGGGATCGATGGGTCAAACCAACCTAGATGTCTCAATTACGCCTGAAGCCGTTTTTCTGTGCTCAATGTACTATGGTTTTCTTTTTCTTTTGTCTTTTTCTTTTTTTCTTTTCATTTTGAACTTCTTCTTTTTTTCTTTTCTTTTTCTCTTTTTTTTTCAACACGCCTACCCTTTAAGGTAATATTTCTCCTCATGGTGGTCCTAATACTCGCCCATGGGTAGCTTCACGTTTATCGGTTATAGATGGATTACTTCTTTTCTTTAGAGACTTTTCTTTTATTTTCAACCATACCACACATCATAACATAAGCAAATCAAGATAGACATCTAAGCAAACGGTCATTCACCGACCTATAATTTCTTCAACTAGTCACTTTGCTAACTACTCAGGTTTTCACCGCTAAGAACCTGTAGTGAAGTGCTTACGAGTCTAACATAGATCAATCACTCAAAATATCAGATAAAAACACATCAAGAGTTTATCGTTTCTAAGATTTCTCCCTACAGCAAACGATTTCATCATTGGACTTATGTCTAACTATTAAGGACTAAAAACAAACAACAATTTTTTTCTTTTTTTCTTTTTTTCTTTTTTTTTCTTTTTGTCTCTTTTTTTCTTTTTTCTTTTTTTTTCTTTTTCTTTTTTTTTTCGGGCCCACCATGGTCTTTCTATCCTTGCCGTAAAATTTTCTATTTCTGAGCTTCCTTTTCTCGATATCCATGTTTGCTAAACTCTTCTTGACAAATCTTTTTTTTTTCTAACCCAATGGATATCTATGATGGCTTTTAAGACACGGGGTTAACATGATGCGTGAATGCATGAGATACATGAGATGCGTGCGATGTATGGAATATATAAGCCGGCCCATTATCATTTTAAAGTATTCAATCATACTATTGAGCGATGCAAACTTGTCCCAGTTGAAAAGGCCCAACATGTTTACACTTTTGCGATAACATGGCTAAATAACTTCAAATGATAAAAGGCCTAAACACAAAATGGCCCATTGGCATTTTAGAAGCTTTTGGCCCAATTGTCATAAAGCACAAACTCGTCCCAGTTTAAATGGCCCAACAAGCCCATACCTCATGACAGAAGGTCCAACTGAATACAAATGACGACGGTCCAAAACATAAACACAAAATAAATAATTTCTATTAGTTCTACGACTAAGATTCTCATGTGGGTTTACAGGAGTGTTGAAAAAGGCTCTCATTGACGCAGGATTGCCCACAACTAGGACTCCCCACTCAAGGGTTCAAGCGACCAAGGGAGTGCACCTTTTTTATACCTTTCGGTACATGCCAACGAGTTACGGTGTGTAACTAACTGTCGAATGGATTTCCCATTGTAGATTCCCTAGAGAGAGGGTGGAGCGAACTCTCTTAAATACCGAAGTCTCTTAGGCTCTTATCGCCTTGGTGACAGGAATAAACAACGAGTCCTCCAAACTACAAGTAATGATCATCTCGGTGCCTTCACAGCTTTTCCTTATAGAAAGGTAGTGAATGAAGAAAGACATCGAACCATCACCTAGCTTTAACAATGCCTTTGATTAAACCCCTTTCAACCCATGGTAAACACGGTTAACTAAAGCACAAATCACAATCATTACAAGACATTATTTCGGGGCCAATTCTCTATCCCCAGTGGAGTCGCCAGACTGTAGGACACAGAAATCAGCGATGTTGTCCTAGGCTCGCGGCTTAGTTGGGAGTACGGAATAGCTCACGGGGAACTAAACCGGAGAAATAACATGGAGTCGCCACCCGATGTGAACCGGGATAAAGATTTGAGGCCGCACTCACCCCTCGCAAGGGAAGACCTCAAATCATTGGGTTCGGAATGGTCTCTTACTTATGTCACTTGTAATAATGTGATTTGTGCAATAATATAACCGAATCTACTCAACATGCTCAAGAACAACCAATATCTAGTTCATGTTCATAAAGATAAGTCCTATGTCTAAGTTTGCATGCTTGGAAAGTAAGTCATCATAACACACGACAACAAACGGCAATCTCATGAACATATTTCAATTATATAATACGAAATGCAAACAACAACATAAACTTAATGCAAATTCCAAACGCAAAACGAATAACTAATCATGCTTAAAAATAAAAAACCAAATCATGCTTAAAGATAAATAACATACTAAACTAAATCATGCTTACAAATATAAATAATGTACTAGCAACCTAATCATGCTCAAATACATGGTTGGATGAAATGAAATACGTGTGTCTCTCAAGTAGTACGTGGCGTTGTATCCCGAGTGCAGACCGCACTACCGTCCATTCGGATTCGGCTACGGAATTTACGTCCAGGTTTCCATCCGATATACCACAAAAGAGAACACGCATTCCGTTCACCTAGAATTCACATCATGCCTCAACAAACGACTCTCATGCGATAATATATTAAAATAAATAAAAGAAAAGAAAGCTAATAAGTAAAAAGGGTGCCCTCAGGTCTAACTGCTTTTGTCGTCTCTCGAAAGCGCGTTACACGGCCGTCGAAAAGGTTGATGCTCCGCTATTTTTCTGGTTTGCCGTTGTTTTGGGCTGCAGTTTTTCTCACTGTTTCGGGGCGAACTCTGGACTGTTTTTGGCAGTTTTATAGGTGCAGTTTCAAGCAGTTTTTTAGTGCAATTTTTGGGTTAATTCGGGGATTGTTTTGGGTAGTTTGGGCGTGCAGTTTTGGGCTGTTTGTGGAACAGTTTCGGGAAAGTTTTAGGCATTTTTAGGGCAGTTTTACTGGGCAGTTTGGCTTGCTATGTGTATGTGGTGTGAATGTGCGAGTGGCGTGTGTGCTGTGTAGAGTTGTTGCTTGTGTGTTTGAGTGATCTTGCGTGAGGGCTATGGCTGCTGCGTGAAGGTTTTGGCTTTGACACGAGCGTGTGTGCTGAGTGTTGTGTGTGCGTGAGCATAGGACGTGTGTTTGTATGGAGTGTGAAGAGTGTTAGCTGGTCGATGTGGGATGTTATGAAGGCAGGTTTACTCGGCTAGGCCAAGGAGCTGCTTACGTGAGGAAGTGTTGAAGGGTAGTGGGCTATTTGAAAGGTGTTGCGTGAGGGGGAATGAAGCGTGGTTGTTGCTTCAGTTTGTGGCTCGTAAGGGAGGGTTGTTTAGGGTGTTGGCGTGAGAAGGGATGTGAGGTGGAGTTGAGTGAAGGGCAGGCTGTGAAGGTGTTGGCGTGAGAAGGGTTTAGGTGGCTAAGCGTGATTGGTTTTGTTTGTGTGAATGAGCCAGGGTTTTAATGTGTTGGTGAAGGGTTCTTTTTATAGGCAAATGGATGAGGTCTATCCTTGTTTGAGAAGGAAAAGGATTTGGGTAATTAATGGGAGATATTTTTAGTATTTGATAGGGAAAAATCTTTTAATTAGGGAAGTGATTTGATTTAATTTGATTTCTTCTCTTTTAGTTAGGGATATGATTTGATTTAATTAGGAAGGTGAATTATTTAGATTTATTTAATTTAGGCATGTGATTTATTTAAATTAGGAATGTGATTTAATTTGATTTTAATCATGTGTTTAATGTGTTGGATATTTTTGGATGTGATTTAATGGGCTTGGTGTGTGGTTTGTGGGGTTTTGGGCTAAGGGTGTGTTTTAAAACAGAGGTCCAACAAGCAAACCCGAAGCTAATCCAGCGAATCAAATCCAACAATGCGTCAATTCTTGACCTTTCCCTTTCGACATTCGTTTCCCGCGGCTTTCACAATCAAAGAGGCAGTGTCTCCATATGAGACTCATCATCGGGACTTACATGCAAAAATGTAGGGCCTACAGCGGCTCTATCTGCTATATACTCATTCGCAGATGGATTCTCAGGATATAACCAGGTCTTCATGGCTGAATAAGACAAGCATAAGACGGCCTTTGTCACTGAGTGGGGTACATATTGTTACAAGGTGACGCCGTTTGGACTTAAGTATGTGGGAGCCACTTATCAACGAATGGCCACTACATTATTCCACAACTTGATGCACAAGGAGATTGATGTATACGTGGATGACATGATAGTTAAACTAGAGATGAGGGTCAGACATATAGAAGCACTAGAGAAATTCCTTCAAAGGGTCGATTAGTGCAACCTCCGACTCAACCCCAAGAAGTGTGTTTGGGGTAACATCCGGGAAGTTGTTGAGGCATACGGTAGGAATGGGAGGGATAGAAGTGGACCCTGAAAAGATCAAAGCAATTACCGAGGTGCCCACTGTTGGAAATTCTAATCCATGTCCCAAGATCAAAAGAGCAAACAAAACATATAAATGAATGAACAATATTGAAGTATGGCGGAATCATACTCACAAAGATCGGAATGCGGATGCGTTGATGAAACAAAAATTTTCTCCTTTGTGCAGTGAGGGTTTCGGCCAAACAGAAAAGAGAAGCTCCAAGCAATTTTTGATCCTTCCAAGCTCTAATATTAGTTTCCCATAACACCTTTGTATGATCCCTTGATGGTGCTAGCCTTGTGTGTGATTTTATGTTCCAAACAAACACAAATTCTTCAAGTTTTTGCAACAAAAACAGAAAGGTGGAGAGGGCTGTGAGAGCTCACAGTTTCGGTCATGAGAGAATAGGAGAGAATGTTATGATTTTTGTTACAAAAATCAATTTATATTTATGCCATAATATTTATTAAATTAATAATAAACTTATGACACAAATCATGCAATGGCTTAGAGTGTCAAACACTCAAACTCCATGCAAAACCATTGAGTGTATTGTACACTATCCCATGCAATGTATTAACAATTAAATAATGCATAAAATGACATGTGTCATGTGGGCCCCACACAACCCAAATGAAAGTGGGCCCACGCGTACTCACGCGTTCGGGTTCGATATTTCCGAAATACCGAACTTTCGTTGCGACGTTAATTAAATCGAATTTAAATAAATAATTGCGCCTAGCGAAATTATTATTTACGTCGCTAACGAATTAATCTAAATTAACTAAAAAAATCGTTTGCCCGAATTAAAATCTAATTTTAATTTCGCGTCGAAATCGAATTTCGATTATTATATCGAATATAATAATTTTATGATTAATTCCAAATTAATCGTTCTCTCTCTATGTATAGTACTTTATCCAAGATAAAGTCTCTCCGTAATTAATCCAAGATTAATCGAGTTTGAATCATACGTCATTGGTGAATCTTCGGGAAGCGACCCAAGAGATCTCTGGATATGTTGGCAGAGTAATAACGGCCGTCAGATTATCCGAACACGTACGTACCAAGTACTACGTTTTTACCGATTTACAAGACAAGGTTAGCCTCCAGCAAAATGCCATGCCTACCCAATTCTCCAGAAATATTCTTATTGGAATATAAGATCTATAACAGGCGTAGTATACCGTAGTATAGTGTATACTGATCCAGTATCGGATGATCACATGTAAGGCCTGGGGCTGGAGATGTGTCTGCCCCGTACGATACATATATCAGACATCAAGCAACTAGTCTCTTTGAATCGGATAATCCTGACCTTGTCATATTTCCCGATGGTTGCAACCATTATAGAGTACTAGTTCTGTATCCTGCGCGATCATCATCTCCATATGTCTGAAGTGATACTTCCGTCTTGACATCACATCCAATACACTACGATTCCCGATAAACCTAGAAGAGGTGTACACAGAACCTGTTAAAGCCCTGGACGACCAAACTAAAGTCTATCGATTGTCGCAAGTACTAGCGATGCAAGTCTCAGGTTAAGACTATATGCACCTACCCTGAAGCGGACTCCCATAGACACAGAATACTACCAATGGGATTCCGCTGCGGGGTCTATCCAGAGCGAAGCTGTTTTCCGTACCATCGGTAAAACACAACCTCCTACCGCACTTGCATAAGTATCCAATACTCAAATATATGAGAACTATGCTGTTGTGCCCTCACAACACGCACAAGTGCAGTACTAGTCTATTCCGCATTATCGATGTCCAATCTCGATAATACTACGACTAGGGATATTTAATGATTAAACCTTTATGGATTGATACTGTCTCATATCATCTCAATCCGGAATTAATCATAGGGACTTTTACCATTTATATATCAAAGTAAATAAATTACAAAACGGTAAAAGGCAATTTCATTACTACATAGTTAATTTTGTACAATAATACAATATCATTTACAAAATAGTGACGCTATGGGTCATTAATGTCTAACAATCTCCCACTTGGCCTATAGCCAGTCACTCAAGCATCTAATACCTGAACTATGTACATGACGCTCAAACTTTTCCCGAGGAATAGCCTTCGTCAGCGGATCTGCAATATTATCCTCTGATGCGATCTTTTCGATCTTCACATCGCCACGATGTATGATCTCTCGAATCAGATGGAATCGTCGAAGAACATGTTTGGATCGTTGATGAGACCTTGGTTCCTTAGCCTGTGCTATAGCCCCGCTATTATCACAATACAATGGAACGGGCTCAGCTGCTAACGGAACTACTCCTAATCCAATTAGGAATTTACGGATCCAAACTGCCTCTTTTGCTGCTTCAGCTGCTGCAATGTACTCCGCTTCAGTTGTTGAATCGGCAACAGTATCTTGCTTGGAAGATTTCCAGCTCACTGCTCCGTTATTCAAACAAAAATATGTACCCAGATTGCGACTTAAAGTCGTCTCTGTCGGTTTGGAAACTTGCATCGGTATACCCAGATACCTCAAGTTCTCCATCTCCATAGATTAAGAAACATCCTTAGATCTCTTAAGATACCTAAGGATACTCTTAACCGCCATCCAGTGATCCTTTCCTGGATCGGCCTGATATCGACAACACATGCTCAAAGCATAGGACACATCAGGTCGTGTACATATCATGGCATACATGATCGATCCAACTGCCGAGGCGAACGAGTCCGACTCATTGTCTCTCTCATCTTGTGTTTTAGGACACATGTCCCTAGATAGATAGACGCCATGTGATATTGGTAACAGTCCCCTCTTGGACTGATCCATGTTGAATCTCTTCAACACTTTATCAATATATGTACTCTGGGAGAGTCCAAGTAGCTTTCTAGATCTATCCCGGTAGATCTTTATTCTAGAATAAAAGCTGCCCCTCCCAGATCTTTCATGGAGAATTTCAATGAAAGCCAAGCTTTCACCGACGTTAACATGGGAATTTCATTGCCGATAACGCATACATCGTCGACATAAAGGACAATAAAAGTCAGTGCACTCCTACTAACCTTCTTATATAACAAGGATCATCTTCGTTTTGAATGAAATCATCTTCTTTATGATCTCATCAAAACGCTGGTTCCACGACCGCGATGCTTGCTTCAGTCCATAAATGGACCGATTTAACTTACAAACCTTGTTTGCAAGTCTAGGTGCGATAAAACCGTCAGGCTGTGCATATAAACATCCTCGAAAGGTTTCCGTTAAGGAAAGCGATTTTAACGTCCATCTGCCATATTTCATAATCGTAATATGCAGCTATTGCAAGCATTATCCGAATGGATTTAATCATGGCAACGGGTGAGAAGGTTTCGTCAAATCAACTCCAAGTCGTTGACGATATCCCTTCGCTACAAGCCTAGCTTTGTACGTTTGTACGTTGCCATCCATGTCATCTTCTTTGAAGACCCATTTGCATCCAATAGGCTTTACGCCTTCTGGTGCATCAACCAGTGTCCAAACTTGGTTGGTATACATGGAATCCATTTCGGCCTTCATGGCTTCTTGCCATAAAGCGGATTCGATACCTTGTATCGCTTCCTCATACGTAGCCGGTTCATTATCCTCAATAAGATTAATATCTACATGAGGTGAGATCAGGAATCCATACCTCTCAGGTTTACCCTGACTCTCTCCGACCTACGTAGTCCTTGTGTAATTGAAGATTGTGGTTCAGTCTCATCCTCGGATGGACTGTTCATGTTCCGTTGATAATTCATTGCCAGGAACAGTATCACTACGACTTCATCGAGTTCTACTTTCTCCCACTAAACACTGCATTTAGGAATTCCTTCTCAAGGAAAACCGCATGTAGAGCAACAAATACTTTGTTCTCTTGTGGGTAATAGAAGTAATATCCTTTGGTTTCCCTAGGATATCCAACGAATAGGCATTTATCTGATTTGGGTTCAAGTTTGGTACCTTCCAAACGTTTAACGTATGCCCAGCAACCCCAAATCTTCAGGAATGAGAAACCTGGTTTCTTTCCTGTCCATATCTCATATGGAGTCTGTTCAACAGACTTTGACGGAACCTTATTCAAAATAAGAACTGCACTGTTTAATGCATATCCCCTAGGAAATTGGCAGCTCAGTGCGACTCATCATCGACCTTACCATGTCAACAAGGTACGGTTTCTCCGTTCAGACACACCATTTAATTGTGGTGTTCCAGGAGGAGTCCACTGTGAAAGAATACCATATTCTTTCAGGTAATCTTGAAACTCATTACTTAAGTATTCGCCACCACGGTCCGACCGTAATGTCTAAATACTCTTGCCTGTTGTTTTTCAACTTCGTGTCGAAACTCTTGAATTTCTAAAGTTTCCGACTTGTGCATCATTAGATACACATAACCGTAACGCGATGCATCATCCGTAAAGGTTACGAAGTATCGATATCCACCTCTAGCCTGGCTAGACATGGGCCCACAAACGTCACTATGAACGAGGGCTAACAGTTCAGTGGCGCGTTCACCTTTACCGCTAAAAGGTGATTTAGGCATTTTGCCTAATAAGCAAGATTCGCAGACGTCATATGAATTTGGATCAATCCGTCCAAGTACCCACTCTTCGAAAGTGTGGATATGCGAGTCTTGTTAATGTGTCCCAGACGACAATGCCACATATAAGTTTCATCATTTGGATCACTCTTTTTAAGCCTTTTGTTTGTTAATTTATATGTAGGAGATTCATTTATATTCAAAATATAAAGACCATTATTTGCAACTGCAGTGCATATTCTGCATCATTTTTATATAAATAACACCCAGTGTTTCTAAATACAAAAGTGTACCCATTTCGGGTTAACAAAGATACAGAATATAATATTCCTAGTCAAACTAGGTACATAATAACAGTCATTTAGTTTAAGTACATGCCCCGAGGGCAGTTCTAATACAAAAGTGCCCACGGCCAAAACAGCAACAGGAGTTCCGTTTCCAACTCGTAGATCAATCTCCCCTGAAGCCAGAGTCCTGCTGTTCTGCAGATCCTGCACATCAGTACATATATGAGAACCACAACCAGAATCAAAATCCAATTTTTAAAACTAGAAGTAGCCATGTTTATTTCAATAACAAACATACCAGAGGTCGGTGCCTTGCCCGCCTTGATCTCCCTTCTGATCGCCTTGTTCATGCGGCAGTCACGCTTCCAGTGACCTCTTTTGCCGCAGTTAAGGCATATGTCTTGTGACTTGTTCCTCGGCTTCCCAGAAGCCATCGGCATCTTGGCCTTGCCCTTGTTCTTACGCTTCTTCTTTTCACCCCTCAGTTGCCTTGGGCCCAGCCCTGACGTCTGAGAGGTCGATGCAAAGTGCGCCTCGCGCTTGTTGCCTTTAAGAAGCTCTTTCTCTGACTCCTTAAGAATGGACAATAGCTCTCCAAGAGTATCGTCCGTATCCATCAACTTGTAGTTGATGATAATCTGCTTCCAAGTATCGGGAAGTGACTGTAAAAGCATGTCTACAGTCAGCTCAGCCTCCAAGACTATTCCCATCTTGGCCAGCTCATCAATGTCAGCTATCATTTGAGTCCCGTGGGCCTCAACTGAAGCGCCATCAGTCATACGGGAGCGAAAGAGTTTCTTCACCAACTCATACCTCTCCATCCGCTTATTAGTGCGGTGAAGATCCTTTAGTCTAGCCATCATATTATAAGGATCCAAGTCCCTATTCTGGCGACGAAAGTGTTGAGTCATGGAAGCAAGCATGATCGACTGAGTTGTATCACAATCATCGCTATGAGTTCTCCATAACTCCAGCTCAAGTGGCTCAGTGGGCCTCGGCCCGAGAGGTCTCTGTATGGTGTACAACAGCCTCTTGCCCCAAGGACTATCCTCAGGTTCATTTCCAGTCAGCAAAGTTCGTGCCCTTAAATACATTATCACCCATGATTATGTCTCGGACATTTCCTTGTTTGCCATCTTAACTACGATAGTCCAACTATCTAGTTAACGATATATGGGTACAGTCAAACTGTTACAAGAAAAATAACATTTTATTAGTCCAACTAATGTTAAAATATTGACGAAATAAATTTTGTAAGCGCGTAAAGCTAAGTATCTGAATGAAATTGCAAATTCAATACTAGCCTCCCACTATTTTCTACAAGTCTCTAACCCTCTGTCGAGTACTCGGGAAATCCAATTTCCTAGTGGGCTAGGATCCCGTTAAATAACACACAACCTTGACTTTGGCCAACAAGTTGTATGATATTTAACTAGGTAGATCTCGAAGATCAATTGGATCCCATCCAATTCCTAGATCCGGTAGGTGGACATCCAAGTCCGAAACATATATATCTAATACATATGTCAATGTATCCAATACATTTTCCTAACCATTTCCTCTGAATCAACTAAGTCTTGGCTTTGGCACACAACAAACTTAATGATTCCAGTTAAGCGGGACCCATTGACATGGAAAGTTTCGTAATCAATGTCGATGGACAAGAAGTGATCTTGACTTTGCCAACAAATCACAACTTGGACAAGACACCGATATGGAACAAAACTCTCATGATTCAAACACATCCTCAATTGACAAAGGTCTTGACTTTGGCCAACAAACCAATGCCAATTTCGGATCTTGAGAAAGAATCACTCAACGGAAGGAAAATCGCTTAATATTGTTTGAGGGATTTTTTGTAATTGGCAACCAATTAATTTATCTTTGTTAGGTCTCATCATCATACACCCTTAAGCATGCTTCTAAAACATCATAAAGCGCGTAAAGTAAAGTAATAGCGATATACGGATGGATATGAACAACAACTTGTTCCTAGAACAAATCACTCCCTTTCCTCTCCCCGCTAGAACTATTCTACTCTTACCCAATTACATAATACAATAAGAGAAACCTCATTACATTGAGGGGAATTAGGTGAGAAGAGAATACAAAGAGACAATAAGAGAAAGGCTGGACACGCAGGTCCAATTTATAAATTCTAAATTACAATAATTTCTAAAATTACCCTTCCCTTCTAATATCCATCCGATATACACTATTCATACATTACATCCACATTCATTCATTCAAGGCATGTTATACAACCAATCAAATCCAATTAATTAGTCTTTAATTAGGTGACAATACAATGTTCAAACAATTGTTTGCATTTGCGCGAGTCCAACTCAATTTGAGAATAAATACTTATAGTATGAATTCACGAATTATATCGAACTACTCGTCAAATCCAATTTAAGTCGTATTCAATACTAATCCTTATATTTAATTCCAAATTAAATATTTACACTTTTATTGTGCTTTTATGACTTAGATTCCAAATCTAATTCTATCGGGTCTCAAAGCCCAATCAACATCCAATGTCCGTTTAATTAAAGTCCGATGGGCTTTCAATTGATTTCATTAGGCTTGGGCCTTGGTCAATGTGGGTCAAACCCAATTTCCAAGCCCAATAAGGAATCACCCTCATTTGCCATAAAAATCAATATCAAGCCCATAAGGCCCAATTAAACATAAAAGCCCATTTATTACATTTGGACTTAATGGAGTGATTTAGGCCCATTTTTGGATCCAATCCAATTTCCCAAACCTACTTGGTCCAACCAAGCCCATTATGTCCAAATATAATAGTTTTAGGCCCAATTCAAAATTAAGCCCAATTAATCAAATTTTAAAATTCCAAATTTTATAACTTAATTAATTAAAGTGTAATGTCATGATTAATCCTTTAAATCAATATTTCCAAAATATCAAATTAATCCATTAATCATATTTTTATCTTAAATACATGTCCAACATTATTTAATCAAAAAATCAAGTCCCTAATCTTCTTCCATGCATTCGGCCAAGGTGATGAAAAATTACCGATTTCGTTTTCAATCCAATCGAATCACAAATCGTCATTTTATGTTCGTTTAAAGTCATCCAATGATCTTATAAACAACAAATCATCATCTCCATGGTCTAGGTAGTATTCGGCCAAGCCTCTCCAAGAGGGGAAAAATTAATCAATTATTTATTTTTCATGAAATTGATAATGTATAACATAATGTAACATACATTTAAGCATACTTAATCAATCAAAATCATCAAATCATGCTTCAATCAATTTTGCCCAATATTACCCTAATATATTTTCATGCTCTTTAAGCTCAATGATACCATTGTTGGAAATTCTAATCCATGTCCCAAGATCAAAAGAGCAAACAAAACATATAAATGAATGAACAATATTGAAGTATGGCGGAATCATACTCACAAAGATCGGAATGCGGATGCGTTGATGAAACAAAAAATTTTCTCCTTTGTGCAGTGAGGGTTTCGGCCAAACAGAAAAGAGAAGCTCCAAGCAATTTTTGATCCTTCCAAGCTCTAAGATTAGTTTCCCATAACACCTTTGTATGATCCCTTGATGGTGCTAGCCTTGTGTGTGATTTTATGTTCCAAACAAACACAAATTCTTCAAGTTTTTGCAACAAAAACAGAAAGGGGAGAGGGCTGTGAGAGCTCACAGTTTCGGTCATGAGAGATAGGAGAGAGTGTTATGATTTTTGTTACAAAAATCAATTTATATTTATGCCATAATATTTATTAAATTAATAATAAACTTATGACACAAATCATGCAATGGCTTAGAGTGTCAAACACTCAAACTCCATGCAAAACCATTGAGTGTATTGTACACTATCACCATGCAATGTATTAACAATTAAATAATGCATAAAATGACATGTGTCATGTGGGCCCCACACAACCCAAATGAAAGTGGGCCCACGCGTACTCACGGGTTCGGGTTCGATATTTCCGAAATACCGAACTTTCGTCGCGACGTTAATTAAATCGAATTAAATAAATAATTGCGCCTAGCGAAATTATTATTTACGTCGCTAACGAATTAATTCTAAATTAACTCGTTTGCCCGAATTAAAATCTAATTTTAATTTCGCGTCGAAATCGAATTTCGATTATTATATCGAATATAATAATTTTACGATTAATTCCAAATTAATCGTTCTCTCTCTATGTATAGTACTTTATCCAAGATAAAGTCTCTCCGTAATTAATCCAAGATTAATCGAGTTTGAATCATACGTCATGGTGAATCTTCGGGAAGCGACCCAAGAGATCTCTGGATATGTTGGCAGTAAATACGGCCGTCAGATTATCCGAACACGTACGTACCAAGTACTACGTTTTTACCGATTTACAAGACAAGGTTAGCCTCTAGCAAAACGCCATGCCTACCCAATTCTCCAGAAATATTCTTATTGGAATATAAGATCTATAACAGGCGTAGTATACCGTAGTATAGTGTATACTGATCCAGTATCGGATGATCACATGTAAGGCCTGGGGCTGGAGATGTGTCTGCCCCGTACGATACATATATCGGACATCAAGCAACTAGTCTCTTTGAATCGGATAATCCTGACCTTGTCATATTATCCCGATGGTTGCAACCATTATAGAGTACTAGTTCTGTATCCTGCGCGATCATCATCTCCATATGTCTGAAGTGATACTTCCGTCTTGACATCACACCCAATACACTACGATTCCCGATAAACCTAGAAGAGGTGTACACAGAACCTGTTAAAGCCCTGGACGACCAAAACTAAAGTCTACCGATTGTCGCAAGTACTAGCGATGCAAGTCTCAGGTTAAGACCATATGCACCTACCCTGAAGCGGACTCCCATAGACACGCAGACATACTACCAATGGGATTCCGCGGGGTCTATCCAGAGCGAAGCTGTTTTCGTACCATCGGTAAAACACAACCTCCTACCGCACTTGCATAAGTATCCAATACTCAAATATATGAGAACTATGCTGTTGTGCCCTCACAACACGCACAAGTGCAGTACTAGTCTATTCCGCATTATCGATGTCCAATCTCGATAATACTACGACTAGGGATATTTAATGATTAAACCTTTATGGATTGATACTGTCTCATATCATCTCAATCCGGAATTAATCATAGGGACTTTTACCATTATATATCAATGTAAATAAATTACAAAACGGTAAAAGGCAATTTCATTACTACATAGTTAATTTTGTACAATAATACAATATCATTTACAAAATAGTGACGCTATGGTCATTACTGTCTAACACCCACACCGAAGACAGAAAAGGAAGTTAGAACGTTTCTAGGGAAAATCCAGTATATGAGTCGATTCATTGCCAACCTAACATTAGTATGTGAGCCCATCTTCAAGCTGTTGAGGAAGGACTAGCCTGTGGAGTGGAATTGGTAATGTCAATAAGCTTTTGACAAAATCAAAGAATACTTGGTTAAACCGCCCGTCTTGAAACCTCCAAGGCCGGGCAAACCCTTGGTGTTGTATTTGGCCATAGAACCCGAAGTGCTTGGGGTGATGATGGTACAAACAGATGAGACAGGGGTGGAACATGTAGTCTACTACCTCAGTAAGAAGATGCTTCCGTATGAAGTCTGCTATCAAGAGGTGGAAAAGATCTATTTGGCGGTGATATGGGCTTCCCAAAAGTTGCGTCATTACTTCAAATCCTATAAGATACAAGTGGTAGCAAAGGAGAACCCCCTAAAGTATTTGTAGTCAGTACCCTCTATGGTAGGGAAGTTGGGCAGATGGTTGGTGTTGCTGACGAAGTTTGATATAGAATACCTCACCTCTAAGGTAATCAAAGGGTGAGCCGTAGCGGAATTCTTGGCATTACAACCCATAGCAGAAGATCAGTATAAGTTTGAATTCTCAGATGAGAAGGTTCAAGCCATAACGGTCCAGGGGTGGAAAATATATTTCGACGGGACGGTGAATTATAAATGAGCTGGAATAGGAATTGTGATTGTAACCCCCGAAGGAGAAACCCTACCTATGGCCAAAAGGTTGACGTTCGGAGTAACCAACAACATGGACGAATATGAAGCATGTGTCTTTGGACTGAAAGCACTAATAGCCCTAGGAGCTAGGGATGTAGATGTTTATGGAGACTCGATGTTGGTAGTTCGACGATGCGAGGGGAATGGGAATTGAAGGAAGACCGGTTGAGACCCTACCTACTCAATCTCAGTAATTTGGCACAGGCTATCCCCGCCTGTAAATTCCAACACTTGCCACGAGAAGAGAACCAAATGTCAGACGCACTAGCCACCCTAGCTGCAACTTGGGAAAACTCAGAAAAACTGGTAATGAGACCCTTTGTGCTGACAACAGCTAGCAGACCCAGTTATGAGATTGAGAGAATCTTGGAAGTATAAGTCGACGATGGGAAGCCATGGTACTACGAAATTCTGCAGTATCTAGAACGTGGAGAATTCCCAGAAGGAGCTGGCAAGAATGACAGAATATCCATTCAGAAATTGGCTTCCCAGTATGTGAGTTTGAGGGGAGACCTGTACAAGAGACAAGCCAATGGCGTCCAGCTGAAATATTTAAGAAAAGAAGAGGCTCAGAAGATGATGGAAGAGGTTCATACTGGAGTATCTAGACCGCACATGAATGGATTGAATTTGTCTCGCAAGATAGTGAGATAGGGATTTTACTAGTCGACCATAGAAGCTGACTTTGCAAAGCTGGTGAAGCACTGTCATGATTGCCAAGCACACGGAAACTTGAACCATCTGCCGCCTATGGAATTGCATGGACTATCAGAACCATGGTCTTTCTCAGCGTGGGGTATTGACATGATTGGAGAAATCAGGCCACATGCATCAAATGGACACCACTTCATAGTAGTGGCGGTAGAATATTTTTCGAAATGGGTGGAAGTCGAGTCATTCCGTAGTGTTACGGTGGAGTAGATGGCCAAGTTCATAGCCCGTAATATAGTATGTCGATACGGAATGCCGAATCACATAGTGACGGATAATGGAGTCCAATTTCAGGGAGAAACAAATGTGATATTGCAGAAGTATGGGATAAGGCATCATAAATCATCACCTTACAGGCCACGGGCTAATGGGGCGATGGAGGCGGCCAATAAGACCATAAAGAAAATACTAGCTAAGATGACGAAAAGTTATAAAGATTGGGCTGACAAACTGCCATATGTCATGTGGGGTTATAGAACTTCGGTGAGAACATCAACAGGAGCCACACCATATGCTTTGGTTTACGGGATGGAGGCAATGTTTCTAGTGGAAATAGAGATACAGTCAATGCGGGTATTAGCAGAGGCATGATTGCCTGAGCAGGAATGGGTCTCGCAGAGGTTCGAACAGTTAGCATTACTGGATGAGAAAATGATAAAGGCATTGTACCACATGTAGCTATACCAGAAAAGATTGGCCCGGGCATTCAACAAGAAGGTGCGTCCCACTAATATCAGTGAAGGTGATCTAGTGCTCAAGCAGTCGAAGCCACTGATAATGGACCCAAGGGGAAAGTTCAGGCCCAATTGGGATGGGCCCTACCTAGTCAAAAAGGTGATGGGGAATGGGGCAGTGAGACTGTCAGATTCTGAAGGGAACGAGTTCACCGAGCCCATCAACATGGACAGACAGAAATAATACTTTGCATAAATAAAACGAAAAAAATAGAGAAATGCTCGTTGGGTTTAAAATCCGTAAAAGGACAACCCAAGTAAAATATAGAGCGTGAGTGAGCAAGAAAAATGGTTAATTGTAAAATCTGTGAGGAACAATTAGCGACAGAGGTATCCTTGCAATGCAGTTCATTATTTCCTACATATGTACTAAGAAGTAATGCAAACTCCTTTATTGAAACAAATGTTCAAGATGTTCATAGATTGCATAAATCCCAGCTAACCGGGAAATATTAGAGTCAAGTAATTACAATTGACGTCTTTTGTTTCTTAGATGCTGGACCAATGTCAGGAGATCTATGAGAAGAACTCCAAGAATATAGAGGAACCTCGGGAATGAGGACGAGCAACTCCATGAATGGATAACAACCTCGAGAATGAGGACGAGCAAAGAGCCTCGAGAATGGGGATAGATCTGGAAAAAAAATAAATAATTTTTTTTTAGCTCGCTGAGTTGAAAACCTGAAAAGGCAACTCAGGCAAGATAGAAAAATCCGCTAAGTTGAAAATCTGAAAGGACAGTTTAGGCAAAAGATAGGATGAACCTGCAAAACAAGGGGACTCTCAATAAACCGGTTTACAGGATGGTGTTTTATCCTGTCTAAACCATGAAGCGTCTCGGCCAACGAGGGAAGGATCATGACCACATCGGATTCCCCCGATGATGTACAATAAACGATAGTCGCCTATCGTACTATCACAACCCACCAAGAGGTATTGAGCCAAGATACATAATAAGACTACACTCCTCCAGGGACGGGACCCTACCTCTATCCTAGAAGATACACGTAAAAGGACTTGTAACTCAATGGACAAAGCACAAGGCAATACCTTTTCTGCATCTTCAGGACAACAAAGGAAAGCATTGGGAATCGGAAGACATGATTTTCAATATCCCAAAAGAATGAGGCCGCTTTCAAAAAGACGTAGTCCATATTGACCCGGTGTAGGTAGCGGAGAGCAGAAAGCTGAGCCAGGTCTAGAGATGACCAGTCTACCACCCCGCGAATAAGGGAGACAATTGGATCTTGAGCCATGAGACCAAAGAGAACTGAGCAATCACCGAAGGAGAATTAGCAGAAGGAAACTGTAAGCAGGCCAAGGGGGCGACCAAAGCTTTTTGTAGGCAAAGGGGCACCAAAGACACTTAGTCATAATACCAATGGGATTCTGAGGGGTCTATCCAGAGCAAAGCTGTTCCCAGTCCAACGGCTAACAGAACCTCATATCAAACTTGCATAAGTATCCAATACTTAAATATATGAGAACTATGTCGTTAAGCTTCCATAATGCGCACAAGTGTAATACTAGCCTATTACGAATTATCGATGTCCAGTCTCGGTAATACTACGACTAGGGATATTTAATGATTAAATCTTTCGTGGATTAATATTTTCTCATATCTTATTAATCTGGTACTAATCATATGGACTTTTATCATTTATATATCCAAGTAATCCAATTACAAAATGATAAAAGAGCAATTTCTTTTGTCACATAGTTAATTTGTACAAATACATCATATCTTTTACAAATAGTGATGCTATGGGTCATAATTGTCCAACAATCTCCCACTTGGCCTACAGCCAATCACTCAAGTGTCCAACACCTGAACTATGTACGGGTCGCTCATGCTTATGCTGAGATATCACTTTCGTCAGTGGATATGCAAGGTTATCATCCGAAATAATCTTTTCGATCTTTACATTGCCACAATGTACGATCTCACGAATTAGATGAAACTTTCGAAGTACATACTTGGATCATTGATGAGACCGTAATTCCTTAGCCTGCGATGTAGCCCAGCTCAGCTGCTAACAAAACTACTCCTAATTCAATTAGGAATTTTATAGATCCAAAATGCTTCTTTTGCTTCCTCAGCCGCAGAAATGTATTCTGCTTTTATTTATGAATCGGCAACAGTATCTTGCTTGGAAGATTTCCAGCTCTTTGTTCCGTTGTTCAAACAAAATATGTACCCTTATTACAACTTACAGTCGTCTTTATCGGTTTGGAAACTTACATCGGTGAACCCAGTCACCCCAAGTTCTCCATCTCCATATACTAAGAAAGCATCCTTAGTTCGTCTAAGATACTTAAGGATGTTCTTAACAGCAATCCAGTGACCATCACCTGGATCGGCCTGATTGTGACTACATATGCTCAAAGCGTATGAGACACCAGGTCGCGTACATGTTATGGCATACATGATCGATCCGACTACTTAAGCGAACTGGATTCGATTCATTGAATCTCTCTCATCTTGAGTTTTAGGACACATGTCCTTAGATAGAGAGACGCCATGTAACACCGGAAGCAGCCCTTTCTAGGATTGATCCATGTTGAATCTCTTCAACATTGTCAATGTACGAGTTCTCAGAGAGTGCCAACAACTTTTAGATCTATCCCAGTAGATCCTTATTCCTAGAATAAAGGTTGCATCTCCCAAGAATTTCATAAGGAATTTTAATGAAAGCCAAGCTTTCACCGATTTTAGTATGGGAATGTCATTGCTAAGAAGAAATACATCATCAATATATAGTACAATCAATGTCAGTGTGCTCCCACTAACCTTCTTATATACACAAGAATCATCATCGTTTTGAATGAAACCATATACCATGATGATCTCATCAAAACGTTGGTTCCAAGAATGCAATGTTTGCTTCAATCCATAAATGGATCGATTTAACTTGAAAACCTTATTTACATGTTTTGGCACGACAAAACCATCAGGTTGTTGTATATAAACGTCCTCCAAAAGGTTTCTGTTAAGGAAAGCAGTTTTGACGTCCATCTGCCATATTTCATACTCGAAATATGAAGCATTAGCAAGGATTATCCGAATGGATTTAATCATGGCAACGGGTAAAAGGTTTCGTCGTAATCGACACCATGTTGATGACGATACCCTTTCGCTACAAGCCTAGCTTTGTACGTTTGTATGTTGCCATCCATGTATGTCTTCACCATGAAGATTCATTTGCTATCAATAGGCACAATGCCTTCTGGTACATCAACCAGTGTCCAAACTTGGTTGTATACATGGAATCCATTTCGGACTTCATGGCCGTTTGCCATAAAGCGGAGTCGATACCTTGTATCACTTCCTCATACGTAGTTGATTTGTATTCAATAAGATTAATATCTTTATGAGGTGAGATCATAAAACCCATACCTCTAAGGTTATTTTCTGACTCTCTTCGACCTACACGGTTCTTGTGTATTAGAAGATTATGGAACAGTCTCATCCCTGATGAACTATTTATGTTCTGTAAAGGAGTCGGTGCCAGGAACAGTATCACTCTGATTTTCATTGAGTTCTACTTTCCTCCCACTTACCACTGCATTTAGGAATTCCTCTAAGGAAAACCGCATGAAGAGCAACAAATATTTTGTTCTCTTATGGGTAGTGGAAATAACATCATTTAGTTTCCGTAGGATAACCAATTACAAATAGGCACTTATCCGATTTGGGTTCTAGTTTGGTATTATCCAAACGTTTAACGTATGCCCAGCATCCCCAAATCTTCAGGAATGAGAAACCCGGTTTCTTTCCTGTCCATATGTCATATGGAGTCTGTCCAACAGACTTTGACGGAACCTTATTTAAAATAAGTATTGCATTGTTCACTGCGTATCCCTATAAGGAAATTGTTAGCTCAGTGTGACTCATCATAGACCTTACCATGTCTAACAAAGTTTGGTTTCTCCGTTCGGACACACCATTTAATTGAGGTGTTTCGGGAGGAGTCCATTGTGAAAGAATACCGTATTCTTTCAAGTAATCGAGAAACTCATTGCTCAAGTATTCTCCACCATGGTCCGACAGTAATATTTTAATACTTTTATCGGTCTGTTTTTTCTACTTCATGTCGAAACTCTTTGAATTTCTCAAAAGTTTTCGACTTGTGTCTCATAAGACACAGATAACCATAACGCGATGCAGCATCCGTAAAGGTTACGAAGTATTCATAACCACCTCTAGCCTAGCTAGACATGGGCCCGTATACGTCACTATGATCGAGGGCTAACAGCTCGGTGGCACATACACCCTTACCGCTAAAAGGCGTTTTAGGGACTTTGCCTAATAAATAGGATTCGCAGACATCATATGAATTAGGATCAAATCTGTCCACATATCCACTCTTCAAAAGTGTGGTTATACGAGTCTTGTTAATATGTCTCAGACGACAATGCCAAAAATAAGTCTCATCTGATTTACTCAGTTTGAGCTTTTAATTGTCATGTTATATGTTTGAGATTCATTTATATTCAAAATATAAAGACCATTATTAGCATCTGATGTACATATCAAAATGTTATCTTTATATATAAAACACCTAGTGTTCCAGAATACAGAGGTATACCCGCAACGGGTTAAACAAAATACAGAGATGATGTTCATAGTCAAACTAGGTACAAAATAACAGTCACATAATGTAATTACATGCCTCAATGGCATATACAAAACATAGGTCCCAATGGCCAAAACAACGACTCTCGTTCTGTTTCTGACTCATAGGTCGATCTCATCTTAAGCCAGTATCCTGCTAATCAGCAGATCTTGCACACGAGTACATATGTGAGTACCACATCCATAATCAAAAATCCAATTTTTAAAACCAGTAGTGGACATTTTTATAACAAACATACCTAAAGCCTGAACCTTACACGTCTTCACTTCCTTCAACTCCACCGTGTACTCACTGCAGTCACGCTTCCAGTGACCATGTTTGCCATAATGTAGGCAGACGTCTTGGGATATGTCATTAGTCTTCCTAGGAGACTGTGATGATTTAGCCTTGCATTTTTTCTTCCTTTTCTTCACACCCCAGAAGCCTTCGCCCAAGCCTTGGCCATATGGGATGCCGAAGTAAAGTGTGCCTTGCGCTTCTTGCCTTTCAGAAACTCTGGCTCTGCTTCTTTCAGTATCGCCAATAAATCTCTAAGAGTTTTCTCTTGGTTCATCATGTTATAGTTCATGATGAACTCGCCCCAGCATTCGGGTAGAGACTGTAAGATCAAATCTATAGAAGTCTCGACCTCGAAGGTTATGCCTAGCTAACCTAGTTGTTCGATGTCAACAATTATCTGCGACACATAGTGCTCGACAGATGTACCCTCTGACTGTTGGATAATTATGACCCATAGCATCACTATTTGTACAGATCATGGTGTTGTTGTACAAATTAACTATGTGACAAAGGAGATTGCTCTCTTATCATTTAAGATTAGATCACCAAAATGTATAAATGATAGGAGGTCCTTATGATTTGTTCATGGATTGAGAATGATATGAGACAGTATCAATCCATGAAGGATAAATCATTAAATATCCCTAGTCAGAGTATTATCGAGATTGGACATCGATAATGCGTAAAAGACTAGTATTACACTTGTGCGCGTTGTGTGGGAACAAACGGCATAGTTCTCGTATATTTGGGTATAGGACACTCATGCAAGTGTAATAGAAGGTTGTGTTTACCGATGGTACGGGAAACAGCTTCGCTCTGGATAGACCCCCTCGGAATTCCATTGGTAGTATGACTATGTGTCTATGGAAGTCCGAAATCAGGGTAGGTGTATTTGGTCTTAACCTGAGACTTGCACCGCTAATACTTGCGACAATCAATATACTTTGGTTTTGGTCGTCCAAGGCTTTAACAGGTTCTGTGTACGCCTCTGCTGGGTATATTGAGAATCGTATTGTGTTGGGTGTGATTTCAAGACGAAAGTATCACTTTAGTCATATGGAGATTATGATCGCCTAGGGATACAGAACTGGTTCTCTAAAGGGTTGCAACCATCAGGATAATATGACTTGGTCATGATTATCCGATAATAAAGAGACTAGTTGCTCGTAATCTGATATATGCTTCGTACGGGGCAGACACTGTACCAGCCCCAGGCCTTGCATGTGATCATCAGATACTGGATCGAAATACGCAATACCACGTATACTACACCTGATATAGATCGATATTCTTGTAAGCATGTTTCTGGAGAATTGGGTAGGCATGGCGCTTTGCTAGAAGCCAACCTTGTCTTGTAAATCGGTACAAACGTAGTACTAGGTACTTACGTGTTCGGATAGTCCGACGACCGTATTTACTGCCAACATATCTGGGGATCTCATGGGTCGCTTCCCGAAGATTCACCGATGACGTATGACTCGTACTCTTAATTAATCTTGGATTAATTAGATGAGAGAGAAAATTAATCTGGGATTAATTGCGGAGATATTTTATCTGGGATAAAATATCAATAAAAGAGAAAAATGATTAATTTGGAATTAATCGATAAAATTAATATATTCGATATATTAAACGAAATTGGATTTCAACGCGGAATTAAAATTAGATTTTAATTCGGGCGAACGAGTTAATTTAGAATTAATTCGTTAGCGACGTGAATTATGATTTCGCTAGGCATGATCATTTAATTGTGTCGCAATGGAAAATTCGTTAATTTGGAATTAGCGAACCCGAGCCCGGGATTGTTTGCGAGCGCATTCGTATTTCGAATTCGAGTGCGGCATGCAAGTCAAATCAAGCGTCAAATCATTAGTCACATCAAGCGTCAACTAACATGTTACTTTGAGTGATGTGACAAGTTGTCACTTCATTGATTGATGTTGGTGGTTGAAGGCATTTATTGCTTGACTTTTTGAAAGCCAAATTCATTGTAAATGAATTTGAAATTAACAAAAGTGTATAAGATACATTTTTCCCTCCAACCACAACCAATTCTCTTCTCTCTTTCTTTTCTCTCTCTCCCATGCCCTTGGGGCTGTACTTCACTGGTTTCTGCCTAAAAGCCGAGACAATGAGGGAAGCAAAAGAGTCATGATTTTGTTGCAAAATCAAGAGTGCTAGCACACTCATGCAAAGGTGATAGGGAAGTCCACCCATGAGCATGGAATCATACCACGAAAGCTTGGAGCTTGGAGGAAGACACAAAGCCGAAAATGGAGGACCTCCACACAGCTCACTGCCGAGCTTGACAGAGGGCAGAAAAATCATTTTTGTTGTCTCTCGCGTCGCTCAACCGATCGATGTAAGTATTCCGCAACTTCATTGATTGTATTCACATGTATGTTTATGCTTTATATTCGATCCTCGGGACCGTAGAACTCCAACAATGGTATCAGAGCGGAGTAAAAGCATGAAATTTGACTTAGGGTTAAAATTTGGGTAAATTGATTTTGAGCATGATTTGGTTAAATTGTTTGATTGAATATGTTTAAATGATGTTTAATTGAAGATTGATTGGATCAATTTCAAGAAATTGTGTTTGGAATATTTTTTTCTCCAAAATGGAAGGCTTGGCCGAATCACCTAGAACCCTAAAAGGTCTTGGATTTTTGTTTTTTGATTCATTGGATGAGTTGGAAACAATTGGGAATGTGGATTTAATGTTGAATTGGATTTAATTGATTGAATTTGATTTGGACATAAAATCCCATCCATTGCCGAGACTTGAAGAAGCATGAATGGGTTTGATTTTTTGATAAATTGTGTTAGACACTATTTGATGTTAAAGAGCATGATTAGTTGTGTAAATTGATGATTTGGAAAAATTGATTTATGTGATTAATTATGCAATACACTTTAGAATTAATTAGATTATGAAATTGGACTTTTATGATTTAATTAATTGGGCTAATTTTTGAAATTAGGCTTTAATGTTGTAAATGGGCTAATTGGGCTTGGTTGTACCAAGTTAGGTTTAGGCTAAATTGGTAGGATCCAATTGGGCCCAAAACCGCTTCCATAAAGCCCAAATGCGACTAATGGACCTTAATGATTTAATTGGGCCTAATAGGCATAAATTGATTTCTAGGCTTATGGGGTAATTCCTTGATTGGGCTTTGGTTATTTGGTTTGACCCAAGTTGACCAAAAGTCCACGCCTTAAGAAATTAATTAAAAGCCCATTAGACTTTAATTAAATTAACGTTGGACGTTAATCGGGCTTTGAGATCCGTAACGATTAAATTTGGAATTTAAGTCGTAAAAGGTTTATAAATAAAGTGTAGTATTTAATTTGGAATTAAATAGCGAATTAGTATTAAATACAAATTGAATTGGATTTAATGTTGTAGTTTAATTTAATTCAAGAATTTGTACTTTGAGTACTTATTCGCAAAATGAGTTTGACTCGCGCAAAATTAAATCGTTGTTTAATTCAAGAAATATTTGTGCTAGCGGGAGAGAGAAAATGGAGAGATTTGATCTAGGATCAATGTGTTGAGTATCCATCCGCATATCATTATTATTTATTTATACGCGCTTTATTATGTGTTTAGAATGCATGTTTAAGGGTGTATGATGATGAGACATTAACAAAGATAATAAATTGGTTGCCAATTTGCACGCGAAAAACCCTCGCAAAATATTAAGCGTTTTTCCTTCCATTGAGTGATTCTTACTCAAGATCTAAGACTGGCATTGGCTTGTTGGCCAAAGTCAAGGCCTTTATCCGTCGAGGATGTGTTTGAATCATGAAGGCTTTGTTCCATATTGGTGTCTTGTCCAAGTTGTGGTTTGTTGGCCAAAGTCAAGACCACTTCTTGTCCATCGACATTGATTACGAAGCTTTCCATGGTTAATGGGTTCCGCTTAACTAGGATCACTAAGTTTGTTGTGCCAAAGCCAAGGCTTAGTTGATTCAGAGGAAAAAGGTTAGGCAATATATTGGATATATTGGCATATATAAGATATATGTTTCGGACTTGGATGTCCCCCTACTGGATCTAGGAATTGGATTGGATCCAATTGATCTTAGAGATCTACCTAGTTAATTATCATACAATTTGTTGGCCAAAGTCAAGATGTGTGATATTTAACGGGATCCTAGCGCACTAGGAAACACGGTTTCCCGAGTACTCGACAGAGGGTTAGAGCTCGCCAAAAAATAGTGGGAGGCAAGAATTAAATTTGCAATATTCGTTTAATTACTTGCCATACGCGCTCAATCAAATATCATTCGTCATATAAATTAAATGTTAGTTAGACTAATATTTAAATCGTTGTTTTAATTAACAGTTGGACTGTATTCAAACAAATAATTATAGTTGATTTTATAATTGGATTATAATAATCATTATAATAAATAGTACCACAAATCGTTGATTAAATAGTTGGACTATTAGAATCAAGATAAAATTGAAAGATTGACATTTAAAACATAATCCTAGGGAAAATGTATTTAAATGGTTTAATTTTCAAATTGGGAATAAAATTTCAGGATGGTCCTGGAAACTAATAAGTTACTTTATTTGATAAAATAACATATTAGGCCTAAGCCAGGAGTTAAGCAAATAGTATAGCATAATCTTTGGAAGATTTATGTGATGATAACTTTAAGTGCTTAATCCATTAAGCTTGTCGCAGTAGACTCCTTAATTTCTTAATCAGAACTAAGGATTAGATCCTTAAAGTATGATGATGAAATTGAAGGATCTTCATAGATCTATAATTAGATCTTAGAAGTAACAAATTGCAATAATAACTCTTGGAGAGTTAATGACTATTCTCAAGGAGACAAAGTCAAAGTTTGCAATATGGCAAGAAGCGCAAGGCGCACCTTACTTCGATATTCTAGAAACCCGAGGCTTGGCCAAAGGCTACTGGAATGTGAAAAGGGCAAAGGCAATATCATTACAATCTTCTAGGAAGATAAAGGACATATCCCAAAATGTCTGCCTAAATTGTGGCAAACGGGATCGCGGAAGCGTGACTTCCGTTTGAACAAAGCAGACATGAAGGTGTTGAAGACGAGCAAGGCTCTGACTTCAAATATGTTTGTCATAATTATGTTCATAACTAGTATTGAAATTGGATTTTAAATACTTAGTGTGTTACATAAATATGCATTGATGTTCAGAATCTGCTTTGAGCAAAATACTGACTTCAGATTGAGATTTAATCTGCGAATTGAAGACGGGACGAAAGTCGCTGTTTTAACCGTGGATACCTAAGTTTAGGAACTACCCTTCGGGTGTGTACTTAAATTTAGAAACTATTATAATGTAACTAGTTTGACTAGATACATTATCTCCATATCAGTGTTTAATCCGTTGCAGATTTACCTTTATATTCTAGAACACTAAAGTGTTTTATTATATAAAGATAATATTGAGATAAACACATTAGATGTGAAATAACAGAATTTATATTTTGAATATAAATAAATCTCAAACGTATAACATGACAAACAAATAGGCAAACTGATTTGATCAGAAGAAACTTAAATATGGCATTGTTGTTTGGGACACAATTAAACAAGACTCGTATATCCACACTTTCGAAGAGTGGGTACTGGGACAAATTTGATTCTAATCAAATAAAGTCTACAAATCTAGTTTATTGGGCAAAGTGCCTATAACACTTTTACTTGGTAAAAGTGCAAATGCCACCGATCTGTTACCCCTAGTTCATAGTGAAGCAAGTGGGCCCATGTCTAGCTAGGCTCGAGGTGGATATGAATATTTCGTGACCTTTACGGATGTGGCATCTCATTATGGTTATGTGTTTCTTTAGGAACACAAATCGGAAACTTTTAAAGTTTCAACACGAAATAGACAGACAGTTCGGCTATAGTATTAAACCGTCACGGTAAGACCGTAATGGAAATACTTAAGCAATAAGTTTCTCAAATACTTGAAAGAGTATAGTATTCTTTCAAAGAGGACTCCTCCCGGAACACGTCATTTTGACGGTGTGTCCGAATTGAGTAACCGAATTTTGTTGAACATGATAAGGTTAATCATGAGTCGCTCTGAGCTACCATTTCCTTCAACGAATAAGCATAAACAGTTCAAAACTTATTTAGAATAAGGTTCCATAAAATCTGTTTGACAGACTTCATATTAGATATGAACATGAAAGAAACCGGGTTTCTCAATCATGATAATTTGGGAATGCTAGGCATATGTTTGGATGATACCAAACTAGAACCCAAATTGGATAAGTGCCAATTGTAGGTTATCCTAGGGATACCAAAGTATTGTACTTATACAACTCACAAGAGAAAATTTAATTGTTGCTCACCATGCGGTTTTCCTAAGAGGAATACTGATATGCAGTGGTAAGTGGGAGGTTAGTAAAACTCGATGAAAATCGGAGTAATACTATTCGAGGCACCGAATCTTAATGGAACACAAATAGTTCATCAAGGATGTAACTATACCAGTAATCTTCGAATACACAAGAACCACGTATGTTGGAGAGAATCAGAAAACAACCTGGGGTATGGGTTTCTGATCTCACCTCATAAAGATGTCAATCTTTTGAGGAATACCAACTGATTACGCATGAGGAAGTGATACAAGGTATCGACTCCCTATTATGGAAAAGTGCCATGAATCCGAAATGGATTCCATGTATACCAATTATGTTTAGACACTAGTTGATGTACCGCAAGGCATTGTGCCTATTGGTACTATATAAGTCTTCAAGGAAGACATACATGGAAGGCAACATACCAACGCACTAAGCTAGGCTTGTAGCGGAAAAGTATCGTTATCAACATTGTGTTGATTACGATTCAACCTTTTACCTGTTGCCACGGTAAATCCATTTGGATAATGCTTGCTAATGCTGCATGTTTCATTTATGAAATATGTCAGCTTAACGGGAAAATCGCTTTCATGAAAAGGAAACCTTTTGGAGGATGTTTACAACATCCTGTCGGTTTTGTCGTACCAAAACTAGCAAACAAGGTTTGCAAGTTATTCGATCCATGTTTGGATTGAAGCAAGCATAGGTTCTTGGAATTATCATTTTGATATAATCATAATAGTTTATGATTTAATTCAAAACGAAATGATTCTTGTGTATATAATGAGGTTAGTGGGAGCGCACTGACAGTGGCTGTCCTATAAATAATGATAATATATATATCATTTCTTTGAAATGATATTCCCATAAAACAATCGGTGAAAGCTTGGCTTTCGAGAAAACTCTCCGAGAACTCCTACATTGAAAAATGTACGTGACATGGTGTCTCATACGCTTTGAGCATATGGATTCACAAACAGGCCAATCCAAGTGATAGTCACTGGATTGAAATTAAGAACATCGATTAGTATCTTAGAGAACTAATGATGCTATCTTTTACTATGGAGATGGAAAACTTGAAGTGACTGGGATCACTACTGCAAGTTTCCTAAATCGATATTAACGACTATAAGTCGCAAAACGGTACTACACAGTTTGAATAACGGTATAGTGAGCTGGAAATCTTCCAAGCAAGATACTGTTACTGAATAAACCATAAATGCAGGTTATTGCTGCAGCTGAGGCAGCAATAGAAGCCATTTGGATCGATAACAAATCTAATTAGATTAGATATAGTTCTGTTAGCAGCTGAGCTAGGCTTCAGCACAAGCTAAAGAATTAATGGTCTCATCAAAGATCCAGATACATACTTCGATATTCATCTGATCCGTTCGGATCATACATCGTGGTGATGTGATGATCGAATAAATAGCATCAGATGATAGTCATGCAAATCCGCTGACGAAAACTTTTCCTCATCAATTTGAGCCAACCGTACATAGTTCGGGTGTTAGACACTCGAGTGACTGGCTATAGGCCAAGTGGGAGATTGTTGGACAATTATGACCCATAGCGTCACTATTTGTACAGATCATGGTGTTGTTGTACAAATTAACTATGTGACAAAGGAGATTGCTCTCTTATCATTTGTGATTAGATCACCAAGATGTATAAATGATAGGAGGTCCTTATGATTTGTTCCTGGATTGAGAATGATATGACACAGTATCAATCCACGAAGGATAAATCATTAAATATCCCTAGTCAGAGTATTATCGAGATTGGACATCGATAATGTGTAAAAGACTAGTATTACACTTGTACGCGTTGTGAGGGCACAAACGGCATAGTTTTCGTATATTTGGGTATAGGATACTCATGCAAGTGTAATAGAAGGTTGTGTTTACCGATGGTACGGGAAAAAGCTTCGCTCTGGATAGACTCCCTCGGAATTCCATTGGTAGTATGACTATGTGTCTATGGAAGTCCGAAATCAGGGTAGGTGTATTTGGTCTTAACCTGAGACTTGCACCGCTAATACTTGCGACAATCAATATACTTTGGTTTTGGTCGTCCAGGGCTTTAACAGGTTCTGTGTACGCCTCTGCTGGGTATATTGAGAATCGTAGTGTGTTGGGTGTGATGTCAAGACGAAAGTATAACTCCAGTCATATGGAGATGATGATCGCGTAGGGATACAGAACTGGTTCTCTAAAGGGTTGCAACCATCGGGATAATATGACTTGGTCATGATTATCCGATAATAAAGAGACTAGTTGCTCGTAATCTGATATATGCTTCGTACGGGGCAGACATTGTACCAGCCTCAGGCCTTGTATGTGATCATCAGATACTGGATCGAAATACGCAAAACCATGTATACTACGTCTGATATAGATCGCTTATTCCTGTAAGCATGTTTCTGGAGAATTTGGTAGGCATGGCACTTTGCTAGAAGCCAACCTTGTCTTGTAAATCGGTACAAACGTAGTACTAGGTACTTACGTGTTCGGATAGTCCGACGACCGTATTTACTGCCACATATCTAGGGATCTCATGGGTCGCTTCCTGAAGATTCACCGATGATATATGACTCGCACTCTTAATTAATCTGGGATTAACTAGATGAGAGAGAAAATTAATCTGGGATTAATTGCGGAGATATTTTATCTGGGATAAAATATCAATAAAAGAGAGAAAACGATTAATTTGGAATTAATCGATAAAATTAATATATTCGATATATTAAACGAAATTGGATTTCGACGCGGAATTAAAATTAGATTTTAATTCAGGCGAACGAGTTAATTTAGAATTAATTCGTTAGCGACGTGAATAGTGATTTCACTAGGCATAATCATTTAATTGCGTCGCAACGGAAAATTCATTAATTTGGAATTAGCGAACCCGAGCCCGGGATTGTTTGCGAGCGTATTCGCATTTCGAATTCGAGTGCGGCACGCAAGTCAAATCAAGCGTCAAATCATTAGTCACATCAAGCGTCAACTCACATGTCACTTTGAGTGATGTGACAAGTTATCACTTGATTGATTGATGTTGGTGGTTGAAGGCGTTTATTGCTTGACTTTTTGAAAGCCAAATTCATTGTAAATGAATTTGAAATTAACAAAAGTGTATAAGATACATTTTTCCCTCCAACCACAACCAATTCTCTTCTCTCTTTCTTCTCTCTCTCTCTCACGCCCTTGGGGCTGTTCTTCACTGGTTTCTACCTAAAAGCTGAGACAATGAGGGAAGCAAAAGAGTCATGATTTTGTTGCAAAATCAAGTGTGCTAGCACACTACGAAGTCATGCGAAGGTGATAGGGAAGTCCACCCATTAGCATGAAATCATACCACGAAAGCTTGGTGCTTGGAGGAAGACACAAAGCCAAAAATGGAGGACCTCCACACAGCTCACTGCCGAGCTTTACAGAGGGCAGAAAAATCATTTTTGTTGTCTCCTGCGTCGTTCAACCGATCGATGTAAGTATTCCGCAACTTCGTTGATTGTATTCATATGTATGTTTATGCTTTATATTCGATCCTCGGGACCGTAGAACTCCAACACTGACATACGTGAGTGAAAGAGCTTCTTTCGCAACTCATGCTTCTGAGATCTAAGATTAGATCTGTGAAGATCCTTCAATTTCAACATCATACTATAAGGATCCAATCCTTTGTTCTGGCGACGAAATTGAGGAGTTATTGCAGCAAGCATTAGGGATTGAGTGCTAAAGTTATCATCACGATGAGTCTTCCAAAGCTCATGCTCTACTATTTGCTCAACTCCGGGCTTAGACCCGAGAGGTTTGTCTATGACATAGAGTAACTTCTCAGCTCCCATGACTATCTTGAGATTCATCTCCCAATATGGAAAATTGGAGCCGTTAAAGACATTATCGCCCATGACGATGTCCCTAACGCTAATCTTTCCAGCCATCTCGATTGCAATAGTCCAACTATCCAATCAACGATTTCGGGTACACTCAAAATGTAATGGTTACAATAGTCCAACTATATAACCAACTACAAGTGGAGTAGTATTTTAAGTACAATCCAAATATTCATAGAAGGCAATAAAAGATATTAGTCCAACTAATATATTTATAACGACGATAAATAAAATAAAAGAGCGCGTATTGTCAAGTATTTAAACGAAGTTGCAAATTTAATACTAGCCTCCCACTATTTTTTGGCAAGCCTCTAACCCTCTGTGGAGTACTCAGGAAACCCAGTTTCCTAGTGGGCTAGGATCCCGTTAAATAACACACAACCTTGACTTTGGTCAACAAGCTGTATGAAACTTAACTAGGTAGATCTCTAAGATCAATTGGATCTCATCCAATTCCTAGATCCGGTAGGTGGACCTCCAAGTCTGAGATATATATCCAATATATATTTCCTAACATTTTCCTCTGAATCAACTAAGCCTTGACTTTGGCTTAACAAGCTTAATGATTCCAGTTAAGCGCGACCCATTGACAGTGGGAAAGCTTCGTAATCCACGTCGATGTACATAAGTGACCTTGACTTTGGCCAACAAATAACAACTGCCCAAGACATGCGATACGTAACAAAGTTTTCGTGGTTCAAACACATCCGCGATGGACAATGATCTTGACTTTGGCCAACAAACCAATGCCAATCTTGGATCTTGAGAGAGAACCACTCAATGGAAGGAAAATGTTTAATATATAATGAGGGTTTTTCACGTAAATTGGCAACCAATTTATTATCTTTGATTAGGTCTCATCATACACCCTTAAACATGCATTCTGAAAGCATAATAAGGCACGATAAAATAATAATGATATGCGGATGGATATATAACAATTTGTTCCTAGAACAATTCTCTCACTTTCCTCTCTCCCGCTAGCACTATACATACTTCTACCCAATTACATAATACATTAAAGAAACCTCATTTACATTGAGGGGAATTGGTGAGAAGAGAAATACAAAGAGTAAAGAGATAATAGGCCGGACACGCAGGTCCAATTTAATAAATTCTAAATTTATTACAAAATTTCCAAAATTGCCCTCACCCATCTAATATCCATCTGATATACATTATTCATACAAATTCATCCAAGTATTCACACAAAGCATGTTATTCAATCAATCTAATCCAATTAATTAATCTTTGAATTAATGACCATCCAATGTTCAAACAACGATTTGATTTGCGCGAGTCCAACTCGTTTAAGAATAAATACTCAAAGTACGTATTCTTGAATTATATCGAACTATAATTTTAATTCCAATTTAAATTGTATCCAATACTAATTCATATTTAATTCCAAATTAAATAATTACACTTTTAAGAGTGTCTTTTAGACTTGGATTCTAAATCCAATCTTCATGGGTCTCAAAGACCCAATTAGTATCCAATATTATTCAATTAAAGTCCAATGGGCTTTTAATTCATTCTTTAGGCATGGGCTTTGGCCAATATGGATCAAACCCAAAATGCCAAGGCCCAAATAGGAATCACCATATGCCAAAAATCAATTTAGACCCATTAGGCCGAAATAAATTATTAAAGGCCCAAAAGTTATATTTGGACTTTATGGAAATGGTTTTGGGCCCAATTTGGATCCAATCCAATTGTCCAAAACCATGTTTGGCCCAACCAAGCCCATAAGCCCAATTACAAAAAATTAAATTAATATATTATTCTAAATTACATATTAATCTAATTTAAAGTGCAATTACCACAATAAATTAATTAATCCAATATTTCCAAAATATTAATTAATCTAATTAATCATGCTTTAATCATCCAATTCATGTCCAACACAAATTGAAGCAAAATCAACTCATTCCAACATGCTATAAGTCACGTCAGTACATGAAATTAACATCCAATTTTGATTTCAATCCAATTAAATCAACAATTAATATTCAATTTCATGCCAATTAACATATCCAATTGTCAAATTCAAAAAATCACCATGAACTATTTATAGGGTGAGTTCGGCAAGTGAGGGAATTTGGAGATTTTTTATCCAATCATTTTTTCTCAAATCAAAAGATGCACAAATCCAATTCATCATCATCCAAACTCAACCAAACAACCAATTTGAAAAAATCATGCTCCAAGCAAAAAATCCCAAATTAAAGTTTAGAACCCTAGAAATTTAAATCTAAGTTTAGGTGGCTCATGATACCATTGTTAGTGTGTCTAACACATCCCAAGGACTCTAAACATGATTCTAGTGTGAATACATCAAGTGAAAGTAGCGGAAAAAACTTACATTGATTTGGATGATGGATTTCAAAATTTCTTTGTATGTTGATGAAGCTCCAAGCTATGTTGAATCTTTCCAACCCAATGGTGAGTTTCCCTATCACCTCACAAAACTTCTTTAAGTGCTAGCTCAAGAAAATTTTGCAACAAAATTTCTTTTTCAAAGGGAGAGGCTCACGACAATTGATGAGGAAGAAGATAGAGTTTGTTGTGAATAGTAACTTGTCTTACTTCCAAAGTTGACTTAATTAATTTATACAAAGGTTGAGTGTTGGTTTTGGTTTGAGTATTTCATAAGCAATCCAAGCCTTACTCAAGCCAACAACAATTTCCATCAAATATCTAACATGTTGATGTAAGTGAAGTGGGTCCCACAACTTTTAAATTCCAAATTTAAGTCGGCTAACTCAACACGCAACTTCGCTCGGGCCCGTGTTCGCTTAATTTCAAACTAAACAAATTTTCTGTCGCGACGTAATGAAATCCAATTTAATTAAATAATAATGCTTAACAAAATTATTACGAAAGTCGCTTGCGAATTAATTCCAAATTAATTCGTTCGCCCGAATTAAAATCTAATTTTAATTCCGTATTGAAATCTGATTTCAATTAATATATCTTATATTTTATTTAATCAATTAATTCCAAATTAATCGCACTCTTTCTTCTATTAGAATTTTATCCCAGATAAATTCTTTCCGCAATTAATCCTAGATTAATTTTCTCTCTCTCATAATTAATCTGAGATTAATTCTGTTTGAGTCAAATGTCATCGGTGTATCTTTGAGAAGCGACCCAAGAGATCCCTGGATATGTTGGCAGTAAATCCGGTTGTCGGACTATCTAACAAAGCACCATGCCTACCCAGTTCTCCAGAAATATTCAACGAAGAATATATAATCTATATGAGGCATAGTATAATATTTATTGCGTATTACGATCCAATATCGGATGTCACATGCTAGGCCTGGGGCTGGAATTGTGTCTGCCCCGTACGAAGCATATATCGGATCACTAGTAACTAGTCTATTTAATTGGATAATCATGACCTAGTCATACTATCCCGATAGCTGCAGCATATGGAGTACTAGTTTTGTATCCCTGCGAGATCATCTTCTCCATATGACTGAAGTGATACTTCCATCTTGACATCACACCCAACACACTATGATTCTCAGTAAACCCAAAATAGGCGTACACATAACCTGTTAAAGCCCCGGACGATCAAAACCAAAGCGTACTGACTGTCGTAAGTATTAGCGATGCAAGTCTCAGGTTAGAACCACATACACCTACCCTGATGTAGATTCCCATAGACACATAGTCATACTACCAATGGGATTCCAAGGGGTCTATCCAGAGCGAAGCTGTTCCCGGTCCAACGGCTTAAAAACCCTCTATCACACTTGCATAAGTATCCAATACTTAAATATATGAGAACTATGTCGTTAAGCTTCCATAACGCGCACAAGTGTAATACTAGCCTATTCCGCATTATCGATGTATAGTCTCAATAATACTACGACTATGGATATTTAATTATTAAACCTTTCGTGAATTAATATTGTCTCATATCTTATTAATCCGGTACTAATCATATGGACTTTTATCATTTATATATCCAAGTAATCCAATTACAAAATAATTAAAGAGCAATATCCTTTGTCACACAGTTAATTTGTACAAAGACACCATGTCTTTTACAAATAGTGATGCTATGGGTCATAATTGTCCAACAGTGGGCGCCAAATTATAGACGTTGAATTTTACCTTCGGCCTACAATTGAGATTTATATAATGGGGCATCTGCGATCCTGCAATACAAAGTAAATGTGAGCGTAAAGTATCTACCCACCAGTGTGGTAGTTGCCGTAGGCAACTCCGTTACTCAAGTCAGTAGGGTAGATTAGCATAAAGAAAGGGAATGAACCTTGGACTTCATAGTCTGATGGTCGTGAGGGCGATAAGCTAGTGTTTTGGGGAGTATTGTATGCTTTAAGTACTCGAGCTTAAGTGCTAAACCTTGAATGAATCTTCACTTTGGATCACTTCTCCTTTTATAGGTCGTGAGGTAGCCTTTTAATCGGATTCGGATTCCTTGGAAAAGTTGTATTCCAAGTCTATTTAGGGGAGGTTAGTTGAATCAAGGTCGAATTAGTAGTGCCGAGATATCTGATTTTAGATGTGATCCTTATGGTATTTTGGATTATACAACCATGTTTGTTGATGTTATGTCTCGATCCAGATACTCAATTTCCTTATTTAAGAAGGAACTAGTCGTGTGTGTGCTGGTGGGCTATGTCTATTGGGACATTACATAATATAGGTCAGTGTTTGACTGAGACACTGCTCAAATGTGGTCTGCTGGAGACCGTTTGAGTCGAGTGGGCTCCCAAAAGCTCTTAGGCCGCATGAGCTTCTTCCCTTTGGATGTATGGGCTCGTGGATCCTGTGGAGGAACCATGCATGAAGACTGAAGGCTTTCGGTAGCCTTTGTGTTGTTTGGACTTTGTCCAACGTATGGGCTTGGGACATAATGACATTTGGATCCTTTGACCCAAATTTGGCCCGTATATTAATACACAATTTATCAGAATTGGTATATTGTTTAAACATGTTATTTGTGTTAAATTTCTATCAAATTTCTTAATATATATAGGTGCTGGTAACTTCTTTTCTATAATCTTTGGGTACTAAACTAAGCTTTCATATACCATACATTTATTAGCTAATGTGTTTATCATAACTTTAGTATCCCTGTTTTTAAATAATAATTCTACAACTATATAAATTAATTCAAATCATACACTATTAGTTTCTAATTTATCTTTATTTTTATAACATATCTTACAACAAAATTGGTTAGTAAAATTATCTTTGTATCCTAATTCGAATTTTTTTTACTACAAAAGAACAATTTTTACTTAAAAAAATGAAGTGTATGTATCTAATATGTTTAATTCAAAATCACTTGATGAACTATCACTATCCATTTCAATTTTTTCACTAGAGTTATCACTAAGTCGCTATTTGTTTTTATGTCTGAATTGAACTTATTTTAAGACATTTATATTTTATGGTTTGTTTTTGTTTTTGTTTTTGTTTTTTGTTTTTTGTTTTTTGTTTTTTGAATTTTTTTTTTTAAATATCACTTATTTAAAGATATTTCGTCTTAAATAGAGAAAGTTAAAATTCACGACTTTGACAAATAATATTTTATGTATATGTCAAGATAAAGATAATATGTTATATCTTGTCTATTAAAGGGTCAGGATGTTATCATCAATTAAAATGTTTATACTTATATATGTAATAAAAGTTTAATTGTACTTTTAAAATTTATAACAATTATATATCACACTTATAAGGACATAAATATCAAATTATCATATTTAAGACGTTTTTCGTTTAAAAAATAAATAACTTACATTTTTATTAGACGTATAATAAAGAAACAAATATATTATTCAGAAATATTCATCCACATATCTATTTAGACTTCAGACAAAAAAAACACAATCTAAGTATACATACGCTATCGTTATCTAATATTTCGTCTAGGTTAAAAACTTCTAAATCATCCACATCTTCTTCAATATTTAATGCCTAATTAATTAATTTTGTTTTTTATTTTCAGGATATTTTAATTTAATATGTCCTACTTTTCACGTAAATATTTTACAATTTTTATTACTTCTTTTATATATTTTCTTGCCCTTTTAAATGGCTTTTCTTATTTTATTTTGCTTGTTGTCTGAGTATTTATAAAATTTTCTTTTAAAACACTGTCCACTATTTTTCTTATAAGGTTTTTTATTTTATTTTTTAATTTCAATTTTTATAATGTTTTTATCCTTTTTGTTTGCACTACATCCTAAGATTGGAACTTCATGTAAATCTTACAAAATTGTTGTTTTATCTGTTGTCTATGTTTTTCGTCTTCAAATTGTTTTCTAATTTTGTTGATGGTGTTTCCTGACACTATGTTATTTAAGCAGCACGACAATGGTAAAAGGGCAAATCCCTTCTTGATCAAGATCATTAATGCCGACCCGACCACATGAGTGTTATAAAAGCCAACAGTGAGAGACCGAGCACTTGATGATAGGTGACCGACCACTTTGGTTCGGGTGACCGAGCATTTTCAGATCGGTAGCAGCATTCTCAGCTCAAAGGACCATTGTGACCGACCTCATGAAGACCGAGCATATGGCGAGACGTGCTCAGGAAGATAAGGCATCCTATTTTTACGGGATATAATGATGAGTTATCCTAATTTCATAGGGTAGACTGATGAGTCAGTGTCCTAATAGGATAAAGGAGGTAAATGTAGTTTTAAACTAGGAATCCTTATTGGAAAATGAAATTGTTTCAACTAGGAATTCTTATGGGAGGAGGAATCTGATTTCTTCACTATTATAAATAGAAGGGTAGAGTGTGTGTAAAAGGTATCAGAATCAATATTGAGATCACTATGATCAGGCTTGTAAACACAAGAGATATCAGAGAAGCATATCTCAGTAATAAAAGTATCGTTCAATTTGTGCTCGTGGACATAGGTGGGATCTGATCCGCCGAACCACGTTAAATCTCTTTGTCGATTGGCGTATTTATCTGCCCTTTGCTAAATTTGCTTTTGGTTCCCCCATAACCAAACAAATTCACTATTGAGGGAGGATTGTCTCGGGAGTAATATTCCCATATTGCCCCGAAACCAAAATCCACCGTAAACAGTTGGCGCCGTCTGTGGCGAATCAACGAAAAGCAGCTCGCATGGTAAGACGATGGCAGAAGGTGGAAATCGCCAGTCGTCGGGGAGTTCAACAGCAGAATGGATGGAGAAAATAGAGGAAAATATGAGGAAAGAAATGGAGGAAAATCAAAACCTTTTGAAATCCATGATAGGCAGGCTGGAGAGGATGGAAGAGACGAATAATGAGAACTAGAAGCCGGAACCAGTCGGAGGAAAGGCGAAATAGCAGAAGGAAAAAGGGTTGCAGATAAGAGCGAAGACGATGAACCTATGAGGAAGGGTCCCTACGGGATGAGGTCCGTAGTGGTAGAAAAAGATTTACAAACGGAGGATACGTGGGAAGAAGAATAGGGGCGACAGTCACCAGGTTCTTCCTATGATAGCCCCCGCGACACCAGAAGGGGAGATAGGAAGCATGGTAAGACTGGACGGGAAATCTCAAGTCATGAGGAACGCCGCACCCGAGGTGACGGATGCGAAGAAGGCCGCAGGAGGCGGCACTGTAACACAGATGGCAATATAAAATCTTGGTTAAGAAAAGAAATGGCCAAGTGGGAAATGAACCTCAAAACTGACACGGGAGATGCTCGGGACGGCGAGGTTGAATCTCCCTTCACAGAAGAAATAAGGTCGGTAAAATTCCCAAGACGATTCAACATGTCGTCCATGATGCCCTACAAGGGCCACACTGATCCAAAATCCCACATTGAGAGTTTTGTCCTGTTGATGGAGGTCCAAGGAGTAGCAGGGGATGCCGTTTGCAAAGTATCCCCCCTAACCTTGAGGGGATCTTCCATTATGTGGTTCAGAATTCTAACCCCGGGGAGCATCGGAAGCTTCACGCAACTCAGGAAGTCATTTGTTCGGCACTTCAAAGGGGCATGCGTCCCAAAGAAAATGGTGGGAGAATTGAGACTGGTGAAGCATGGGGATGATGAGCCCCTGAGGAATTTTGTTGAAAGGTACCACAATTTGGTGCTCGAGGTCGGAGCGTACGAGTCATCGGAAGCGCTAGAAAGTCTCAAGGGAGGTCTGAAGGTCGAGAAGTTATGGACTCACCTGAGGATTCAAGACGTATCGGATTATGCCACTGCCCTGGAGTTGGCCAGGAAGTTTATCTTAATAGAGGAGGATAAAAAGATTGCCCGGGGAGTAGACACCCTAAAGGCTAAGATACTCAGGTCAGACAATCAGTGGGATTCGATCAGAATTTTGAGGAGACCAGTCCCGGAGCAAAAGAAACTCAGACCGACACCTCCAAGTAGTCATGTTCAAGAGATAAAGTCATTTGTCCAAGTCAACCGTGTCGCGGGGAGGACGGTATACACCCCCCTGAACAAACCTATAGCCCAGATAGTTCGAGAAATCCAGGATAAAGGTCTGTTGGCCGAGCCTAATTTGAGGAGGTTCCCGATTGAGGAGGGAAATAGTAGGGCTTACTATATCTACCATAACGTAAGGGGACATGCCACGAATGGTTGCAGAGACCTGCGGGAGCAGATGGAAGACTTGGTGAAAGAAGGCTATCTTAGTGTGTACATAGACCATTCGGTTTTTTAGGTCGACCAAAGTTGATAGCGGAAGTCATCCGGTCGGATGCGTGGAATGCTGAGATGCAGAGAGGATGTATTAAGAAGAGTCTTGCTTGTAGTGACCCTTGTAGAGTTACAAGAAAGGCAATGGATCCCAAAATATGAGTAAGACATCTTCTGTCTTAGGCTGACATTTGATTATGCTTGTTTGTTATGGCTCAAACAATGGTTTTGATATTTGTTTTACGGCTCGGGTCTGCTCTTGTACCGCCGAGTCCGTTTTGTTGATCTATGTTTTACGGCTCGGGTCTGCTCTTGTATCGCCGAGATCGATGTTTCTTTCCGGCTCGGGTCTACTCTTGTACCGCTGAGACCGATATCTCTTTCCGGCTCGGGTCTGCTCATGTACCACCGAGACCGATGTCTCTTTCCGACTCGGGTCTGCTCTTGTACCTCCGAGACCGATGTTTCTTTCCGGCTCAGGTCTGCTCTTGTACCGCCGAGACCGATGTCTCTTTCCGGCTCGGGTCTGCTCTTGTACCGCCGAGATCGATGTATCTTTCCGACTCGGGTCTGCTCTTGTACCGCCGAGACCGATGTCTCTTTCCGGCTTGGGTCTGCTCTTGTACCGCCGAGACCGATGTCTCTTTCCGACTCAGGTCTACTCTTGTACCACCGAGACCGATGTTTCCTTTCGGCTCGGGGGTTGGATTTCGTTCCGCCAAGGCCACTTGGTTATTCAGCTCGGGTTGGATTTCGTTCCGTCGAGGCCTTATGGTTTATTCAGCTCGGGGTCAGGTTACGTCCCACCGAGTCGGCTTCTTTGGACTGGGGATGTAACATTCCCCCAGAGCCAAGTCTTTCTTTCAGCTCGGGGTCGGGTTACGTCCCACCGAGTCGGTTTCTTTGGACTGGGGACGTAACATTCCCCCAGAGCCAAGTGTTTCTCACAGCTCGAGATCGGGTTACGTCCCACCGAGTCTTGTCTCTTTGGACTGAGGACGTAACATTCCCCCAGAGTCAAGTGTTTCTCCTAGCTCAAAGTCGGGTTAAGTCCCACCGCATGATCTAATTTCCGGCTTGGGTTGTCCCCTCATAGCCGGGCCTCAAGTGATCGTTCGCGGGAAATTATTCGGAGCAGATTATGCAAGATAAAAAGTGGAATAGAAACGTGTAAAAAAAAAGGAGAGAAAAGAAGAAGGTTAGCCATCACTCCGTCGGGAGGACTACTTTTTTTATAGTTCCCGGCACCAACTTGTATTCTCGTTGGAACCGAGAAGTAGGGGACAGATGTTGATGGTGTTTCCGGGCACTATGTTATTTAAGCAGCACGACAATGGTAAAAGGGCAAATCCTTTCTTGATCAAGATCATTAATGCCGACCCGACCACATGAGTGTTATAAAAGCCAACAGTGAGAGACCGAGCACTTGATGAAAGGTGACCGACCACTTTGGTTCGGGTGACCGAGCATTTTCAGATCGGTAGCAGCATTCTCAGCTCAAATGACCATTGTGACCGACCTCATGAAGACCGAGCATATGGCGAGACGTGCTCAGGAAGATAAGGCATCCTATTTTTACGGGATAGAATGATGAGTTATCCTACTTTCATAGGGTAGACTGATGAGTCACTGTCCTAATAGGATAAATGAGGTAAATGTAGTTTTAAACTAGGAATCCTTATGAGAAAATGAAATTGTTTCAACTAGGAATTCTTGTGGGAGGAGGAATCTGATTTCTTCACTATTATAAATAGAATGGTAGAGTGTGTGTAAAAGGCATCAGAATCAATATTGAGATCACTACGATCAGGCTTGTAAACACAAGAGATATCAGAGAAACATATCTCAGTAATAAAAGTATCGTTCAATTTGTGCCTGTGGACATAGGTGGGATCTGATCCGCCGAACCACGTTAAATCTCTTTGTCGATTGGCGTATTTATCTGTCATTTGCTAAATTTGCTTTTGGTTCCCCCATAACCAAACAAATTCACTATTGAAGGAGGATTATCTCGGGAGTAATATTCTCATATTGCCCTGAAACCAAAATCCGCCGTAAACAAATTCTATCCCTAACAAATTTTAATTCTATTACTGGCAATAAAATTGCATGATAATTAAATCCTTGCATACTTTTACTTTGAAACTAGTTTACTATTTTTCCTAGTAATTTGTTTACAAATTTCATTAATAATTCTTGATCAAAAAGGTTTTTCTATTCTAATATTTATAGAATAAATTAAAATAACGATCAAAATATTATAAATCTCAAATTTTTAATCGTTCTAAATTTTAATGGCTTTTATTTATTTTATTACGTCATCTTTTTCATCTAAGCCTACTCTAAAACTAAGACTTGAAACATAACTAATTACAAGTGAACAATTCTGGAAAATGTTACGGGAAGTGATAATTTATGCTGCAGCCGGGGCACAGTGGTGTTGATATTGTTTCTTATTAGTAGTTAACTGTTTCTGTGTAGCTCATAATTTTGGCATGACAATTTTGGAAAGGATGCGGGGACAATTGTTCCGGTCTTTTATGAAAAATCTAATTTATTAATGAGATAATTTTAATTTATTATCGTTAAAATCAAATTTTATACCTATTAAATAAATTTTCAAGCTATACCACTGCTCTCTTCGACTACGTGAAGGGAATCAAAGCTTCATTGAGAAGGGAATCAAGTTTGCTAATGAAAAATGAAATTCTACTTATGCCAATGAGATTTTGCAATTTTTTCATGCTTGTTTACTCAGGACGGGTCGTAAATGTTTGTTATCATATCTGAATTTATATACCAACCAAATTAAATAGTATTAGCTACATAAATTCTTGACACCACTGTGCTTAAAATTATTATTTCTTTAGAATGTCAAAAATATATATACTGATCCAATTACAAAGTTTTGGGTGAGGATATCTCATTCTCAAAGCCTAGGTGACTGGCGATCGACAATTTAGCAAGTTCCAGCAAACATGTTGTAAAAACCATATAAAAAACACTTAGTGAGAATCAAGTTCTAAAACTAATGACAGCAAAGCTTATGAATCATCCCCTCCATTAACTTACCATAAGAAGTCTTTAGCAGCTGCCCATTTTTTATCACCTTGACAGTGACAGGCTCATCATATTACACCGGACAGAATATGCTTCGAAATAATTATTACACTTTAACTTATGCATCTTAAGATCAGCTGCAAAAAGAGTTGAGCGCTCATCAGCAAGTATACGAATTATCATATTACAGGCAAAATACCGGCAATAAGTTTATATCAACTTATTTATACACTTTTGTCTTTCTACGAAAGCATGTAACCAACAGCAACATTTCAAAGTTTTTTAAATTAACCACCCAAGATAGTACAGAAGAAAGCTGTACAGAAACAGCAATAATTGCATCCATACCAAGGGGAATTTGGAAATAATACCAGGTCTACAACATGTTTATATTATAAACCTAGAAGTTAAAAGAGACCTTGGATCTGGTTTCTCAAAGTTGTAGAATTTCAACTAATCTGATGTCAGTCTCATCCAAATTAATGAAACTATATTATTATCCCCAACAAAATATCGTTCATGTAATAAAACTTTAGAACAAGCTTTCTGAAGGTGTTTAAACCGTCTTCAAAAATAAAATTCAAACTCTCAGAACACAAGGCAAAATGGTAGTTGACCAGGTCAATTACATGAAGTTGCAATTTTTCAAAGAATGCCTACCCTATGCTTGGACCATATATTAGATTGTGACACACAAATTTACTATTTGTATGTGCACATCAAACCCAAATCCTCAAGTTTTTTTAGGAATATTGATAAGCCATGTAGGGCTCTATGTGTCAGCAGAAGAAATCTCAAGAATGAGGAAGAGACGTTGCTAAATGCAAGGCATGATGATCATTGATGAAGATACAAAAGCAGCATGACTTGGACTCATTATTTCAATTGCTGTCATTTCCATATGTTATGAAGTTGGTTAATAATGCTCCTCTATAATAGGAATCCTGATCTGTTATTGTTAGCAGTCCTTAGTTTAAGGAAATACTGTTAACATTATGCTCTATATAAAGGGGCTTAGCATTGGTTGTAAGGGTGAGTAAAAATTACCCAAACACGTGTGGTTTTACTCTCACCCAAAGACTTTTATTCAAATAGCAATTTCAATATACCTGGGATCTATCAGTGGTATCAGTAGCCAGACAGGATGATTAAGAACGAATTGAAGTAATAGGAGGAGGCTTGAACTGAATACAAGGAGATTGAGATGGTAGTTCGATTGCAATGAATGGAGGAATCTCTCAAAACCTAGTCTGAAGCAATCTCTCAGCCAAAGAAGCTTCAAGTCTAGCAAAAGAATCTTCAAGTCCTCGCCATCATGAAGGTTTGGAAGGAGGACGGGCTAGCTACACTCCAAAGAACTGTCAAGTTGGAGTTCCCACATTATGCCGGGGACGACCCCACTGAATGGTTGAACTGAGCAGCACAGTTCTTCGAGTTTCAAGGAACAGCTGATGAAGAGAAACTTTATCTTGCTTCCTTTCACTTGGAAGGTGAAGCTAATCAATGGTGGCAGTGGTTGAGCAGGACATGCCACGAAGAGGCTCAAATTATGACATGGGAAGTATTCACAAAAAAATTATGGGCTCAGTTTGGATCCACTGACTGTCAAAACTTTGATGAAGCCTCTCACGTGTGAACTAAAAAGAATCCTTAAGCGACTATCAAAAGGAGTTCGAGAGGCTTGGTAATCAAGTGCAAGGGTGGTCTCAGAAAGCTATGGTGGGAACCTTTATGGGAGGCTTGAAACCAGAAATATTTGAGGAAATTCGAATGTTAAAGCCAACAACATAGAAAGAAGCCATAATTCTTGCTTGAACAAGAGATGAACTACTGCATCAACGACGATTCACACGACCAGTGTCAAATGCCAAGTCACAAATATCTTCTGTCACCCAAACACAAACTACCCCGACAATAACATTCAAGCGGCTGTCACGGAATGAAATGCAAAAAGGAAGAGCACAAGGGCTCTGTTCTAATTGTAATGAGAGATTCACCATAGGAGACAATTGCCCACGACCTCAACTATTGTTGCTTGAGGGGACTTCCAACGTCCAGGAAATCATCAATCATGAAGTCTCAGAAATCACTCGAGGGCAAGACATTATAGGGAAATGAAATGAACCAGAGATTTCTCTAAATGCATTAACGGGCTGGTCCACAGTATGAACTATGCGAGTCAGCCCGGGTAGGGCATCATGAGGTTATTGTCTTGATCGATAATGGGTCAACTCACCATGAGGTTTTGTCAATGAGAATGTGGCAAGCTTGCTCCATTTACCGTTCATTCCAATGGAACCATTTACAGTGCGAGGATCTAACGGTAATCGCCTACAATGACAAAGGAGATTTGAGCAAGAGCAAGTGCTTCTCCAAGATATCCCATTTTCTTTTAACTCTATTATTTACCTCTCACTAGATTAGATATTGCTTTGGGAAAACAGTGGCTCAAATTGCTTGGTTTTGTGGTATGTAATGAGAGGCAAATGATCTCGGAATTTGAATGGGAGAATCAAACAAGGAACTACAAGGAGCTGAAAAATCAAAACATTGAATGTGCATCTCAGTGTTGTTAAAGGCACAAGACACACTAAGGCACAAAGAGTCCTAAGGCCTACGCGGGGCACCTCCAGCGCAAATTGCAAAAAAAATAATATAAGTATCCAGTCAATTTAAACAAAGAGAAATTATTGAAAATATATCAAAAAATAATTATAATAATACAAATATTGATAATACAAATTAATGTGTTTGTCGAAATTTAAAGCCACCCAAAACCTAGCTTAATTTATTAAAGAAATGTTATAAAACTTGATTTCGCATTAGGTGGGTCAATTTCTAGTAGGGATTTTCTCACAAAATGACGTTTTTATTAGGGTCGCCTAGGCGCACGCTTGACGAAGGTTGCCTTGCCTACCCTAACCCTTCATGAGACGCAATGGTTTAAGCATGAACCTGAGGCGCCTTTAACAACTATGGTGCATCTTTACAAGCAATGTCCAATGAGCTTAGGCAAGGAAATTCAATATTTTCCATTTGCCCGCAAGTATTGGGTAAACAACTTCGACATCCTGACATGCAGCAAGTTCTAGCAAGTAGCAACATTTGAAGATATATTTTGTTAACCTACACAACTACCTTCCACAAGAGAAGTGGATCACTACATCACTCTCAAGGAATGAACATAACCCTTCAATGTACGACCCTACATGTATGCTTATTTTCAAAAAGCCAAAATTGAAAAACACGTTCATGACATGCTTAAATTAGGGCTTATTAGAACCAGTACTAGTCCCTTTTCATCACTGTTATTATTTGTTAAAAAAGGATGGTACGTGGAGATTTTGTACTGATTATTGTGCCTTAAATGCAGTTACAATTAAGGATCAATTTCCCATCCTAACTGTAGATGACATGTTAGATGAACTTTATGGGGCATCTTACTTTACTGAACTAGATTTACAAGCAGGATACCATCAAATATGAGTGCACCTTTATGACATTCCCAAAATTGCCTTTCACACACATAATGGCCATTACGACTGTTTAGTTATTCCTTTTAGACTTTGTAATGCCCTATCTACTTTAAGGCCATGATGAACTCGATTTTTCGACCATTTCTACATAAATTTTATATTAGTTTTTTTAATATATTGGTTTATAGCCCTAAGGATGAGCCTTAACGATAAAGTTACTCCATTGTTCACAGGTTTGAATCGTGAAAACCTCTTTGGAAAAAAAAAAACAAAAGCGCAAAAGGTTGTGTACACAATGAATCATCTCTAAAGTCCATGGTGGGGTAGACTCGGGCCATCTTTTATATTGGTTTATAACGCTAATTGGCAAGTGAATCTTGAACAAGTTAAATTCTGTCAAAGCTAGGAAATGTGCTTTTGGACAACAAGAATTGGAATACCTGGGCCACATGTGAGGTGTCATGGGGTTAAGGTGGACCAAGGAAAAATTGAAGCAATTGATAAATGGCCCCGACCTACTAATATTCAGAATTACGTGGTTTTTTGGGCTTTAGAGGAAATTAGTCCAAGGCTATGGGATGGTAGCAGCCACTAAAAAACCTCTTAAAAAAGGGAAAATTCATTTAGAACAACAAGACAGAGGCTGCATTTCTCAAACTCAAGAAAGCCATGACATGAACGTCTACATTGGTCATGCCAAACTTCAATACGACCTTTACTGTTGAGACTGATGCTTTTAAAGATGGCATAGGGACGATTTTATCTCAACAAGGCAAGCCTATTTCTTTCATGAGCAGAGGTTTGGGGGTCGCAAAACAATCATGGACCACTTACGCCAAAGAAATCTTGTGCAAGAAATTTCTCATTCAAACAGACCAACACAACCTCAAATACCTCATGGAGCAATGGATAATCACGCCAGAATAGCAAAAATGGGTGGCCAAAATATTATGCTATGATTACAAGATTATGTATTGAATGGGCCGAGAAAATTTTGCTGCTGATGCATTGTCTAGAATTCACGGAACCCTACTTTACATAGCCTATTTGTGCCACAAATCAGTTTATGGGAAGAGATCAAAAAAGCTGCAATAGACCATGCCCACATGAATGAATCACATTACTCATCTTGCTGAAACCAAACCTGGTGACCCATATACCTCACGAAATGGCTTGATATTCTATAACAATAGAGTGATAGTACCCCTAACACTACCTTATTGATCAGTTATTGAATGAGTTTTATGATACCAAGATGGGTAGGCATTTAGGTGTGTTACACACATTCGAAAAGTTATGCCAACAATTCTATTGACCCTCCATATACAATGCAGTAAATGAGTACGCGTCAACCTATGAGACATGTCAAAGGAATAAATCAGAGACTCTTATGACAACGGGAATTTTGCAACCATTCCCATACTGTGTCAAGTTTGGGACGACATCACGTTGGATTTCATTGAAGGGTTGCCCTCTTCCATTGGCAAAAATACCTCTTCGTTACGCATACTTTGTTGCCTTATCTCATCCTTTTACAACAAAGAATGTGGTTGAGAAGTTTATAAATAATGTGATTAAACTCCACGAAATGCCCAAATCCATCGTAAATGATCGTGATCCCATTTTCATTAGCAACTTCTCGCAACAATTCTTAAAAATGTCAGAGACATAGTTAAAAACGAGTTCAACATATCATCCACAGTCAGATGGTCAGACAAAAGTCTTTAACCATTGTGTCAAGCAATACTTGCGTTGTTTCGTACATCAACAGCCATGATAGTGGGGCATGTTTTTACTATGTGCAGAATTTTAGTATACACAACCTTTCATGCCCCCACAAGAATGACCCCATTTCAAGCACTATAAGAGCATTTCCCTCCATCGATAACATTTATCAGACAACCTCTTCTCCAGTCAATGAGGTTGATAAGCATTCGGTGGCTCGTGATGAATTGCTAAAACAACTAAACCAAAATCTGCATGCTGCAAACAATAGAATGGAGCAAGTAGCATATAGAAAAAGAAGGGAGGTTTCGTTACAAGAAGGTGATTTAGAATTACAGCCATATAGACACAACACTATCTTCAAAAAGGCACATCAGAAGCTAGAAGTCGATTTTATGAACCATATGAGATTGAGAAAAGAGGGGGCTATGGCATACTGTCTGAAGCTTCCAAAAGGTGCTCGAGTAGTTTTCCACGTTTCACTCTTTAAGAAGATAAGTAATACAGTTACTACCTGCCATGAATTACCCCAACCTACAAATGACAGGGTCATCATCATGGAACCTGAGGCTATACTAGAAACACAATGGGTCAAACATGGAACTAAATTTGTCAAGGAAAGCTTGGTCAAATGGAGACATCTGCTAGCTAAAGAAGCAACATGGGAGAGCAATGAGCTGTTGAAGAATCAGTTCCAAAGTGTGGAACTTGAGGACAAGAGTCCACCAAAAGGGGGAAGCATTGATAAATGTAGGTCTCTACGTGTCAGCAGAAGAAATCTAAAGTATGAGTGAAGAGGAGTTGCTAAATGCAAAATGATGATCGTTGGTAAAGATATAAAAGCAGCTTGACTTGGATTCTCTCAAAGCTTGGTCAATAGCCACAAAATCAGCCCTGCATACTGCAGAAGGACTAAGTCAAGCTTGCTTGGCACATTGATATTTCACTTGTTATTTTTTATGTTATGTAGTTGGTTAATAATGCTCCTCGATAATAAGAAGCCTAATATGTTATTGTTAGTAGTGTCCTTACTTTAAGGAAGTACTGTTAACATTATGCTCTATATAAAGGGGCATAGCATTGGCTGTAAGGGTAAGTAAAAATTATCCAAACACTTGTGGTTTCACTCTCACCCAAAGAGAGTGTTTTATTCAACTAGCAATTTCAGTATACCTAGGATCTATCACATATACAACCTCAATTGATTTTTCATTTTGCCCTAAAAATGGATAAATGCTTGAAACTGATTTGGCTACCTAATGTTGGTCCAAAAATGGAATTGCACATTAACACTAGACTAGAAACAAAGAGTTGGTCTAAGAAAGTCAGAAATGCAATGTCGGTTGCCACTACAAGAGGTAGGTAGTTAATGATTTGGTGAGAAAAAAAGGTACTGTAGATGGAGAAATTTAACAAGAAACTTGAGCAAATGAGGATTGACACAAAGTTGGCGAGCAGAAACTGTGAATGGAAAGTGCTACATAAGAATTATTGATAATACACCATTCATAAGCTTAAGACAAATGAACTGGTCCTAGGGCTCAAAAAACTGCACGTTGCAAACAAAAAGTATGACAAACTAGAAAGCAATAGTGACTTAGGTCATTTCTTCCTGCTTTTAGCCATTGCAGGCTATATTAGATATAGTGAAAATTTTTGTCAACATGAAGTCACTAGCCAGGGTTCACGCACTGTCTTGTTTGAATTAACAAGGCAGGGCCAGTTACTAAGGTCTGCCTGTGCTACAAGATAATGTGAAAACCGTGTTCTATACAATAAAAAAGCTATTATCAAAGCTTCAAAGGAAATATTAGTACGACTCAAGCGAAAAATGACATTGCCAAAAATTTATGAAGAGAAATCGTGCACTTACCTTACCTTAACTAAATCCATTCACCTCATAGTTTAACTATCTGCAGATGAACAATATCCAGAGGAACTATCACTGTTAGAGTCTACATATAAAGTATCAAAATAGATTAATGGTGGTCTTAATTGGCAAGTAAAACTAAAAGATCTGGTTATTACCACTTGAGGACGATCCAGAATCACTTCTAGAACCACTTGAACTACTTGATTCATTCGCATTATCACCATACTTTTCTTCAAGAACAGGTGAAGATGTGGAAACAATCTTTTCAACTACTGAAAATCCAACCAGCATCAATAAATCAGTGCATAATGATTAGGATGTCACCAAAAACCTGACAAGCATCCCTAAACAAACAAAATAAATCCTTGTAGTTCAAAACCATTACCTGCTTCAGTTTCTTTCAGTGCTTCTGCAATCAATGGTTCCATATTCTGCAACGATATGAGGAACTAGTAAATCAGCAAACAATGTCATATAGGGAAAACAGATACAGATCAAATTATTCATAGTTCAAGTCCTTACTCGATCCTGAATAATATGGTCAGCATCTGCAGTAGCCTGATGAACAACTTCGGTGTTTCCTTTGTTCTCACTCAAGCTCTCCTTATGATTACTCACAAACCTATCAAGCTCCCAAAGAGTTTCAGGATCAAAACTATCAATGTCAACCTCAATCTCATCATCTTGTTGAGAAAGTACTGGATTCCTCTTCTTAATTATCTGGACAACATTGTCCAGTTTCTCTGAAGGTAATTCCTGAAGATTCAAACTGAGTCGCTGCTTCTCCTCATAAGTCATATCCCTCTTTTCAAGATCCTTTGCCTTAGGCTTCTTTGGATCCAGTGTCCTATCTTGATGAGCCAAATTTGTAGCTTTCGTCATCACATCCTCAGGTACAGACACTACTCTCTCCAAAGTCCTCATTTCTAAAGGGGGTGGCGGCAGAGTAGGAGCATGAACTTGTGCAGGATGAGCAGGGGTTGGAGTACAAACTGGGACAGGAGGAGGAGGAGTACAAACTGGTACGAGATGAGCAGGAACTGTTTTTGGTGAGGGTGTTGCCAAACCAGAATCGGGACCCACTTTTGGCCGCCTAGTGAAATTATACTCTTTATCTATTTTTATCCACATCTCTTCAAATATTTTTGACAATTCCTCAGCCATAACATGCACATCCTGCCCTTTTGGGTTATACAACATTGCATTTCTAAACGTAAGTCTCACATCCTCAACAAACTCTGTAGGGGACTTGTACAAATTTTTACTCAACCTAGCCTTCACTGTACCCAGATCCATTGGATGCTCAATTATTGTATAATAGTCATGTAATCCAAGCCCCTTCACATCCACAGGCTTATTAAACACCCAACCATACTTATGTTTCATCAATCTCTCCAAAATATTATGACAACTCTTGAACAATCTACTCAAATCCTTATTCGACATGAACCGATTTCCCTTTATATCAGACTTCAACTTTTTGTTACCCTTCGGACCTAACTTCTCACTACCCACAACATCCAAATTCTTATAAAACTGATTCGTTGTAGGTGCCATCTTCTCTTTCTCCACTGATTCATTAGCCCGAAGATTGTTTCCACTCTTATTCACTGATACAGTTGCTACATTTCTATTAACCATTCTATTTAACTGAATTTGTGTAGTTTCAAGTCTTTTCACTAGACTCGTTACTTGATCAAGCTCACTCGCAAGCTTTCTTTTGAGAGCTCTAACCTCTTTCCTGTTGCTTAAATCAAATCGAATCTTAACAAAGCTATTAAAATTAATATAACCTGAAATCACATTCCCATGACCGGGTTCACAGCGATTGTATGCACCCAGTTGGCTGGATGAATAGTCTGATTTCACGGGGATGTTCTCATCATTGGTGTTGACTAGGGTTTTCCGTGGGACACTCTTGGGATTTTTAGACTGGCTTTGGTTCTTACTGCTGCCATACACTTTGTCTTGCTTCTCTGTAGCATCACTTTGACCAACTAATGAACCTGAAGCCATTCATGCAAATTATCAAACATATATCCTAACTTCACACTGCCCAGGAAAAGCTTTTGTTTTTGTTCTTTTTTTGTTTAATTTTTTTTTTTTTTTTTTGGAGGGAAAAAAGAATCAAATTTTAAATTAACCCTGATCTGCCATTCATGTGATCACCAAACAAAACCCCAACTTTAAACATACCCACGAGGGCTAAGACTCAAATCGTCCTAAAGATTTTTTTCCCCACTGAGGTAGTTGTCTACTGTGTGGAAAAACTCGAAAACCTTAGAAGTGGTGGTTGGGTTTTGTTTATTTCGTAAAACAATTTTATTATTTTTTTTTTTTACGAGAAAAGAAGCTAACTTGGTGAGATGAAAAAAGTAATAATGGTTTCTCAAAGGATTGTACGGAACTAGAAATTTGGGGAAAAATTAAAAAAAAAATTAGGGTTTTGAGGATTATGATTCAGGGCATTTTGGGAAAGAAAAGACAAGAAAGCTGTGAAACCAGAACTCTTGACTATTCGCTGTCTTCTCTGTGCAAGAGAGAGAGAGAGAGAGAGATGTGATGCCACGCGCTGATTCGCGAATTTAGAAAGAGACAGGACAGACGGGAACGTGGTTAAAGAACTATAAGGCTATTGACACTGCAGTCCCTGTTGTTTACTGTAAAATAAAAAAGCATAGATAGTTTTGAATTTTTGTCAATGAAGTCCTTCTATTTCCAAGGTTGTTTTTAAAATTTTAATAGATTGTGTCAGATTTCGGGCATGTTACATTAGTATTTCTTTGGATTTTAACAAGTATATGGATTATTTTAATAATAATAAAATAAAATAAAATAGATTGCTTACTTGACAATCTCTTCCAATGGTTGGACTATGAGTATTAGTGCAAATACTACTAAAAAACAATCATTTATGATTAAAAAATATCACGAAATATGTCATAAATTTATGATAATTTTATGTTATAAAATGATTTATTTTTTAAAATTATGACATATTTATGACATAAAAATATGTCATAAATAAGATGACAGATATATGTTATTTTATATATTTTTCATTTTTCTCATAATTTATTGGAAAATAATATGACAAAAAACAGTCATAAATTAAAACCACGTCGTTTAATTTATGACATAAAAAACTGTCATATTAATTTCCAAAAATTATGAGGAAAATGAAAAATATATAAAATGACATATATTTGTCATATTAATCTAACAATAATAAAAAAAAATAACAACTTTAAATGAATTCGAACCCCAAATCTCTTACTTGAAATATTTATCTTCAAACATAAAATCACTAGATTACCCTTAAATAATGTGGATTTTTTTTGTTAATAACCTTATTTTTAAAATCCAAAAATATTAAAAGAAAAAACAAAAATTTTCTTTCATTTAACAAAACAAATCAAGAAACCCATCCAATCTTTATTTCCCCGCTACTCGATATTTTCCCTCTTCTTCACAAAACTTCTCTTCTGCCACTAACTTTACCAACTGCCACATAATATTTTAACCGAAATCAAATCTCATGGCTTCGAGAACACTTTGACATCGAAACAAACGAAGTAACCATCGCTCTAAGGATAAAACGGTTGAGGCGTGTGAGTTTTGATGATAAAGAGATCACGTCGGTTCACATATTCAACCGAGACGAGGACTATGGGACGTCGCTGCAAGATTTCGGCCAAAAACCGAGCTCGAAGGATGAGGAGTGTGAAGTCATTTTGTTGATGGCTGATTTTGGTCTCAGGGCAATATGAGAGTATTACTCACGAGACAATCCTCCCTCAATAGTGAATTTGTTCGGTTATGGAGGAGCCGAAAGCAAACTTAGCAAAAGACAGATAAATACGCCAATCGACAAAGAGATTTAACGTGGTTCGGCTGGCTAGATCCAACCTACGTCCACGGACACAAACCGAATAATACTTTTTATTACTGAGATATGCTTCTCTGATATCTCTTGTGTTTTACAAGTCTGATCGCAATGATCTTGATATTGATTCTCATCTCAACTCTCAACTTTCAACTTGTTACCCCCCTTAAGCATACTCTACCCTCCTATTTATAATAGTGTAAAAATTAGATTCCTTCTCCTACAAGAATTTCCTAGTTGAAACAATTTCTTTTTTCCCATAAGGATTCCTAGCCAAAACTATTCTTTTTTCCCATAAGGATTCCTCAATCAAAACTACATTTACTTTCTTTATCCTAATAGGACTTTGACTCACCAGTTTTCCCCATGAAAATAGGATAACTTGGCATCTTATCCGCAAGAATATGGTGTCATCTTCTGGAGCATATCTCGCTATCTGGTCGGTCTTCATGAGGTCGGTCATGATAGTCCTTTGAACTGAGAATGCTTCTGCCGATCTGATAATTGCTCGGTCATCCGAACTCAAATGTTCGGCCATTTACTCATGTGGTCGGGTCGGTATTAATGATTTCGACCGAGAAGGGAATTACCATTTTTACCCCTGCTGTATTCCTTAAATAACATAAGTCCTGAAAACACCATCAACACATTTTTTTAGGAGACTTGGCGGCCGACAGAGACGATTTCAAGGAGATGTCGCCAGGGGATAATGATGAGGCTGTTTCAAGGAAGTCGTTTTTTCGGCCAATTGGGTCGCTGTCGCCTGGAGTAGTAGTCTAATTGGTTATGCTCCTTCTAATGATGGTCAGTGTTTTATTTTGTTTTGTAAGTTATTAAATGCTTTCATGGTTAATTTGTGATGTAGATTATGTTAGTCTCTAAGACAATTCAAGATCAAATAAGCAATGAAAAAATTGTGAATACAAAAGTAAAGTATGGCGGAATCATACTTACATTGAACGGATTTAGGATACGTCAAATACAAAAATTTCTTCTCCAAGTTTTCGGCCAAGCTCAACTTTTGGGGATGAGATCCAAGCTCCAAGCTTTGTGTGAGATTCCAAGCTCAAATGTTTGTTTCCCTATCACCTTGAATGATCCAATATTGAACGACTCACTGAAGATTTCCTAATAGATGGTACACTAACGTCAATAGGAATCTTCTCGAGTTGAGCGAGCATAGTGATCCTTTGACTTGAGATACCACTGTGGATATATGAGTTATCCTCCACACTTTGATGGCAGTCACGTCACCGATCTATTTAGATCAGACCTTCGCCTGTTCGTTGGGTGTAGACTGATACTCATGATATCATGTGCGTATCAAGATAGAATCTGTCAGTCATGTGTACAGGGAATAGACATCTTACATATTTTTACGATCTAGTAAATCCATGGCTGTGGTATAACTTCGGAAATCAGTCCCAAGTGTTATTTAGAGATCGTAAATTTGAAAAGTCGACTATATTATACAGAAAGAATTTGACGTTATTATCTATATCCCAGGTATAATATGGATAACCTGTGACGAAGGGATTATACGTATGTAATGACCTCGACTTGCATAGTTTAGCGAGATTATCTGTGGTCGTCATAATTCATTAGTGGGTGAATTATGGACACGAAATTAGATTTCGTCACGGATAAACCTAAACTTAGAGAGTCCCACAATATGAAGTGTACTCGTTGAGCACTTGGACAACGCATTATAAATAATATAGATTATTCATAATACTTCACCGGTGTAGGCACTGCATTTTTGCATATAAGTCCCTCTGATGAGTCTCATTTAGAGGTACTACCTTTATGTCACGGAAGTCGCGGGAAACGGACGTCAGAAGGGGAAATTCAGAATAAGTATGTCGTTAGATTCATTTCACAAGTTCACTGTTTTCGTTCGTGCTGCGTTCGTGACCACGTTCGAACGTCAATGGTGTATGTTGTGGCCTTTGAATAAAACGGAAAATATGTCGCCTCTTGTGGTATATAGGATGGAAACCCGGACATAAATTTCATAGCCGATTCTGAATGGACGGTAGTATGATCTGTACTCGGGATACAACTCCACGTACCACTTGAGCAAACGGCGCATATTTTGTTTTATGTTGTTTTGTTCGTTTATTATCCGTTATTTAATTTCTGCATGTTATTTGTTTGTGTAATGATGAGATAAAGCGCATGGGCCTAGTAAGTTGGATCAAAGGTTTTCTATGTTGAGGGATTAAAAACCTTTGCAACGATGCTTCACCGCGCCAGATGATGTATATTCGATTGGATGTAAGGTGTGTTCAATCGGGTATACGAAGTCCGATATTGCTATCTTTATTTTTATATGCATTATGATTAGCGCATGGGCTTAGTAAGTTGGATTAAAGGTCCTTCATTTCGAGGGGTTAAAATCCTTTACCACGATCCTTCGCCGCGCCAGATGATGTATATTCGATTGAATGTAAGATGTGTTCAATCAGGTATACGAAGTCCGATATCATTGTCTTTATTTTTATATGGATTATGATGTGATGCGCATGGGCATAGTAAGTTGGATTAAAGGTCCTCCATTTCGAGGGGTTAAAGAACCTTTACCGCGATGCTTTGCCGCGCCGGATGATGCATATTCGGTTGGATGTAAAATGTGTTCAATCGGGTATACGAAGTTCGATATTGTCGTCTTTATTTTTATATGCATTATGATATAATGCGCATGGGCTTAGTAAGTTGGATTAAAGGTCCTCCATTTCGAGGGGTTAAAGAACCTTTACCACGATACTTCGCTGCGCCTTTTAGCCCGTTATTATTTATTAGGTGTCATCTATTCATCCGTTCACGTATGTGTCATGTTGTTTACTGCATTTTGGAGGTCATTGCTGTAACCCCGTTCGAACGCGTTCCAGAACGCCGTACGAACGCATGTTTTCTGTCTCAGTTCGTTCGAACTCGTTTATGAACGCTACTCGAATGTGAAACTTCTGTTTACCGTTCGAACACGGATACGAACGCCACACGGTAAACAGGTCATCTTCCATCACATCTCATGCATGGTTACTCATTTTGTCATTTACCTTTTTGATTGTTAATGTTCTCGCAGTTAGTCATTTATAGTGTTCACAAGATCACATGTTCGTTTCCATGATGCATGTTTACACGGTAGTTATCTACTTATGCTTCGGCATTCATCCATTCAATATGTTCATGAAGTTATATGTTTGCCGTTATTCCGATTTGCTTCCATGCGTGATTGTACAATTATTATCTATTGGCATGCTTATGATCAAATATAATATGCTTATGAAAATATTGTGTGTTTATCGCTATGATGATTACCTTCATGCATGTGAATTTAAAAGTAGAATATTCTTGGAAATATGTTGCTAGACTCGATTAAATTATTGCACAAATCATTTTATTTCAAGTGGCATATGTAAGGGACCATTCCGAACCCAACGGTTTGAGGTCTTCCCTTGCGAGGGGTGAGTGCAGCCTTAAATCATTTTCCCGGTTCACACCGGATAGGGACTCCATTATTCTCCGGTTTAGTCCCCCGCGGGCTACTCCGTACTCCCAGCCGGGCCACGAGCCCAGAACATCATGCGTCGCCCCAATTTCTGTGTCACATAACCGGATTAAATGAGTTAATTCGAATCGTTTAAATGGTTAAGCGAAAACACATACATAAGGGCATTTTTTGGTCAATTGTAATTATTGTGTATTTGTATTTGATACATAATTTGATTCGATACACATTAATTAATTGTCAAATGAGATTTTGACACATGCTATTAATATATGTATTTGTTATAAATACATATATAATAATAATTATATTAATTAATTATTTTGATATTTAATTGTTAAATATTTGAATAGTTAAATAATATCCATATTTCATAAATGTTATGAAATATGTTTAATTATTATTGATACACATGACATGATTTAATTAAGCTAAATGTGTGCAAATTTGATTTGCTACCAAAATACTCAATGTTTTTAATTTAATTAAATTTTATAAATGGACAAAAATACCCCCAATATGTCGGTTTTGCTTCTTTTAATTGGGAAAATTTTGTGTTCTTCACAATTTAATCTCCATGACCGAGAGCTTAAAAAAAAGGGTTCTAATATTGCTTGATGATTCAAGTGAAGGAAAAGAAGAAAATCAAGAAAAAAAGCTAAGGAATTAAAGGATTAAAGCTAAATCTTCAAATCCCTAAGCTTAGAAATTTTGTTTCTTGTTTCTTGAAGATCTAGTGAGATCTAGGGTTTATTCTTTTCCATAAATTTGGGGCTTTTGGTGATGGATGATGGAATTGGAAGTGTTATGCATGTGTGAAGTGGAATTGAGTGATATTATTGTAATATTGATTCATTTTGATCATTTGATGATATGTTGCCATTCTAGAGTGTTATGACCACTCTTGTAATACTTAGAATTGTTCTTGGATGGTTCATGTGTGGTGACTTTGATTGTTTTTATGATTAATTAGATTAATGTTGAAAAAGTTGGAATAAAGCATGAAAAATTGATTATTTTTGTTGTAAAATCAGATCTGGAAAAACTGGGTTTTTTGTGATGAAAATGATGTCATTTGAATATATTGGATGTGTTTTGGGTGTTGGAATAATTTCCGGAAATTGTTTCGGAGTTTAAATAAGCGAAAACGATGAAAAACAGTGTTACCGGGTGACTTTTGAGCCAACCGAGTGACGGCTGTCCAAACAGATGGCCCTCAAGCATGTGAGATGCCTCGATGCCAGCTATGACTGTGTGATAAGTGATGGACCCATAAGTGTTGGGGTGGTTGTAGAACCCATAAGGTTGGATCAGTGCCCGTATATTGAAAATGGGTCTAACATGTGGTAATTGAATATGAATGTATTTTTAAATTATTTTACGGAATACTATATTCTGTTACGAGTCTATAGGAAAAAACCGAGGCCGAATCGGAGTCCGGAAACGCTGGAACGAAGAAAATGAAGTTTCAGTAATCAAGGACAACAGCTCTCGCCGTGTCGCGACGCGTAGGCTTGGGTGTCGCAACGCCCAATCTGCGAATGCTCGGCGTCGTGACGCATAAGGGTGAGCGTTGCGACTCCCGAAGCTCTGAGAGCTGAGTGTCGTGACACCAGAGATCTGAGTCAAGACGTTGCCTTGTGTAAAATATTGGTAGTGAGCAAATTTGCCTTGAATTCAATCCAAAACACTTCAAATTTTCTCCAAACATTTCAATACACCTAAAATCCAATTTTAACATCAAAACCAATTTAAGCACATGTTAAATAAAAAACATACATGTTTTTTGAATACATATATGTATTAGTTTGAATCAAAACATACATTTCAAATTTTCTTCAAAACACTTCAAATTTTCTCCAAACACTTCAATATGCATAAAATCCAATTTTAACATCAAAACCAACATCAACACATATTAAATAACAAACATACATGTATTCTAAATACATATATGTATTAGTGTGAATCAAAACACAAATCAAATTAGATTCTCACGATGAAGTGACTCATGGACAATTCTATGTCACTCAAAAGTGGTCAAGTGATTCTAGAATTGTAACAATAACTCCAAACTATTTTCTAGAGTTCCAAACTCTAATTTCATGTTTATGTGCAAAATAAATATTTTGACCTAATCACAAGCATATCGTGTTTATGCTTCCAAAGCATCCATACACAATTCATTAGCCTAATTTCAACATCAAGCTATGTTATTATGTATCCAATACATAATATATCACTATATGTTTCATTAATGATAACAACTCACTAATGAAAACATATCTTTAGAGAAGATCAAACTTACCTAGTAAGCTTAATTCCAAGATCCAATCTTCTTCTCTTTGTTGAAATGTTGTAGAGAACTTTCAATGCTCTTTGTTATTGTAGAGACATTCCAAAGCTAGCAAACTTGATTCGAATATCCAATCTTCTTCTCATTGTTGTTGTAGATAACTTCCAAAGCTTCTCCCACAAAACTTTACTTAGGCTAATATTTCTTTCTTTTGCTTAATGCTTGTTTTAGCTTATTTTTCCTTGATTAAAAACTTGTTCAATCTTGTCTTTTATAGCAAAACTTATGTAATTTTTAATTAATAAAAGTTCTAATCAAATTTTATACGGGCTTAATCTAATTTTTCCAAATATGTATAATTAGGTGTAACTAATAACCTTTGTCTACAACTTTGATTTAATCAAATTAAATTAAGACAAAGTTTAATTAATGGATTAGTTCAATATATACCACTTTGATTTAATCTAGTTAAATCAAGCCACATACACTTGTTATTACATATTTGTAATTATCAAAATATCCCCTAATGGTAGAGATATTTATGAAATTACAATAAAGCCCTTGTGTGATTTTGGATTAATCCAATTAATCCAATTGGGTCAAAGTAAATAATTAATATTATATAATAATACTTAATTATTTTAGTTGATAATTAAAATATCAAATATAATTTATTATAAAAAATTATCGGCTACCCAAATGTTCAATTATTGGGGCAAATGTGGAACCCCTAGGGTCGGATCGGTGCCCCGCGCAACAAAAGTGAGTCTAACCTGTGAATATGTAGCATGCGTGTATTTTAAAATATTTTTATGTAAAACTACATTCTTTTTCGAATCCATAGGAAAAAAAAGGGACCTAAACGGAGTCAGGAAATTCCAAGTATCATCTCTTCGCGTCGCAACGGAGGAGATTGGGCGTCACGACGATCCAAAGTACGAGAGCAACTACGAGAGCAAAATGTCTCGGCATCGCGACGCAGATGGGTGAGCGTCACGATATGCCTAGGTCTGGTGCTCGGTGTCGCGATGTTGAGGGGTCAGAGTCGCGACGTGCCCTAGGTAGTGAGCATTTTTTCTACTTCAAATCAATACTATACAGTTCCAATTTTCTCCTAATACTTCAAATACACCTAAAATCTAATTTTAGCATCATAACCACCATCAACACATGTTATATAACTAGAATACATGTATTCTAAATACTTATATGTATTTATTTGAATCAAAACACAAACCAATTTAGAATCCTACTATGAAATGTCTCATGATTAATTCTAGTTCACCCAAATGTGGTCAAGTGATTCTAGAATGGTAACCATAACTTTAAACTTTAATATAGAGTTCCAAACTCTAACTAATTATTCCATGTCCAACATGAACATCTTTGACCCAATTACAAGCATATTATGTTTATACTTCCAAAGTATCCTAACACAAGTCATTAGCCTAATTCAACTTTAAACTATATAATTATGTATCCAATACATAATTCATCACTATATGTCTCACTAATGAAAACTCAGTAGTGAAAACATAGCTTAGGAGAAGATCAAACGTTACCTAGTAAGCCTGATACAAATATCCAATCTCCTTCTCCTTGTTGAAATTGTTGGAGAACTTCCAAGGTATATCAAGCTTCATTCCAAGATCCAATATTGATTCCATTGTAAGCAAACTTCACTCCATGGTCCAATCTTGATTTCTCATAGATGAAATGTTGTAGAGATCTTCCAAAGCATTTCTAAACACTTCTCTAACTTAGGCTAATTTCTCAAAGGATTACTTGTATTTAGCTTATCATTCTTAAGCTCATTTTGCTTATGCTTAGCTTAATTAAAACTTTTCTAAAGCTTACTATTTATTGCAAAACTTAGGCAATTTGTAATTAATAAAAGTTCTAATCAATTTTTAGGTGGACTTAATCCAATTTTTCCAAATATGAATAATTAGGTGTGACTAATTTCTATTGTCTACCACTTTGATTTAATCCAATTAAATCAAGACAAGAATTAGGAAATAGATTAGTTCAATGTTGGCCACTTTAATTTAATCCAATTAAATCAAGCTAAATACACATATAATTACATATTTTTAATTACCAAAATATCCTCAAATTTTAGAGATATTTATGTATTTACAATTAAGCCATTGTGTAATTATTGAATTAATCCAATTAATCCAATTAGGTCAAAGTACATAATTAATGTTATCCAATAATACTTGATTAATATCGAATATTATCTTTTATCAAAATTAATCGGCTACCCAAGTGCTCAACGAGTATACTTCATATTGGGACTCTCTATATTCAGACACATTCGTCATATAAGCCTAACTAATATGTACACAATTCAACCACTTTCTAATTCGCGAATAACACGAACGACCTTTCTGAGCTATACAAGTCGAGGTCATCATATATGTTTAACAATCCCTCCGTCATAGGCTATCCGAATTGTGCTTAGGAAACATAGAATACATCGTCAAGTTTTTGAGGCGCACATTTCATGTCAACATGTCCATGATTTTTTATAACTGATACGATCCACCATAGTTGATCGAATTTGGCCAAAGTCTCAAGAATCGTGATTTACTCACATAGATATCTAAACCCCTAACAGTACACATACAGACCGACATATCCTATCTTCATTCGTACTTGATTAACAGGTGCATTGGTCCACACCCAACGAACATCTAGAGGCCAGACCATGAAAAGTTCTGATATACATGGCATCAAAGTATGAAGGATCTCACACAAAACCAACACTATCCTATAGTCAAAGGATCATATATATTACTCGACTCGAGGAGATTCCCATTGACACTGGTGTGTACTTCCAACTATTAGGAATCACCCGTGAGTCATTTAGTATTCGGTCCAACCAATACCCACACGTCTATACGAGCTTCCAAAGCTCATGGTACATCAGGTTAAACCATTGGAACTCTAATTCCAATATACGACATGTTTTAGTCTTCTAGGTTATAGGAATTCGACTATATTCCAAAACCAACGACTAGGAATATATATACTTTAAGAATAATTTATAATAGTAATACTTATCCCAATGTCAGACCACATAGTGTCTAATATTACTACATGACTATTCTAAGGTCAATATCATTCTTAGTATATTTATACATCAATCTTATATGTATAATGACAAAACCATTAATAAGGTTTGAAATGAAAATATAGTTATTTTATTAATAAATAATAAAATATAATGCACTATAAATTATCCGGATAGGCGCTCCAAGCACCATCTCCAACAAACTCCCACTTGCTTAGTGCCAATTTGGATGGTACTTCAGTCTCATCTCCTCCAAATATTTATCGAATAAATTAAGAGGTTAGGTCTTAGTAAGCGGGTCTGCTATGTTGTATACTCCTTGAACCTTCAAGACCACTATGTCTTTTCGTTCAATAATTTCTCTAATCACGTGATATTTCCTATCCACGTGTTTAGACTTGGAATGTGCCATCGGCTCCTTAGCCTGCGAGATGGCTCCATTATTATCACAGTATAATGGGATCGAATCCTCAATACTAGGCACAATACCAAGTTCTGTGATAAAATTTCTAATATATACAGCTTTTTTAGTAGCTTCTAAAACCGCTATAAATTCTGCCTCAGTGGTGGAATCAGCTGTTGAGCCTTGCTATGAACATCGCCAACTAACTACACCATTATTATGAGTAAATATATATTCGGATGTAGACTATTTATCATCTGTAGCTTCTTGGAAGTTAGTGTCTATATGACCCTTAAATTGTATCCCATCTTCTCCGTATATGAGAAACTTATCTTTAGTACCCATAAGATATTTCAGGATATGTTTCATGGCTGTCCAATGATCATTACCTGGATCAGATTGATATCGGTTAATCACAATGACGCCGAAACTGATGTCAGGTCTTGTACATAACATATCATACATAATGCTTCATAGAAACATATGGCAAGTTAGAAGTTCTAAGTATCACTTCCTCAGACTGAGGTGTCATTTTCTTCAAAAGATGTATACCGTATCACAAAGGTACATTTACTGCCTAGTAGTTGGTAAAAACCGTACCTTTCTAACATTTTATCTATATACATAGATTGCGACAACCCTATAAGCTTCCTAACTCTATCTCAATAGAGCCTTATACATAGTATATATGAAGCTTCACCCATGTCTTACATGGAGAAGTTCTTGCAAAAGTAGGCTTTCACATTTTGCATCAATCCTATATCATTTCCAATGATAAGGATGTTATCTACATACAAAACTAGGAAAAGTATCATGCTCCCACTTACTTTCTTATAAACACATGGTTCTTCTTTATTCTTGATGAATCTAGATAACATAATTATCTCTTCAAAATGACGATTCCAGCTTTAGGATGCCTGTTTAACTCCATAAATAGACTTTTGGAGCTTACAAACCTAGTTTGAAGTCTCACTGGATACGAAAACCCTCTGATTGTTCCATATAGATATCCTCATAGAGGAATCTATTTAGGAAAGCGGTTTTCACATCCATATGTCATATCTCACAGTTATGATATGCAAAAAAGGCTAAAAGAATCTTAATAGATTTTAGCATAGCTATTGTTGAAAAAGTTTCCTCATAGTCAATCCTAGGACATTGAGTGTAACCTTTACCAGTCGAGCCTTAAAGGTTTCAACATTTCCATCGGGCCATCGCTTTCTATTGTAAACCCATTTACAACCAATAGGTTTAACTTCTACAGGAAGTACAACCAAGTCCCAGACTTTGATTGTCATAGATAGAAACCATCTTAGATTTCATGGCTTCTTGTCATTTTCCCGAATCGATATCCAATATCGTTTGTTTATACGTATTCAGATATATTTCCTCCAAGAGGAGAACATCAATGCCCACATCAGATGTTAAAAACAATCTCTTAGGAGACCTTAATATTCTATTCGACTTACGTAGAACATGTGTTGTAAATCCTTCACCTAGTTGGATCTTTGGTTCCATCTCAGGTTCCTTACAGTTGGGATCAAAATTATCAAGTTCATCTTTCTACAATTCTCACTTTCTCTAAAAAAAATCATCTTCAAGAAAAGTGGTAAAGTGAACAACAAATACATTTCATTGCTCAGAATCATAGAATTAATATCCTAAAGATTTTTCAGGATATCCAATGAACCTATATTTATACCCCATGGGTGCTAGTTTATCCCACTGCCCAACTTTAACGTATGCAGGACAATCCCAAATCTTTAAATATCTAAGACATGGATTTCTACCGAACCATATCTAATATAAGGTTGTAGAAACAACTTTCGATGGAACTGTATTAATTATGTGGGCAGCAGTAAGTAAAGCATGACCCTAAAGGTAATATGAAAGATCTGTATAGCTCACATAGATTGCACCAAATCCAATAAAGTACGATTTCTCCGCTCAGACACACTATTTTGTTGAGGAGTTCCTGGTGGGTTATATCAGGCGAGAATTCAATTCTGCCTTAAATAACTTCTGAATTCATTGCTCATAAATTCACCACTTTGATCTAATCTAAGGCACTTGATGAATCTACTAGTTTGTTTTACTACTTCGTTTCAGAATATTTTGAACTTGTCAAATGTTTTTAATTTATAGACATATTCATATCTGGACTTATCATCCGTGAAAGTCACGAAGTATGTAGAAACAACATGAGCGACATGATTTAATAGACCACCACATCATTGTGTATTAGCTCTAATAAATCTTCAGCATGGTGTCCAACACCAAGAAATATGACATATGTCATTTTCCCTAGAAAGCATGACTCACAAATCAGATAAGGATCTAAGGTAATATTTTTAATCAAACCATCCTTAACCAATTTTCATAGACATCTAAAACCTATGTGGCCTAATCTCATATTTCATGATTTTGTATTATTTAATTCAGATATTTTACTTGTATTTTCCTCTATATCAATATTTCTATATGTTTCCAAAACACAGTGACCATTATATATAGAACATTGTCTTTATCATATAAACATAAAGCACTATCTTTAATATTTATTTTATATCATTCTTGATCTAATATTGGTTAATATATTATCTATCTGATAAGAGGGTATATAAAAAAAGTCATGTAAATCTAATTTACATTTATTAGGGAGATATAGAATAACTATTCCTATGGCTCTAACATCCAATGTCTCGCCATTGCCAACTTTAAGCTGGATCTCTCCTATGTTTAGCCTTTCTTTTAACTCTTATGGAGTTGTAAATATGAGTAGGACTATCGGTGTCTAACACCTAACCACTATTTACATCTAAGGCTATTGAGATGTCAATAATAGGAAAAATACAAAGCATACCCGAGGTTGTTTTTTCTTTCTTCCAATGTCCAGACTTTTTACACTATAGCTATGCACACGAGCTAAAGGCGGTCTTTGTAGTTTGTTTCTTTGAATCTTTCTTATTATATCCCATTGTATCTTCTTAGACTTCCTATAAATCATTGAAGAACTTGCTCCACCATGGAGGTACAAAGTGGGATTCCCTTTCTTCAAATCATGTTCTGCCTGGCGTAACATATTACGAAGCTCTTCATATGTGGCTTGCATCGAATGCATCACAAAGCCAACATATGTATCATGTAAAGAAGATAAAATATGATATTGGCCTAGCCAATCATCTATTAAAATGTCATGTCGTTCCATATATCGGATATGGTCAATCATGTCTTAAACATGAATGTTAACCACTCATTTATCCTTGAGCGTAGCATGGAACAATTCCTTAGACCTCCGATATATCTCAATTTCTTGATTTACTTCGAACAACTCATTGAATGCTCTCATAATGCTCCAACATCTACGTATTATATACGGAAATTAGAAATAAATTCGAAAGACATTAGATTGAGCATAACATACCTCAATCGTTTTGATTCCAAGTCAAAGTGGATGTTCATCTCCTACTCTAAGTATTTCAAGACTCTTTTATCCAATAGTGACGATAATGGTTTTTCGGCATCCATATACAAGACAACATTTAAACACTAGAAGTACATTGTTCATTTCAATATAAAAATACTAATTGATTATGAAATTTTAAATCTATTAGTGCCCTCCCATTACTTTACGTAATTCTGTAATCTCTCTTAAAGGAAAAATAGAAATTTGACTATCAAAATTTCATAGCGGGAAGTAGATCCTATGACATTTACTCAAGCCTCACACTAATGACGATCTTGGCATTTACAAACTTATTAGGTAGACCTCTAAGGTCAATCACTTCATGTAACTTATAGTTTGGTCCTGAACCGTTTCTTATCCTCACACTAATGACGATCTCGGATAAAAACGTATTCTAGGTGTATACTTGTCAAAGTGCACTAATGAGCTTCATATGTACACCCTCATAATAATGACGATATTGGGTGATTGTGTTAACTCATCATGCTACATCTAATGTTTTACTAGAGCTATCTAAGTTCCGAGCACTTATACCCTCACACTATCGAAGATCTTGGGCATAAGTAGTAAGAACTCATTCCTGTCCGTATTGACAAGACGGACCATCCAATAATACTCCAATATTATTAATACTTATTACTTAATTAAAGTAATCACCTAATCAAGGGAGATTTATGACAATTAAGTCATTAACATGCTTTGGTCAAAATTAAAATTTTAATTTAAAACATGCAATGCATATCCAATATGACTTATGCACATTTAAATTAAAATACAAAGGTGTAGATTCAAATACATGTCAAACATGCAATATGTGTTGTGTGGTTAAGCCTTGCATCTGATATCATTATGTTGGGGTAAATGTGGAACCCATATGATTGGATCGGTACCCCGCATAGTGAAAGTGGGTCTAACCCGTGGATATATAGCATGTGTGTATTCTAAAATATTTTTATGTAAGACTACATTCCGTTTCGAGTTCGTAGAAAAAAACAGGGACCCAAACAGAGTCCGAAACGCGTACGATATGGGAGATTGGGCGTCGCGACACTCCAAAGTGCGAGAGCAACTACGAGAGCTGAACGTCTTGGCATCGCGACGTGGAAGGGTGAGCGTCGTGATGCGCCTAGGTCTGATGCTCGGTATCGCGACGCTGAGGGGTCATAGTCGTGATGTGCCCTAGGAAGTGAGCATTTTTCTACTTCAAACCAATACTAAACGCTTCCAATTTTCTCATAGTACTTCAAATACACCTAAAATCTAATTTTAGCATAATAACCATTATCAACACATGTTATACAACTAGCATACATGTATTCTAAATACTTATAAACAATTGTTTGAATCAAAACACAAATCAATTTAGAATCCCACTATGAAATATCTCATGAACAATTCTAGTTCACCCGAAGGTGGTCAACTGATTCTTGAATGGTAGCCATAGTTCTAAGTTTTAATCTAGAGTTCCAAATTCTGATTAATTGTTCCATGTCCAACATGAACATCTTTGACCTAATTACAAGCATATTGTGTTTATACTTCCAAAACATCTTAACACAATTCATTAGCCTAATTTCAACTTTAAGCTATGTAATTATGCATCCAATACATAATTCATCACACTATGTCTCACTAATGAAAACATAGCTTAAGAGAAGATCAAACATTATCTTGTAAGCTTGATATAAAGATCCAATCTCATTCTCTTTGTTAAAATTGTTGGAGAACTTCCAAGGTTTAGCAAGCTTCATTCCAAGATCCAATCTTGATTGCAATGCAAGCAAACTTCACTCCAATATCAAATCTTGATTTCTCATAGATGATTTGTTGTAGAGATCTTCCAAAGCATCTCTAAACACTTCTCTAATTTAGGCTAATTTATCCAAGATTTACTTGTATTTAGCGCACTTTCAAGATCATTTTTCTTATGCTAAGCTTAATTAAAACCTTCCTAAAGCTTGCTATTTATAGCAAAACTTAGGCAATTTTTAATTAATAAAAGTTTTAATCAACTTTTAGGTGGGCTTAATCCAATTTGTCCAAATATGAATAATAAGGTGTGACTAATCTCCATTATCTACCACTTTGATTTAATCCAATTAAATCAAGACAAGGATTAGGAAATGGATTAGTTCAATATTTGCCACTTTGATTTAATCCAATTAAATCAAGCCAAATACACATATAATTACGTATTTCCAATTACCAAAATATCCTCAAATAGTAGAGATATTTATGAATTTATAATTAAGCCCTTGTATAATTATTAAATTAATCCAATTAATCTCATTAGGTCAAATTAAATAATCAATGTTATCCAATAACACTTGATTATCTTAGTTGATAATTATAATATCAAATATTATCTTTTATTAAAATTAATCAGCTACTCAAGTGCTCAACGAGTACACTTCATATTATGACTCTCTACGTTCAGACACGATCGTCATATAAGCCTAGCTAATATGTACGCAATTCGGCCACCTCCGAATTCGTGAAGAACACGAACGACCTTTCTGAACTATACAAATCGAGGTCATCACATATGTTTAACAATCCATTCATCGTAGGCTATTCGAGTTGTGCTTATGAAACATAGAATACTTCGTCAAGTTTCCGAGGCGCACATCTCATGTTTACATGTCCACGATTCTTTACAACTGATGCGATCCACTATATGTGATCGTCTTTGGTCAAAGTCTTAAGAATCGTGACTTACTCACATAGATATCTAAACCCTTTTATGGTAAACATACGACCCCGATGGATCCTATCTTGATTCGCACTTGATTAACGAATGTATCGGTCCATACCGAACAAATATCTAGAGGCCAGACCATGAAAGGTTTCTGACATACATGGTATCAAAGTGTGGAGGATCTCACACAAAACCAATGATATCCTATATAGTCAAAGGATCACTTATGCTACTTGACTCGAAGAGATTTTTATTGACGGTGGTGTGTACTTCCTACTATTAGTAATCATCTGTAAGTCATTCAGTAGTTGGTCCAACCAATACCCACACGTCTATACGGGCTTCCAAAGCTCATGGTACATCAGGTTAAACTATTGGAACTCCAAATCCAATATACGACATGTGCTAGTCTTCTAGGTTATATGAATTCGACCGTATTCCAAAATAAATGACTAGGAATATATATATATATATATATATATATATATATATACTTGAAGAATAGTTTATAATAGTAATACTTATCCTAATGGTGGATCACCTAGTGTCCAATATTACTACATGATATTCTGAGGTCGATGTCATTCTTAGCATATTTATACATTAATCTAATATGCATAATGACAATACCATTAATAAGGTTTGAAATGAAAATATAGTTATTTTATTAATAAATAATAAAATATAATGTACTATATATTATCCGGATTGGCGCTCCAAGCACCAACTCCAACATCAACGAGTACACTTCATATTGTGGGACTCTCTCAGTCCAGACACGTTCCTTGTATAAATATAGCTTATATGTACGCAATTCGGCCACCTCCGAATTTAAGAAGAACATGAATGAAATTTCTGAACTATACAAGTCGAGGTCATCACATATTTTTAACAATCTATCTGTTGTAGGCTATCCGAGTTGTGTTTAGGAAATATAAATTACACTGTCAAGTTTCCGAGACACACATCTCATGTTGACATATCCACGATCCTTTATAACTAATCAGAATACCATTTATGATATATGCGATCCACTTTAGGTCCAACAGATCCTATCTTGATACGTACTTGATTAACGAGTGCATCGGTCCACAGCCAATGAACATCTAGTGGTCAGACCATTAGCCATGAAAGATCTCAGACATATATGGCATCAAAGTGTGGAGGATCACACACAAAATCAATGTTATCCTATAGTCAAAGGATCAACTATGCTACTCGACTCGAGGAGATTCCTATTGACGGTGGTGTGTACTTCAAACTATTAGGAATCGCCTATGAGTCATTCAGTATTCGCTCCAACGAATGCCCACATGTCTATATGAGCTTCCCTTGCTCATGGTACATCAAATTAAACCGTTGGAACTCCAATTCTAATATACGATATGTGCTACTCTTCTAGGTTATATGAATTCAACCGTATTCCAAAACCAACCACTAGGAATAGTTTACTTTAAGAATAGTTTATAGTAGCAATATTATCCCAATATCAGACCACCTAGTGTGCAATATTACTAGATGATTATTCTAAGGTCGATGTTATTCTTAGCATATTTATATATCAATCTAATAGGCATAATGAGATTACCATTAACAATGTTGAAATGAAAATATAGTTATTAATTTAATAAATAATAAAATATAATGTACATTATGTTATTCGGATTGGTGCTCCAAACACCAACTCCAGCTAACTCTCACTTTTTTAGTGCCAGTCCGGACGGTATCGAAGTCCCATCTCCTCCACATGTTTATCGAATAATTTAGGAGGTAAGTAAGGCCTTAGAAAGCGAGTCTGCTATGTTATCTTGTCTTTGAACCTTCAAGACCACTATGTCTTTTCGTTCAATGATTTCTCTAATCACATGATATTTCCTTTCCACGTGTTTAGACTTGGAATGCGCCCTCGGTTCCTTAGCCTGCGCAATGGCCCCGCTATTATCACAGTACAATGAGATCAGATCCTCAATACTGGGCACAATGTCAAGTTTGTTGATAAAATTTCTAATCCAAAAAACTTCTTTAGCACCGCCATTAATGGTAATAGGTATTCAGATGTAGACTTTCTATCATCCGGATCTCCACATAGCTCAATATTTCAAACTCCAAGATATGGCGGATGTTCATTTTCCATTCAAAATAGTTCTCGACTCTTTTCAGTTTATTAGAATCCAAAAGTCATGTTATTAGAATTGCGGTAGCCATCTACAAGATAACAATTAAACATTAACAGAACGTTTTTCATTTCAATATAAAAACACTAATACTATTATGGATTTTAAATCTATTAGTGTTATCCAATTACTGAACGTAATTCTGTAATCTCCCTTAACGGAAAAATAGAAATTTGACCTCCAAGGCCAATCACATTCATATGACTCCTAATTTTGGTCTTGAACCATTTATTATCCTCACAATAATGACAGTATTTGATTAAGACGTATTCCAGGTGTATACTTGTCAATGTGCAATAATGAGCTTCATTAGTACACCCTCACAATAATGATGGTATTTGGTGACTATTTAACTCATCACGCTACATCTATTGTTTTACCAGAGTGACGTAAGTTCCGAGCATTAAGCTCCCGGTGCTTCACGACACCCAGGCTTGGGCATCGCAATGCTTAATCTGCGAGAGCTCGGCATCTCAGTGTCACGACACGTAATGGTGAGCGTCGTGACGCCAGAAGGTCCGAAAGCTCAATGTTGCGATGATGGAGATCAGTATTGCGACGCTACCCTGTGTAAAATATTGGCAATTTTAACTTTCAAATAAATTCTAAGCACTTCTAATTTTTTCCAAATACTTCAATACACCTAAAATCCAATTTTAGCATCAAAACCATCATCAACAAATATTATACAACAAACATACATGTATTTTAAATACATATATATATTAGTTTGAATCAAAACACAAACCAAAAAAGAATCTCATAATAAAATGACTTATGAATAATTCTAGGTCACTCAAAGGTGGTCAAGTGATTCTATAATGGTATCCATAGTTCTAAGCTTTAATCTAGAGTTCTGAACTCTAATTTAATGTTCCATGTCTAACATGAACATATTTGACCTAATTACAAGAATATTATGTTTACTCTTCTAAAGCATCCATACTCATTAGCCTAATTTCAACTTCAAGCTATGTTATTATGCATCCAATACATAATTCATTAATATATGTTTCCTTAATAATAACTCATCAATGAAAAACATAGCTTTGGAGAAGAGTAAACTTACCTAGCAAGCTTGATTCAAAAATCCAATCTACTTCTCTTTGTTGAAATGTTGTAGAGAATTTCCAAAGTTAGGAAGCTTGACTCCGAGATCCAATCTTGATTCCAATGCTAGCAAGCTTCACTCCTAGATCCAATCTTGATTTCTCCTTGTTGCAATGTTGTAGATATATTCCAAAGCTTCTCTAAACACTTATTTTACCTAGGCTAATCTCTATAACTCTTCCTTGTTTTTATCTTTCTCAAGCTTGATTAAAACCTTACTCAAGCTTGTTATTTATAAACAAAACTTATGCAATTTTTAATTAATAAAAATTCTAATAAGCTTTTATGTGGGCTTAATCTAATTTACCCAAATATATATAATTAGGTGTGACTAATCACCTTTTTCTACCACTTTCATTTAATCCAATTAAATCAAGATAAAGTTTAATTAATGGATTAGTTACATGTCTACTACTTTGATTTAATCCAATTAATCAAGCTAAATACACATATTATTATATATTTATAATTACCAAAATATCCTCAAATAGTAGAGATATACATGAAATTATGACAAACTCTTGTGTGATTTTGAATTAATCCAATTAATCCAATTGGGTCAAAGTAAATAATCAATGTTATCCAATAAGAGTTAATTATCTTAGTCGATAATTATAATATCAAATTTTATTTATTATAAAAAATAATAGGTTACCCAAGTGCTCAACGAGTACACTTCATATTGTAGGACTCTCAAAGTCTAGACACGTTCTTCATATAAACCTAGCTTATATGTACGCAATTCAGCCACCTCCGAATTCGCAAAGGACAAAGACGACCTTTCTGAACCATACAAGTCGAGGCCATCACATATGTTTATCAATCCCTCCGTCGTAGGTTATCCGAGTTGTGCTTGGGAAATATAGATTACACCGTCAAGTTTTTGAGGCGCACATCTCATTTACACATGTCCACGGTTCTCTACAACTAATCAGAAATCATTTATGATATATGAGATCCATGTTAGGTGATCGTCTTTGGCCAAAGCTTAAGAATCGTGACTTACTCACATTGATACCTAAACCCTTTTATGATATACATACTGGTCGATGGATCATATCTTTATACATACTTGATTAACGAGTGCATCGATCCATACCCAACGAATATCTAGCGGCCAGAACATGAAAGGTCTATGATAACATTGCATCTCAGTGTGGAGGATCACACATAAAATCAATGATATCCTATAGTCAAAGTATCACATATGCTACTCGACTTGAGGAGATTCCTATTGACGGTGATGTGTATTTCCAACTATTAGGAATCACCCGTGAGTCATTCAGTATTCACTCCAACGAATACCCACATGTCTATACGAGCTTCCAAAGCTCATGGTACATCGGGTTAAACCATTGAAACTCTAATTCCAATATACGAAATGTGCTAATCTTTTAGGTTATAAGAATTCAACTGTATTCCAAAACCAATGACTATGAATATTTTCTTTAAGAATAGTTTATAAAAGTAATACTATCCCAATGTCAGACCACCCAGTGTCCAGTATTACTACATGACTATTCTAAGGTCGATGTCATTCTTAGTATATTTATATATCAATCTAATATACATAATGACATTATCATTAATAAGGTTTGAAATGAAAATATAGTTATTTTATGAATAAATAATCAAATATAATATAGAATATATTATTCAGATTGGCGCTCCAAGCACCAACTCCAACATCTTCCTTAAGGGTTGATTCAGTACTTGAACGATTAGAGTGCTCAAGTTTTTCTATTGCGCATAGAAAGATTAATATTCATAATAGTTATAATAAATCGTTTGTTAGGGAATCAATGGTACTTAAGATAAAAATAATTAGAGAGGTATAACAGACATTATGAGATACTCGTGAAGGGCCAATCTGTATGTAATAACTATATCGATTGACACCGACATAGTTCGGCTTATATTATCCACCTATAATTGTAATGTATTTGGTCCCCGTGCTAGTTCGATATATTGTAGCAAAATAATTATAATTGGATAGTCCAATTATATACTCACATACATATATTTTTATTAATGTGATTAGTAACATATTTTGTCACACATGTGACTTTATATTGTATTTAATATAAGGGTTTCATTAAATAAATGATTATAAGATAATCATTTAATTTAATATATATATTAAATTATTTAAAATATCATTTATGATCATTAGGAATTTTTTAAATATGATTTGAAAAATTCAACATTACATTAATAACATTTATACCTTTTATTTTGGCAATTAAATGTTGTCATTATGATGGCAATTAATAATTTGGTTGTTATAAAATTTGGTGGAGAAAAGGAAGGGTGGCCAAATTTATGGGTTGAAAAGCTTAGTTTTTTATTTTTTTTTATTTTTTTTTACAATATTAAATCTTAAGTATAAAAGGATAAGGATGTTATCTTTTTACCATAATTCATTCTTGAATAAACCTAGCCACCCTTGTTCTTATTTTCTCTCAAGTGTTGAAAGAAAAAGAATAAGAACAAAAGACAAAACAAAATTCTGGTGTGACAAAAGTTTATATCAATCTCTAAAGAGTTTAATGATTTTATTTTGTGAGTGAAGCCCACACTTCCTTTTGTTGATAACGAGCCATAGCACGGAAGATCATTCAGAGTTATTTTTGTCCAGAAAAATAAGGAAATATAAGAGGATATTTCAAGAATGTTGTGGGGCTATTTTTGTGAGAAAAATCATACCTGAAACACTACTACATCGCACGTAAATTAGAGACTGATTTGGATGAGCTATGCGCGTGTTTTGGGTGAAAACGGATCAGATATGAGATGATGTTCGGGTACTATTCCGAGGCTGGAATATTGTTAAAACAAGAAGTAAAACATCAGACTAGGGGCTGGTCAAATTCGATCATCAAAGGGAAATGACAAAAAAATTCAAAGGACGATCCCGGTGCCTAAGGCGTTTCCGCTGCACTAAGAAAGTGGTTCCTACAATTGGCATCAAGAGTGTGGTTGAAAAGTGTTCTTAATCTTTCTCTTTTTACTTAAAAGTTTATGTTTTTAATGATTTATATGAGATATAAATTATTGGTATGCACGTTGTGATGAGTAGGTATATTTTAATGTTCATGTGATGAATGTATTGCATTGGTCTTAAATTTTTCCAGCTCTTATTTCTGTGTTAAATTTGTTTTGGAAATGTAAGGCCATAAGGCCAAAGTTTTACAAGTGTTGTAAATTTATTTCCAATGTAAAAATTTCAAGTTATAACATTCTATGCATTTGGAGAGCCGATGCCGCAAAGGACTCAACGCCACTCCATGGAGCGAGATTTGAAGACCAATGGATGCCTTGGAATATTTTATACTAATTAGATTAATATAGAAAAATAAAAGCCCAGACAATGTAATTTTTTTGCCTTATTTCCTTTTTGAGGACAGTTCTTTAAACAGTTCAGCATCGTGACGCGCGTGATTGTTATTTGAGCGTCACGACGCTCAAAAGATTGCTTCCCGATGTGGACTGGAATTTATGTTCTGTCTCATTTTGCGAGTCGCGACTCCCATTTTTTGTGTATGTTTATTTCAAAATGTTTGAATAACATGTCATATAGCTTAGGGTGCCTACTCTTGCATTTTCACATGCCATAACATGTTTTAGATGAATGGATATTCTAGTTATAAAATGTGATTTTATTAAATTTAGGAGTTAAATTGGAACATGATATGCATGGAAACAAATTAATAAGAGTAATTGGTTTAATGATTTAAAATTGAAAATTCAAAAATTTAATACACATGGACTTTATAAATGCATTATGTTTTCCATTTGTATATCGGATGGAAACCCGGACATTAAATCCATCGCCGATTCTGAATGGACTGTGATGTGGTCTTCACTCAGGATACAATTCCACGTACCATTGGAATTTATAGCGCACTTACATTAATTAAATAGTTTAATTAAAATTAATCCATTTGTTGAATTTTAAATTTTAAACTTGTTAGTGAACTAATATTTTAAGTGTTAAAATAATTTAAGTCCCTCGAAATTGAGGACCTTTAATCCAACTTACTAAGCCCATACGCTTTATCTCACCATTACGCAAACAAATAACATGCAGAATTTAAATAACGGATAATAAACGAATCAAAACAACATAAAACAAAATATGCACCGTTTGCTCAAGTGGTACGTGGAGTTATATCCCAAGTACAGACCGCACTACCGTCCATTCAGATTCGGCTACGGAATTTATGTCTGGGTTTCCATCCTATATTCCATAAGACGCGACACATTTTCCATTTTATTCAAAGCCACAACATGCATCCATGAACGACTCTCATATGAAATAAATAACTAAAACGATTAAAAGATGAATAAAAAATAAATACGAAAAGTTCCCTCAGGTCTAACCTTTTATGTCGACTTTCGGAAGTACCGTACGCGGTCGTCGGAAGGGTGGATGCTCCGCAACTCCTCCGGTTCACTGGTTCAACATTTTCTCTCGCTATTTCGCTGCTCAAGCTACCATTTTCGCTCCGTTTCGCTGCTATTTTGCTGTTGTTTTACTGTTGTTTTACTGCTGATTTGCCGTCACTGTGTTTGCTATATTTAGGCTACTTTTTTTGGTGTGTTTTTTGGTAATTTCAGGAGTGCAGGGCTGCTGTTTTTGTGATGCAGTTTTGGTGGCGTTAGGGGATTATTTTGGGTGATGATTCTCGGCTATGGGGAGATGTTTAAGGGGCTTGATGTTTTCAGTTCTGGAGAGTGAGGGATGAAAGGAGAATTCTTTGATGCTTGTTCTTGTTTTGGTCGTGAGGACTAGGATTTTTTCTTGCTGTCTGTGCGTGAAATTGGAGAGGGGGAAATGTCTTGGCAGTGTGTTTCTTTTATAGACAAAGGGGATGGGTGAATCCTTGCTTTACAAGGAAGGGATTTATGCATTAAAGGAGGATATGATTTGGTGTTATGTAAGGAAAACACAAGATTGATGGGAGACAAGATTATGCTTTATTAGGAAGTTTATATATTTGATTGGTTTTGTTTAGGCATGAAATTTGTTTTAAATTGGTATATGATTTTTATATTTTATTTAATTTTTTCATGTGTTAAATATGTATCTTATTAATTGGATATGTTTTATGGGCTTTGGTGGGCTAATTGGGCTTGGATGTGAGGCTAGCAGCAAAACCATAAATACCGACACCGTTTGAACGCCGATTTGAACGCTACATGAATGCCCGCAATCTGTTTGACGTTCGAACGTGGTCATGAACGCAGCATGAAAGAAAATAGTAAACTTTTGAAATGAATCTGATGACATACTTATTCTGAATTTCCCCTTCTGACATTCGTTTCCCGCGACTTCCGTGACTTAAAAGGTAGTGTCTCCAAATGAGACTCATCATAGGGACTTATATGCAAAAATGCAGTGCCTACAGTCGCCCCCACTTTGATGGGACTTGTGTAATGTGTAACAGTGACAATCCTATCTAAGTTATGCAATGCATTTTCACTTACCTAGCTCACCAGCTGCCACCTGACTTACCTGCTGTCTCGAACTGAGTTGATGATGCAGCGGACCTCGATCCTGGGACGCGTCCCAATAGCTGCAACCGACAATGGAGGCCTCGACCCTGGGATGCATCCCAATAACTGCAACCGACAACGGGGGCCTCGACCTTAGGACGCATCCCAATACCGCTGAAAGAAGGTGGGCCTCGACCCTGGGCGTATCCCGAAACTGATGATGCAGTGGACCTCGATCCTGGGATGCATCCCAATAGCTGCAACCGACAACAGAGGCCTTGACCCTGGGACGCATCCCAATACCGCTGACAAAAGGTGGGCCTTGACCTTGGGACACATCCTGAAACTGATGATGCAGTGGACCTCGATCCTGGGACACATCTCAATAACTGGAACTGATATATATGTTGACATGGGCCTCAACCCTGTGACGCATCCCCAAGACTACTGCTAGTATTGATGTGGGCCTCGCCCCTTGGGACGCATCCCAAAACTGCTGCTGGTATGTTGATGCTTCTAATCGGCTTGTCTTTGCCGCCTTCTCTTTTCTTCTTCAAAACCCGTGAATACAAAACAAACACAAAATGAATGCCAAAATATGTTACGTGTATGCATGCATGCATGAGTTTCCTTATCCCGTCGGGTTAGGTCTTCTACCAAGTTTTCTCTTTCTCAGGCAAAATATTGCTTCAATCTGTCCACGTTGATCGGCTCAGTGAACTCGTTACCTTCCAATTCTGACAGTCTCACTGCCCCATTTCCCATTACTTTCTGCACTATATAAGGTCCTTCCTAGTTAGGTCTGAACTTTCCTCTCGGATCTGTCATCGACGGCTTTGACTGCTTAAGTACCAAATCACCATTTATGATCTTGGTGGGACGTACTTTCTTGTTGAATGCTCGGGCTAGTCTCTTCTGATATAAGTGCATGTGATGTAAAGACCTCATTCTCTTCTCATCCAGCAGTGCTAACTGTTCAAACCTCTGTGCGGCCCATTCTTGCTCAGTAACTCTGTTTATGCTAATACCCTTATTGATTGTATCTCAACCTCCACTGGCAGTACTACTTTCATTCCGTAGACCAAAGAGTAAGGTGTGGCTCTTGTTACTGTTCTTACTGATGTTCTGTACCCCTTCAAAGCATACGGTAGTTTGTCGGCCCAGTCCCTGCAATTCTCTATCATCTTGGCCAAAATTGTCTTTATTGTCTTGTCGGTTGCCTCGACTGCCCCATTCGCTTGCGGTCTGTAAGGTGATGACTTGTGATGGCCTATCCCATACTTCTGCAATATTGCCTTTGTCTCTCCCTGAAATTGAACTCTGTTATCTATAACCACATGGTGCGGCATACCATACCGACATTTGAGATTCCGGGGTTATGAACTTTGCCATCTACTTCGCTGTAACATTGCGGAATGACTCGGCTTCCACCCACTTTGAGAAATAATCTACTGCCACTACTATGGAGCGATGCCCATTCGATGCATTCGGTCGAATCTCTCCAATCATATCAATTCCCCATGCTGAGAAAGGCCACGGCTCTGACAACTCGTGCAACTCTGTGTGCGGCAAATGATTCAAATTACCGTGTGCTTGACAATCATGACAGTGCTTTACCATCTTCGCACAGTCTGTCTCCATGGTTGACCAGTAAAAACCTTGTCTCACTATCTTGCGGGACAGATTCAACCCATTCATGTGCGGACCACATACCCCGGCGTTTACTTCTTCCATTACCTGCTGAGCATCTTCTTTTCTCAAACATTTCAACTGAATATCGTTTGCTTACCTCTTGTACAGTTCCCCTTTCAAAATCACATACTGGGAAGCTAATTTCTGAATGGCTAATCCATCTTTTCTGTCTGCTCCCTCCGGGAGTTCCCCGTGTTCCAGATACCTTTGAATGTCGTAATACCAAGGCTTACCATCGTCGATCCCCACTTACAGGACTCTTTCTATCTCATAAACGGGTCTATTTGCTGTTTTCAGTACCAACGGTCTCATTATTAACTTCTCTGGATTTTCCCAAGTTGCTGCAAGTGTAGCTAATGCATCCGCCATCTGATTCTCTTCTCGCAGCAAGTGCTGAAACATACAATCGGGGATAACCTGTGCCAACTTTCTGAGGTGAAAAAGGTAAGGTTTCAACCGTTCTTCTTTCAATTCCCATTCTCCCTGCATCTATCGGATCACCATCATTGAATCTCCGTAGACCTCCACGTTCTCAGCCTTCAAGGCTATCAGTGCAGTCAAACAAAAAACACATGCTTCATACTTGGCCATGTTGTTAGTTACTCTGAACGTCAACCTCTTGGCCAAGGGCAAAGTCTCTCATTCGGGGGTTACTATCACGATCCCAATTCCGGCTCCCTTGTAATTCATTGCTCCGTCGAAATACATCCTCGACCCTTGAACTGCTATTGCTTGGATCTCTTCATCTGGGAATTCAAACTTATATTGATCCCCTTCAATAGGTTGTAATGCCAGAAACTCTGCCACTGCTCGCCCTTTGATTACTTTGGACGTGAGGTACTTGATGTCAAACTTTGTCAGCAATACCAACCATCTGCCCAACTTTCCTACCAGCGAAGGCACCGAATGCAGATATTTCAAGGGATTTTCTTTTGCCACTACCTGGATCTTGTAGGACTGGAAGTAATGCCGCAATTTTCTGGAAGCCCATACCACTACTAGACAGATCTTCTCTACCTCTTGATAACGAGCCTCATATGAGAGCATCTTCTTACTGAGATAGTAGACTGCATGCTCTACCCCGGTCTCATCTGCCTGTACCATCATTGCCCCTAGTGCTTCTGATTCTATAGCCAAATACAGTACCAAGGGTCTGCCCGGTCTCGGAGGTTTCAAAACAGGAGGCTTCACCAAATATTCCATGATCTTGTCGAAGGCTGACTGACACTGCTCTTCCATTTCACTGGCTGGTCCTTTCTCAACAGTTTGAAAATAGGCTCACACACTAATGTCAACTTGGCGATGAACCGACTGATATACTGAATTTTTCCTAGGAATGCTCTAATCTCTTTCTCTGTCTTCGGTGCCGGCATCTCAGTAATTGCCTTGATTTTCTCAAAATCTACTTCTATCCCTCCCATTCCTACTGTATGTCCCAGTAATTTTCCAGATGTCACTCCAAACACACACTTCTTAGGATTCAACCGCAGGTTGTACTTATCGACCCTCTGAAGGAACTTCTTCAGTGCTTCTATGTGCCCGATTCTTGTCTCTGATTTCACCATCATGTCATCCACATACACTTCAATCTTATTGTGCATCAGATCGTGGAACAATGTAGCTCCTGTGTTTTTGAGCCCAAACGGCATTACCTTGTAACAATAAGTACCCCACTTTGTGACGAAGGCAGTTTTGTGCTTGTCTTCTTCAACCATAAGAACCTGATTATACCCTGAAAACCCATCTGTAAATGAATACATGGCAGATAAAGCTGCACTATCAACTAGTACATCAATATGAGGTAGGGAAAATTATCTTTCGGACAAGCCTTGTTGAGATCTCTGTAATCCACACATATTCTGACTTTCCTGTCTTTCTTCGGCACCGGCACAATATTTGCCAACCACTCAGGATACTTCACTACTTCCAGGAACCTCACATCTATCTGTTTCTTAACCTCTTCTCTGACCTTCTCGGCCCACTCAGGTCTCATCCGTCAAATTTTCTGTTTCACTGGCCTCATATTCGGATAAGTTGGTATTGTGTGATGGGCAATGCTTCTGTATACCCTAGGCATGTCCTTATAGGACCAAGAAAATACTTTGGCATATCTGACCAATACTTCTTCTAATTTCTCCCGCTCTTTAGACAAGAGTCTCCCTAAGTCGGAGAATCTCCGATTCCGGATGGCAGCAATCTCTGCAAAAACAGGTTTGGTACCTGATGTTCCCCCAATAGGCCTCCTACTTAGGCCATAAAACTTCATGTTCTCTGCTTCTTCTTCAATATCCATGACAGTTTCCGTCAACTGTCGGAAGTCATTGATCATGGAGGTCATTCTCCTCAGTTTTCCATAAATCGAGGGCTTGATGCCCTTGATGATCATTTTAATCTGGTCATTCTCAGAGGGCCGAGTCTGCATTTTTAGAAGTTGGCTCCTCCAGCGATCCATATACTCCTTGATGCTTTCCTCCGGCTTCTGCTTAGTGTTCTCCAAATCACGGAATGACAAATCAATTTCCAGATCTGTAACATATTGCTTCAAAAAACCATCAGCCAGTTATCTCCAATCTTCCATAATATTCTTCTCAAGGCTGTGATACCAAACTACCGGCGCTCCCTCAAGTGACATCCCAAACATTTTCTGTATTTGACGCTTGGATAAACCCACTGAACTCATAACTGAAACATATTGACGGAGATAGACCCTCGGATCCCCATTCCCGTTGAACTTAGCCATATCCGGCATCTTGAACTGAGCTGGCAACTGTTCTTCAAAGGTCATTGCCTCATAATCTAACAACTCTTCATGTTTACCCCTCATTTTGTGGGTAAATGTTTCAACCTGATCCCGAAGCTTCTGAAATTCTGCCTGAGACCCAATCACTCTGCCTGTCGCATACCCTGCCATGTCGTCATCAAAAGTGGGGATATCATCCCCCAACCCATTCAGAGGCTCATCGCGCCTCACATTCTCAGAATTCCCCCCAGCACAGGGTACAGCCATACCGGCCACAGCAGTAGTCAAGGCTTGCAACTGTTCAGTAATTTTGGCGAGACCGTTTTCCAACTGAGCTATCCGGGATACCTCGTTATCGGATGTACTCATATATGTTACCGGTCTTTTAGTGAGTCTTCCCTCTTTTCTAACCCAACATGAATGTATGATGTCTTTTATAGACATAAAGGGTGTTAACAAGATATATGTATGCATGAGATGAATGAGATGCATGTGATACAAGGAATATATCAATTCATTAAAATTTTCACACAAATCGGCCCATCATCATTATAGAAGCTTTTGGGCTAACTATCATAGGAATGAACTCGTCCCATTTTAAATGGCCCAACAAGTTCACATCTTATGGCAAGAAGTCCAACCGTATCCAAATGATAATGTTCCTAAACACAAACATATAATGGCTCATTGGCGTTTTAGAAGCTTTTGGCCCAATCATCATAAGATATGTTCTTGTCCCAGTTTAAATGGCCCAACAAGCCCATACCTCATGACAAAAGGTCCGAATGGATCCAAACGACAATGTTGCCAAACACAAGCATACATAAATAATTTCTACAGGGTGGCCCATCAACATTTCAGAAGCTTTTGGCCCAATTGTCATAGGATACGAACTTGTCCCAGTTTAAATGGCCCAACAAGTTCGCATTTATGACAAGAAGTCCAACTGCATCCAAATGAGGATGGTCCACAAGCACAAGGAAATCGTTGCTATAGGCCATACAACCACGGTCTACGTTTGGGTTTGCGGGAGTGTAGACAAAGACTCTCGCTGGCGAAGGATTGCCCACAACTAGGCCTCCCCACTCAAGGGTTCGAGCGACCAAGTGAGCGCACCTTTTTTCTACCTTACAGTACGTGCAAACGAGTTATGATGTGTGACTGACTGTCAGATGGGTTTCCCGTTGTGGATTCCCCAGAGGGAGGGTGGAGCGAGACTCTCTTAAGTACCCAGGCCTCTTAGGCTCTTATGGCTTGGTGACAGGAATAAACAACGAGTCCTCCAAATTAGTCCATCACAATAGGCTACGAGTAAATGATTATCTAGGTGCCTTCATATCTTTTCCTTATAGAAAGGTAGTGAATGAAGGAAGACATCGAACCATTACCCAGTCTTAAAAGTGCATTTGATTAAACCCCTTTTAACCCACAGTAGACACGGTTAATTAAAGCACAAATCATAATATTACAAGACATTATTTCGGGGCCGATTCTCTATCCCCAGTGGAGTCGCCAGACTGTGGGAACACATAAACTAGGCGACGCATGCTGTTCCGGGCTCGCGGCCCGGTTGAGAGTACGGAGTAGCCCACATGAGACTAAACCGGAGAATGATGGAGTCGCCACCCGGTGTGAACCGGGACAAAGATTTAAGGCCGTACTCACCCCTCGCAAGGGAAGACCTCAAACTATTGGGTTCGGAATGGTCCCTTACTTATGCCAATTGTAATGAAATGATTTGTGCAATAATTTAACCAAGCTTAAGCAACATTTATTTCCAAGGATAATTTACTCTTAAGTTCGCATGCATAAGTACAAGACTCATATCTAAGTTTGCATATAACCTATGTCCGAATTTGCATACAACCTATTTGCATATAATCTATGTCCCAATTTGCATGCATAAAGATAAATACGGCTAGCATGCAATGTCATAAGCACATTACATTCGATCATAGGCATGCCAATAGATAATAATTATACAATCACGCATGAAAGCAAATTGGAATAACGGCGAACATGCAATAGCACACGGCAATCTCATGAACATACTTCGATCATATAATGTGGAAAACAAAGAACAACCTAGACATAATGCAAATTCCAAACGCAAAATAAACGACTAATCATGCTTGAAAATGAACAACCAAATAGGCTAAATCATGCTTAAGAACCAAGTAACATACTAACGGCCTAATCATACTTGAATACCATCTCATGAACACATCAAATAGATAAATACAGGGATACAAATAGTATGATTGATTACATGATACAAGAGAAATCACCTAAGAAACAATTATGCATGACATGTGATGAAAATGACTCAGTTTAGTGTATGCGCGTTCGTGTAGCATTTGAAAACACGTTCGAACGGTAAACAGAAGGTTCGCGTTCTGAAACACGTTCAAACGGGGTTACAGCAGTGACCGAAAAAAATAGTTAACAACATGACACATACGTGAACGGGTGAATAGATGACACCTAATAAATAATAACGGGCTACAAGGCGGGGCAAAGCATCGTGGTAAAGGATTTTAACCCCTCGACATAGAGGACCTTTAATCCAACTTACTAAGCCCATTCGCTAATAACATAATGCACATAAAATAAAGACAATAACATCGGACTTTGTATACCCGATTGAACACATCTTACATTCAACCGAATATACGTCATCCGGCGTGGCGAAGCATCGTGGTAAAGGATTTTAACCCCTCGAAACGGAGGACCTTTAATCTAACTTACTAAGCCCCTACGCTTTATCTCACCATTACGCAAACAAATAACATGCAGAATTTAAATAACGGATAATAAACGAATCAAAACAACATAAAACAAAATATGCGCCGTTTGCTCAAGTGGTACGTGGAGTTGTATCCCAAGTACAGACCGCACTACCATCCATTCGGATTCGGCTACGTAATTTATGTCTAGGTTTCCATCCTATATACCACAAGAGGCGACACATTTTCCATTTTATTCAAAGCCATAACATGCATCCATGAACGACTCTCATACGAAATAAATAACTAAAACAATTAAAAGATGAATAAAAAATAAATACGAAAAGTGCCCTCAAGTCTAACCTTTTATGTCGACTCTCGGAAGTACCGTACGCGGTCGTCGGAAGGGTGGATGCTCCGCAACTCCTCTGGTTCACTGGTTCAACATTTTCTCTCGCTATTTCGCTGCTCAAGCTACCATTTTGGCTCAGTTTTGCTGCTGTTTTGCTGTTGTTTTACTGTTGTTTTACTGCTAATTTGCGGTCACTGTGTTTGCTATATTTAGGCTACTGTTTTGGGTGTGTTTTTCGGTAATTTCAGGGGTGCCGGGCTATTATTTCGGTGATGCAGTTTTGGTGGCGTTAGGGGACTATTTTGGGTGATGATTCTCGGCTTTGGGGAGATGTTTAGGGGGCTTGATGTTTTCGGTTCTGGAGAGTGAGGGATGAAAGGAGAATTCTTTGATGCTTGTTCTTGTTTTGGTCGTGAGGACTAGGGTTTTTTCTTTCTGTCTGTGCGTGAAATTGGAGAGGGGGAAGTGTTTTGGCAGTGTGTTTCTTTTATAGACAAAGGGGATGGGTGAATCCTTGCTTGACAAGGAAGGGATTTGTGCATTAAAGGAGGATATGATTTGGTGTTATGTAAGGAAAACACAAGATTGATGGGATACAAGATTATGCTTAATTAGGAAGTTTATATATTTGATTGGTTTTGTTTAGGCATGAAATTTGTTTTAAATTGGTATATGATTTTTAGATTTTATTTAATTTTGTCGTGTGTTAAATATGTATCTTATTAATTGGATATGTTTTATGGGCTTTGGTGGGCTAATTGGGCTTGGATGTGAGGCTAGCAGCAAAACCAGAAATACCGACACCGTTCGCACGCCGATTTGAACGCTACACGAATGCCCACAATCTGCTCGACGTTTGAACAAACGTGGTCATGAACGCAGCACGAACAAAAACAGTGAAATTTTGAAATGAATCTGATGATATACTTATTCTGAATTTCCCCTTCCGACGTCCATTTCCCGCGACTTCCGTGACTTAAAAGGTAGTGTCTCCAAATGAGACTCATCATAGGGACTTATATGCAAAAATGCAGTGCCTACACCAACTAACATCCAATGTTGTTTAATTAAAGTCCGATGGGTTTTCAATTGATTTCATAAGGCATGGGCTTTGGTCAATATGGGTTAAACCCAAATACCAAGCCCAATTAAGGAATCACCCTCATTTGCCAAGGAACCAATTTCGGCCCATAAGGCCCAATTAAACTTTTAAAGCCTATTTGTTATATTTGGACTTAATGGAATGATTTAGGCCCAATATGGATCCAATCCAATTGGCCTAAACCAACTTGGCCCAACCAAGCCCATTATGCCCAAATAAAACAATTATAAGCCCAATTCAAAATCAAGCCCAATTAATTAAATTTCAATATTCCAAATTTCAAAATTCAATTAATTCAAGTGTAATACATTAATTGATTATCCAAATTAATATTTCCAAAATACAAATTTAATCAATTAATCATGTATTAATTTGTTCAACTCATGTCCAACATTTTTGAATAAAAAAATCATCTCATTTCATGCTAGGTAGCTCACGGCATTCATGGGGTTTTTATGTCCGATTTCATTTTCAATCCGATTGAATTACAAATCAACATTTCCCAATTGTTTCAAGTCATCCAATGATCAAAGGAACAAAAAATACCATGACTTTAGGGCACTAATAGCATTCGGCCAAACCAATGATTTGGGGAAAAATTGATCCAATCCATTTTTCACAAAATTAATCACAAACAACTCCAAGTCATCCATATACAAGCATGCTCAAACAAGTAATTTAGTCAAAACATGCTCAAATCCAATTTACCCAAATTTTACCCTAAGTATATTTCATGCTCAAAATGGCTCATTGATACCATTGTTGGGTTTCTAGGTTAATCCCAAGATCATTTAAGCATAGAAATAAGAATGAATACGCAAAGAAGAGTGGCGGAAACACAATTACATTGAACGGATTTAGGATGCGAAGAACAACAAAATTTCCCTTTGAGTTCGGCTAAGGAGGTCCTTTTGTCTTTGAGCTCCAAGCTCCAAGCTTCCGATGGTGATTCCAAGCTATTGGGATGGTTTCCATATCACCTTGTTATGATCCCTTTAAGCTGTTAGCCTTTAGAAATTTTGCAACAAAATTTCTCTTCTTCCTCCTTCAAGATTCGGTCAAGAGAAGAAAGAAAATGGGAGAGTGTTTTTCTTTGCAATTTGCGTGAATATGAGAGAGAGTGAGCTTGTGTGTGATTTCAAAAATCAATTAAATTATATACCAAAACTTGGTTTGGTAATAGTCATTCATGCCATCAAGATTGAGTGTAAAACAAGCCTTCACCAAATTCCCCAAAACCCATCAACTAAAAGCAACTTAAAGTGACAAGTGATGTGACATATGGGCCCCACTTGATTCAAAATGCGAGTGGGCCCGTAAACACTCCCGGGCTCGGGTTCGCTAATTCTGAATTAACGAATTTTCATCGCGACGTAATTAAATCGAATTTAATTAAATAATTATGCCTAGCAAAATTACTATTCATATTGCTAACGAATTAATTCTAAATTAACTCGATTGCCCGAATTAAAATCTAATTTTAATTCCGCATCGAAATCTAATTTTCTTTAATATATCGAATATATTATTTTATTGATTAATTCCAAATTAATCGTTCTCTCTCTTCAAATAGTACTTTATCCCAGATAAAGTCTCTCCGCTATTAATCCCAGATTAATAAAGTTCGAATCATACGTCATCGGTGAATCTTCGGGAAGCGACCCAAGAGATCCCTGGATATGTTGACAGTAAATCCGGTCGTCGGACTATCCGAACACGTACGTACCTAGTACTACATTTTTACCGATTTACAAGACATGGTTGGCTTCTAGCACAGCACTGTGCCTACCCAATTCTCCAAAAATATTCTTAATGGAATATATAATCTATGTCAGGCGTAGTATATATAGATTGTCGCAAGTACTAGCGATGCAAGTCTCAGGTTAAGACCAAATACACCTACCCTGATGCGGACTTCTATAGACACATAGTAATACTACCATTGGGATTCCGTGGGGTCTATCCAGAGCGAAGCTGTTTTCCGTACCATCGGTAAAACACAACCTCCTACCACACTTGCATAAGTATCCAATACTTAAATATATGAGAACTATGATGTTACGCTTCCATAACACGCACAAGTGCGATACAAGTGCGATGTCCAGTCTCGATAATACTACGACTATGGATATTTAATGATTAAATCGTCGTGGATTGATACTGTCTCATATCATCTCAATCCGGAACTAATCATAAGGACTTTCATCATTCACACATTTAAGTAATATAATTACGAAATGATAAAAGGCAATTTCCTTTGCTACATAATTAATTTGTACAAAAAACACAATGTCTTTTACAAATAGTGACGCTATGGGTCATAATTGTCCAACAGTATCACTTCCTCATACGAAGTCAGTTTGTCTTCCTCAATAAGATTGACATCTTTACGATGTGAGATCAGAAACCCATACCTCCCAGGTTGTTTTCTGACTCTCTCCGACTTACGCGGTTCTTGTGTATTCGAAGACTTTTGGTACAGTTTCATCCTTGATGAACTGTTTGTGTTCCGTGAGGACTCGGTGCCTGGAATAGTAGTTCCTAAACTTAGGTCTCTACGGTTAAAACAGCGACTCTCGTCCCGTTTCCGATTCGCAGATAAATCTCAACTGAAGTCAGTCTCCTGCTAAACAGCAGATTCCGCACATCAGTACATATATATGTACAACACTTAGTATCAAAAATCCAATTTTTGAAACTAATAGTGAACATGTTTATGACAAACATACTTGAAGCCGGTGCCTTGCCTCTCTTCTCTTCCTTCATGTCTGCCTTGTCCATACGGCAGTCAAGCTTCCAGTGACCCCGTTTGCCACAGTTTAGGCAGAGATCTTGGGATATGTCATATGTCTTCCTATAAGACTTGTGATGATTTTGCCTTTGCCTTTGCCTATTTTAGAATCTCTGGCTCTGCCACCTTGAGCATAGCCATCAACTCTCTAAGAGTTTACTCTTGGTTCATTATGAACATGCCCCAGCTTTCAGGTAGAGATTATAAGATCAAATCTTTGGTAGTCTCGGCCACGTAGGTAATGCCCAGCTAACCTAGCTGATCGATTTCAGCAATCATATGCGACACCTAGTGCTCGACAGATGTACCCTCTGACATACATGAGCTAAAGAGCTTCTTATGCAATTTGTACTTCTAAGATCTAATAATAGATCTATGAGGATCTTTAATTTCATCATCATGGTACAAGGATCTAATCCTTAATTCTGACGACGGAATTAAAGAGTCATTGTAGTAAGCATAATGGATTGAGCACTAAAGTTATCATCACATGAATCTTCCAAAGATCATGTTCTACTATTTGCTCAACTCCTGGCTTAGGCCCAAGAGGTTGCTCTATCAAATAGAATAACTTATCAGTTCCCAGGACTATCATGAGGTTGAATTCCCAATCTGAAAATTAAAGCCGCTTAAAGACATTTTCTCCCAGAATTATGTTTTAAACACTAATCTTTCAGTTATCTTGATTGCTATAGTCCAACTATCCAATCAACGATTTCAGGTACTATTAAATATAATGATTACTATAGTCTAACTATATAATCAACTATTATTTGATTGGTTAAATTCAAATATATTGATTACTATAATCCATTTATATAATCAACTATTATTTGAAGTAGTTTGAATACAGTCTAATTGTTTAATTAAAACAACGATTAAATATTAGTCCAACTAATATATTAAATTAATGACGAAAAATTGAAAGAGCGCGTATTGGCAAGTATCTAAACGAGATTGCAAATTTAATACTTGCCTCCCACAATTTTTTGGCGAGCCTCTAACCCTCTATTGAGTACTCGGGAAACCTTGTTTCCTAGTGGGCTAGGATCCCGTTAAATAACACACAACCTTGACTTTGGCCAACAAATTGCATGATATTTAACTAAGTAGATTTCTAAGATCAATTGGATCTCATCCAATTCCTAGATCCAGTAGGTGGACATCCAAGTCCGAAACACATATCTAATATGCCAATATATCCAATATATTCCCTAACATTTTTCCTCTGAATCAATTAAGCCTTGGCTTTGGCACAACAAACTTAATGATTCCAGTTAAGCGGGACCCATTGACCTTGGAAAGCTTCGTAATCGATGTCGATGGACAAGAATTGATCTTGACTTTGGCCAACAAATCACAACTTGGACAAGACATACGATATGAAACAAAGCCTTCAAGATTCAAACACATCCGCGATGGACAAAGGCCTTGACTTTGGCCAACAAACCAGTGCCAATCTTTGATCTTGAGAATGAATCATTTAATTGAAGGAAAAACGCTTAATATTTGTTGAGGGTTTTTCGCGTAATTGGCAACCAATTAATTATCTTTGATTAGGTCTCATCATACACCCTTAAACATGCATTCTAAAAGCATAATAAGGCGCGAAAATAAATTAATAATGATATGCGGATGGATATTTAAAACACTTGTTCATAGAACAAATCTCTCCATTTCCTCTCTCCCGCTAGCACAAATCTTACTTCTACCCAATAACATAACACTTCTAAAGAAACCTCATTTACATTGAGGGGAATAGGTGAGAAGAGAAATACAAAGAGTCAAGAGGTAATAGGCTGGACACGCAGGTCCAATTTAATAAATTCTAAATTTATTACAACAATTTCCAAAATTGCCCTCACCCATCTAATATCCATCCGATATACATTATTCATACATCACATCCATGTATTCACACAAAGCATGTTATCAATCAATCTAATCCATTTAATTAATCTGAAATTAATGACCATCCAATGTTCAAACAACGTTTTGATTTGCGCGAGTCAAACTCGTTTTAAGAATAAGTACTCAAAGTACGAATTCTTGAATTATATTAAACTACAACATTAAATCCAGTTTAATTTGTATTCAATACTAATTCTTTATTTAATTCCAAATTAAATAATTACACTTTATTAATGAGTCTTTGTGACTTAGATTCTAAATCTAATCTTTACGGGTCTCAAAGCCCAATTAACATCCAATGTCAATTTAATTAAAGTCCAATGGGCTTTCAATTAATTTATAAGGCATGGACTTTGGCAACCAAAGCCCAATAAGGAATCACCCTTTGCAAAAAATCAATTTAGGCCCATTAGGCCCAATTAAAATTTTAAAGGCACATTTAATTATATTTGGACTTTATGGAAATGGTTTTAGGCCCAATTGGATCCAACCAATTAACCGAAACCAAACTTGGCCCAACCAAGCCCATTAAGCCCAAATACAACTTTATAAGCCCAATTCCAAATTTAGCCCAACTAATTAAATTTCAATATTCCCAATATCACAATTTAATTAATTCAAGTGTATTAGCCATAATTAATTAGTCAAATTAACATTTCCAAAATACCAATTACACTAATTAATCATGCTTATCATCATCAACACATGTCCAACATTATTGAATCAAAAAATCAATTCATTACATGATATATATCTCTCGGCAATGGGGAAATTTTCTTAATTAATTTTGATTTCAATCCAATTAAATCACAAATCAATTTATTCATCATTTCAAACACATCCAATGGTCCAAAAATCAAAATCACCATGAGCTATACTAGGGCTTCATATTCGGCCAAGCCAAACATTTGGGGAAAAATCAATCTAATTCAATTTTCATCAAATTGATCATATATAACTCCAAGTTATCATCATTCAAGCATACTCAATCAATCAATTTCATCAAATCATGCTCAAATCAATTTTACCCAAATTTTACCCTAAATCAATTTCATGCTTAATCAAGGCTTTTGATACCATTGTTGGGTCTTCTAGGTCAAACCAAGATCAAATTAAGCCATGAAAAGTGAGAATACAACAAAGTAAAGTTGCGGAAATACTCACTTTGATCGGATTTTAGATGCAATGAACACAAAAATTTCTCCTCCATTGAAGCTCTCGGCCAAGCCCTTTTTTGTGCTCCTTGAAGTTTCGGTCAACCCCTCTATTTGTGCTCCTTCAAGCTCCAATCTTTAAGTGTGATTCCATGCTCATGAATGGGTTTCCCTATCACCTTTGTTTGACCCATTGGATGTGCTAGCATCATTGAAAAATTTGCCACAAATCTTTCTAAAGCTTCTTGTATCTCTCGGCCAGGAGAGAAATTTGAGAGAAGAAAAATGGCCCTTGGCCGTGAGTTAGAGGAGAATGAGAGAAAAAGATGAGTTGGTTTTTTTGTGTATTTGGATTTCAAAAATCTAATACCAAAAATCCAAAGTCAAAAAGGTACAAGGCAATAATCGTTCCAAATTAAACTCGTTTGCCTAAATTAAAATCCAATTTTAATTCCGCGTCGAAATCTAATTTCGTATAATATATCGAATATATTATTTTATCGATTAATTCCAAATTAATCGTTCTCTCTCTTCAAATAGTATTTTATCCCAGATAAAATATCTTCGTAATTAATCCCAGATTAATTTTCTCTCTCTTTTAATTAATCCCAGATTAATAATGCTCGAGTCATACGTCATCGGTGAATCTTCGGGAAGCGACCCATGAGATCCCCGGATATGTTGGCAGTAAATCCGGTCGTCGGACTATCCGAACACATACGTACCTAGTACTACATTTTTACCGATTTACAAGACATGGTTGGCTTCTAGCAAAGCACTGTGCCTACCCAATTCTCGAGAAATATTCTTAAAGGAATATGTAATCTATATCAGGCGTAGTATACGTAGTATAGCATATTTCGATCCAGTATCAGATGTCATATGATATGCCTGAGGCTGGAATTGTGTCTGCCCCGTACGAAGCACATGTCGGATCTCTGGTAACTAGTCTCTATAATCGGATAATCATGACCTAGTCATATTATCTCGATGACTGCAGTACTAAAGAGCACCAGTTCCGTATCCTACGTGATCATCATCTCTACTATGACTGGAGTGATACTTCCATCTTGACATCACACCCAATACATTACGATTCTCAATATACCCAGAAGAGGCATACACAGAACCTGTTAAAGCCCTGGACGACCAAAACCAAAGCATATTGATTGTCGCAAGTATTAGTGGTGCAAGTCTCAGGTTAAGACCAAATACACCTACCCTGATTCGGACTTACATAGACACATAGTCATACTACCAATGGAATTCTGAGGGGTCTATTCAGAGTGAATCTGTTTCTGTACCATCGGTAAACACAACCTCCTATTACACTTGCATGAGTATCCAATACCCAAATATATGAGAACTATGTCGTCATGCTTCCATAACAGCACAAGTGCAATACTAGTCTATTCCGCATTATCGATGTCCAATCTCGATAATACTCCGACTATGGATGTTTTAATGATTAAACCTTAGTGGATTAATACTGTCTCATATCTTATTAATCCGGAACTAATAATATGGAATTTTATCATTTATATATCCCGGTAATATAATTACAAATGATAAAAGAGCAATTTCCTTTGTCACATAGTTAATTTGTACAACAACACCATGTTCTGTACAAATAGTGATGTTATGGGTCATAATTGTCCAACACTTTGGACTCCTTTGCTAATATAACCAATTTGCTCCTTCTTATGATATCGATCTTACTAAGTCTTGATTTTATGATAGGGTATTTGAAACCCTTATATTCTTCTTGATATCTTAAACCTATTAGGAATCTTCACAACAAGATCGAATTTCTTGTTTTTTAACTTATTTAACTACCTTCCATCATTTGGAATGCTTTCCATATATACGTAGATCTCAAAAATTACTAGGATTGCTCTATGGGATCTTCTGAGGAGGGAAGAAACCTTACTTGAGTTTATCTTTCATTCTTATGTTTGTTTCTGCTCATTCTATTCTCCTTACTAGTACAATCTCGTGCATTTTCTTTACTATCAATTCTATTTCTATTTAATATATTATCTCGACTTACTTTAAGTATAAACATCTTTCTTTTAGTTCCGTACTTTCTTCTAGCTTTCTCTCTTTTTAATCCTTCAGGAATATATTCTAGAAAACTTCATTTGTTGTTCTTATCACTTATCATGTCTGAACTTAAGGTGTCATCTTCGAATGGTTACAGAAGGATTCTGATACAATAAGGATTCTAGTTTCAGGTTATTGAAGGGATATTCAAATGATTCTCGGAAATCTTACTAACCTTTCTATAGGGCTTGAGGACGTACTCGAGAAATGGATACTGGAGAGGTAGTGTCTCACATACAAGTTGTTGGTTTCTATTAAGGTCCCAAATCAATAACAAGCATGAAATATGTGCGAATACAAATCGAAGAAGTTGCGGAATACTCACATCGATCGGTTGAGCGACGCGGCGATGAACAAAATCGAAATTCGACTCCTTTGGACTGTCACGGCAGTTCACTGCCACTGCCCTCCAAATTCGGCCATGGGTGCTCCTTCGTCAAGCTCCGAGCTTTGTCGAACGATTCCCGGCTCATGGGTAGACTTCCCTATCACCTTCGCATGTCTCGTAAGTGTGCTAGCACTTGTGATTTTGCCACAAAATCCCACTATAGGCTCCCCTTTATCTCTCGGCATTAACAAACCAGTGAAGGTTTTTAGCCCCTTGGGCGTGTGGAGAGGAAGAAGAGAGAGTGGAGAGAGAGATGTTTGTGTTAGATGGAAAATGTATATCTAATGCACTTTATTTATTTTCCAAAAACAAATAAATGATTTACCAAATTTTTTATTTTCAAAAAATCAAGTCATTAATGGCTTCAACCACTTCCATCAACTCACATCAATCCATCAATCATGAATAGTGACTTGCGTCAATCACTCAAAGTGAAAGACATCCATCACTTGATTGACGAATGATGTGACACTAGTTGCGACTAGCGATTTGACGCTTGATTTGACTTGCGTGCCGCATTTGAATTTGAAATGTGAATGCGCTCGCAAATAATCTCGAGCTCAGGTTCGCTAATTCCAAATTAATGAATTTTCCGTTGCGTCATAATTAAATGATTACGCTTAGCGAAATCACTTTTCACGTCGCTAACGAATTAATTCTAAATTAATTTGTTCGCTCGAATTAAAATCTAATTTTAATTCCGCGTCGAAATCTAATTTCGTTTAATATATCAAATATATTAATTTATCGATTAATTCCAAATTAATCGTTATCTCTCTTTAACTGATATTTTATCCCAGATAAAATATCTCCGTAATTAATCCCAGATTAATTTTCTCTCTCTTCTAATTAATCCCAGATTAATTTAGAGTGCGAGTCATACGTCATCGGTGAATCTTTGGGAAGCGACCCATGAGATCCCCGGATATGTTGGCAGTAAATTCGGTCGTCGGACTATCCGAACACGTAAGTACCAAGTACTACGTTTATACCGATTTACAAGACAAGGTTGGCCTCTAGTAAAGCGCCATGCCTACCCAATTCTCTGGAAATATCCTTACAGGAATAAAGTATCTATATCAGAAGTAGTATACGTAGTATTGCGTATTTCTGTCCAGTATCGAATGATCACGTGCTAGGCCTGGGGCTGGAATTGTGTCTGCCCCGTACGAAGCACATGACGGATGTTTGGTAACTAGTCTCTATAATCGGATAAACCTGGCCTTGTCATTATATCCCGATAGCTGCAGCATTTAAGAGAACCAGTCCCGTATCCTACGTTACCATCGTCTCCACTATGATTGGAGTGATACTTCCGTCTTGACATCACACCCAACACACTACGATTCTCAATATACCCAGCATTGGCGTACACAGAACCTGTTAAAGCCCTGGACGACCGCAACCAAAGCATATTGATTGTCGCAAGTATTAGCGGTGCAAGTCTCAGGTTAAGACCAAATACACCTACCCTGATTTCGGACTTCCATAGACACATAGTCATACTACCAATGGAATTCCGAGGGGGTCTATCCAGAGCGAAGCTGTTTCCCGTACTATCGGTAAAACATAACCTCCTATTACACTTGCATGAGTATCCTATACCCAAATATATGAGAACTATGTCGTTGTGCCCTCACAATACGCAAAAGTGTAATACTAGTCTTTTACGTATTTATCGATGTCCAATCTCGATAATACTCTGACTAGGGATATTTAATGATTTATCCTTCGTGGACTGATACTGTCTCATATCATTCTCCGTCCAGGAACAAATCATAGGGACCTCCTATCATTTATACACCTAGGTAATCTAATCACAAATGATAAGAGTGCAATCTCCTTTGTCACATAGTTAATTTGTACAACACCATGATCTGTACAATAGTGACGCTATGGGTCATAATTGTCCAACAATCTCCCACTTGGCCTATAGCCAGTCACTCGAGTGCTTGACACCCGAACTATGTACGGTTGGCTCAAACTGCTGAGAAATGCTTTCATCAGCGGATTTGCATGACTATCATCTGATGCGATTTATTCGATCATCACATCACCATGATGTATGATCCGAACGAATCAGATGAATATCGAAGTATGTATCTGGATCGTTGATGAGACCATTAATTCTTTAGCATGTGCTGACGCCTAGCTCAGCTGCTAACAGAACTATATCTAATCTAATTAGATTTATTATCGACCCAAATGGCTTCTATTGCCGCCTCAGCTGCAGCAATAACCCGCATTTGTTGTTTATTAGGTAACAGTATCTTGCTTGGAATATCTGCAGCGATAACCCGTACCGGATGTTCTTAACATCAATGCAGTGACTATCACTTGGATTGGCCTGTTTGTGAATCCATATGCTTAAAGCTTATGGGACACCAGGTCGCGTACATTTTTCAATGTACGATTTCTCGAAGAGTTTTATTGAAAGCCAAGCTTTCACCGATTATTTTTATGGGAATATCATTTCCAAGAAATGACATATTATCATTATTTATAGGACATTTACTATCAGTGCGCTCCCACTAACCCTCTTATATACACAAGAATCATTTCATTTTGAATTAAATCATAAACTATTATGATTACATCAAAACGAAAATTCTTAGAACCTATGCTTGCTTCAATCCAAACATGGATCGAATAACCTGCAAACCTTGTTTGCTAGTTTTATTACGATAAAACCGACATGATATTGTAAACATCCTCCAAAAGGTTTCCTTTTCAGGAAAGCGATTTTCCCGTTCAGCTGTCATATTTCATAAATGAAACTTGCAGCTTTAGCAAGCATTATCCAAATGGATTTACTGTGGTAACAGGTAAAAGGTTGAATCAAAATCAACATAATGTTGATAACGATACCTTTCCGCTAAAAGCCTAGCTTTATGCGTTGGTATGTTGCCATCCATGTATGTCTTCCATGAAGACTTATAAGTACCAATAGGCACAATGCCTTGCGGTACATCAACTAGTGTCCAAACATAGTTGATATACATGGAATCCATTTCGGACTCATGGCACTTTGCCATAATAGGGAGTCGATACCTTGTATCACTTCCTCATACGTAGTCAGTTGGTATACCTCAATAAGATTGACATCTTTATGAGGTGAGATCAAAAACCCATACCCTAGGTTGTTTTCTGAATCACTCCAACATACGCGGTTCTTGTGTATACGAAGATTATTGGTAATAGTTTCATCCTTGATGAACTATTTATGTTCCATTAATGGAATCGGTGCCTGGAATAGTATTACTCCGATTTTCATCGAGTTTTACTATCCTCCCACTTACCACTGCATATCGGTATTCCTCTTAGGAAAACCGCTTGATGAGCAACAATTACATTGTTCTCTCGTGAGTTGTATAAGTACAATACTTTGGTATCCCTAGGATAACCTACAATTGGCACTTATCCAATTTGGGTTTTAGTTTGGTATCACCCAAACGTATGCCTAGCATACCCAAATTATCAGGAATGAGAAACCCGGTTTCTTTCCTGTTCATATCTAATATGAAAAATGTCAAACAGATTTTATGGAACATTATTCTAAATAAGTTCTGCACTGTTAAAGCTTATCCGTTGAAGGAAATGATAGCACAGAGCGACTCATGATTAACCTTGTCATGTCTAACACAATTCGATTACGTGTTCCGGGAGGAGTCCTTATTTGAAAGAATACTTTACTCTTTCAAGTATAATAGAAACTTATTGCTTAAGTATTTTCCATTACGGTCTTACCGTGATGGTATAATACTATAGCCGATCTGTATGTCTATTTCGTGTCGAAACTTTAGAAGTTTCCGATTTGTGTTCTTCAAAAGAAACACATAACCATAACGTGATGCCACATCCGTATAGGTCACGAAATATTCATATCCACCTCTAGCCTAGCTAGACATGGGCCCACTTGCTTCACTATGAACTAGGGCTAACAGATCTGTGGCATTTGTACTTTTACCAAGTAAATAGTGTTTTAGACATTTTGCCCAATAAACTAGATTCGTAGACTTTATTTGAATGGAATCAAATCAGTCAGAGTACCCACTCTTCAAAAGTGTGGATATACGATTCTTGTTTTAGTTGTGTCCTAGACAACAATGCCACAATTGAGTTTCTTCTGATCAAATCAGTTTGAGCTATTTGTTTGTCATGTTTATGTTTGAGATTTATTTATATTCAAAATATAAATTCTGTTATTCACATCTAATGGGTTTATCTCAATATCATCTTTATATAATAAAATATTTTAGTGTTCTAGAATATTAAGGTTCACCCGCAGCGGGTTAAACACTGATATAGAGATAATGTTTCTAGTCAAACTAGTTACATTATAACAATTTCCAAATTTAGGTACACACCCGAGGGTAGTTCCCAAATTTAGGTATCTACGGTTAAAATAGTGACTTTCGTCCCGTTTCCAATTCACAGATTAATCTCTATGGAAGTCAGTATTCTGCTAAAAGCAGATTCTGAACACCAGTATATGTTTATGTACCACACTAAGTATTTAAAATCCAATTTCGATACTAGTAGTGAACACAATTTGACAAACATATTTGAAGTCTGAGCCTTGCTCGTCTTCAATTCCTTCATGTCTGCTTTGTCCAAACGGCAGTCATGCTTCCGCGATCCCGTTTGCCACATTTAACCAGACATTTTAGGATATGTCTTTTATCTTCCTAGAAGATTATAATGATTTTGCCTTTGCCTTTTTTCAACACTCCAAAAGCCTTTGGCCAAGCCTCGGGATTCTAGAATATCGCAGAAAGGTGCGCCTTGCGCTACTTGCCTAATTGCAAATTTTGATTTTATCTCCTTGAGAATAGTCATTAACTCTCCAAGAGTTATTTATTGCAATTGAGTACTTCTAAAATCTAAATATAGATTTATGAAGATCCTTCAATTTCATTATCATACTTTAAGGATCTAATCCTTAGTTTTGATTCGGAAATTAAAGAGTCTACTGCGACAAGCTTAATGGATTAAGCACTTAAGTTATCTTTACATAAATCTTCCAAAGATTATGCTCCACTATTTGCTTAACTTCGGGCTTAGGCTTAATATGTTATTTTATCAAATAAAGTAACTTATTATTTTTCCAGGACCATCCTGAAATTTATTCCCAAATTGAAAATTAAACCATTTAAATATATTTTCCCTTGGATTATATTTTAAATGTCAATCTTTCAATTTAATCTTGATTTTAATAGTCCAACTATTTAATCAACGATTCAGGTACTATTTATAATAATGATTACGATAGTCCAACTATTTAATCAACTATAATTTAATAGATTAAAATCAATTATATTGATTACTATAATCCAATTATAAAATCAACTATAAATGAATTGTTTGAATATAGTCCAACTATTTATTAAAAACAACAATTTAAATATTAGTCCAACTAACATTTAATTTATTTGACGAATGATATTTGTTTGAGCGCGTATGGCAAGTAATTAAACGAATATTGCAAATTCAATTCTTGCCTCCCACTTTTTTTCGGCGAGCCTCTAACCCTCTGTCGAGTACTCGGGAAACCGTGTTTCCTAGCGGGCTAGGATCCCGTTAAATATCACACAATCTTGACTTTGGCCAACAAATTGTATGATAATTAACTAGGTAGATCTCTAAGATCGATTGGATGCAATCCAATTCCTAGATCCGGTAGGGGGACATCCAAGTCCGAAACATATATCTTATATATGCCAATACATCCAATGTATTACCTAACCTTTTTCCTCTGAATCAACTAAGCCTTGGCTTTGGCACAACAAACTTAGTGATCCCAGTTAAGCGCGACCCATTGACCATGGAAAGCTTCGTAATCAATGTCGATGGACAAGAAGTGGTCTTGACTTTGGCCAAAAAACCACAACTTGGACAAGACACCGATATGGAACAAAGCTCTCGTGATTCAAACACATCCTCGACGGACAAAGGCCTTGACTTTGGCCAACAAGCCAATGCCAGTCTCGGATCTTGAGTAAGAATCACTCAATGGAAGGAAAGACGCTTAATATTTTGCGAGGGTTTTTCGCGTACAAATTGGCAACCAATTTATTATCTTTGTTAAGGTCTCATCATCATACACCCTTAAACATGCATTCTAAACACATAATAAAGCGCATATGAAAATAATAATGATATGTGGATGGATATTTTACATTGATCCTAGATCAAATCTCTCCATTTCTCTCTCCCGCTAGCACAAGTATAACTTCTACCTGTTACACTACACTTCTAAAGAAACCTCATTTACATTGATGGGAATAGGTGAGAAGAAAATACAAAGAATTGAGAGGTAATAGGCTGGACACGCAGGTCCAATTAATAAATCAAATTTATTACAATTTCTAAAATTTTCCCACCCATCTAATATCCATCTGATATACATTATTCATGCATCGCAACCATGTATTCACACAAGCATGCTATCAATCAAATTAATTAATCTGATAATTAGTGATCATCCAATGTTCAAACAACGATTTTATTTTGCTCGAGTCAAACTCGTTTTGCGAATAAGTACTCAAAGTACGAATTCTCGAATTAAATTAAACTACATAATTAAATCCAATTCAATATGCATTTAATTCTAATTCGCATATTTAATTCCAAATTAAATACTACACTTTAATAATGAACTTTTACGACTTAAATTCCAAATTTAATCACAACGGGTCTAAAAGCCCGATTTAACGTCCAACGTCAATTTAATTAAAGTCTAATGGGCTTTCAATCAATTTCTTAAGGCGTGGACTTTTGGTCAACTCGGGTCGAACCCAATAACCAAAGTCCAATCCGGGAGTTACCCCATAAGCCTAGAAATCAATTTTGGCCCATTAGGCCCAATTAAACTTTAAAGGTCCATTAAGTCGCATTTGGGCTTTATGGATGCGGTTTTGGGCCCAATTGGATCCAACCAATTTTGCCTAAACCCAACTTCGTACAACAAAGCCCAACAAGCCCAATTACAACACTTAAAGCCCAAATCCAATTTTAAGGCCCAATTAATTAAATACAAAAAATCCAATTTCACATTTAATTAACCTAAAGTGTATATCATGATTAATCACCCAAATTAACATTTCTAAAACATCAATTTATACAATTAATCATGCTCAATTTCATCATCACATGTCCAACACATTTTGATTAAAATCAAACCCATTTATCATGCTCAAGCTCTCGGTAATGGGGAATTATTTTGTCCAAATCAAATTCAATCCAATTAAATTCAATTCAACATTAAATCAATATCCCCAAATGATTTCCAACACATCCAATGAATCAAAAAATCAAAAATCACCAAGATCACATTTAGGGCACCATTCGACCAACACAAAATTTGGGAAAAAAATTGATCCAATCCAATTTCATGAATTTGATCCAATCAAACTTCAATTCAACATATTTTAAGCATACTCAATCATCCAATTCAACCAAATCATGCTTGAAAACATTTTACCCAAATTTATAAGCCCTAAACTTTTCATGCTCAAACCTTGCTCTAGATGCCATTGTTGGTTTCTATTAAGGTCCCAAAATCAATAACAAGCATGAAATATGTGTGGATACAAATCGAAGAAGTTACGGAATACTCACATCGATCGGTTGAGCGACGCGGCGATGAACAAAATCGAAATTCTGCTCCTTTGGACTGTCACAGCAGTTCACTGCCACTGCCCTCCAAATTCGGCCATGGGTGCTCCTTCGTCAAGCTCCGAGCTTCGTCGAATGATTCCCGGCTCATGGGTAGACTTCCCTATCACCTTCGCATGTCTCGTAAGTGTGCTAGCACTTGTGATTTTGCCATAAAATCCTAATATATGCTTCCCTTTATCTCTCAGCATTAATGTAGGCATTGCATTTTTGCATGTGAAACCCGATGAGGAGTCTTATTTGGAGACAACTACCTTTTAAGTTACGGAAACCGCGGGAAACGGACATCGGAAGGGAAGAGTCAAGAATTGACTCATTGACGGATTAAGTTCACTAGTTTGGCTTCAAGTAACTCGTTTGTTTTCTGTTTTAAAGTTTATGCTCGACCCGAGACACCTAAACCCGGCCCACACACACCTAGTACATGAACTTAGCCTACCACACCCACCTAGCCCACACAAACTTAGCCCAAACACTTAACTAAATTAACATGCACCTAGCCAAGCCCACTCCCACCCACCAAGGCCCACACGCCCATCACCCTTAAAATACCCCCGAATTAAATAAATAAATATTAATTAAAACATTAACTAAATAAGATAATAATTAAATTAATTAAATAATTAAATAAAACATATACCAAACATAAAATAAACAATTACCAACTTAAACTAAAATCATGCCTAATTTAAATAATTCATATACTAAAATTAAAATAAGATATGCCTAATTAAAATCAATCCTAACCAATCAAAGCTAATCAAATATTTGACTTCCTAATCTAATAAGACATCTACCAATTTAAATTAGTTGACTTCCTAATTCAATAAGATATCCACCAATTTAGATTAGTTGACTTCCTAATTTAAAATATTTTGTCCCCCCTCAATCTTGTATATACCATTCCTATCACTCCTAATTTGGAAACAAATCTCTTCCTTGTGAGACAAGGGCAAACCCTACCTCTCTTCTATATAAACATGCACTAACCTAGCCACCCCTTGTCTCCACTCTCTCTAATACACGCCCAAGACATCAACCTATCCCTCATCTCACACGCAATTACAAGACACCAACCAGAAACCTTTCTCTTCATCTCACTCTCTCTTGGCCGAGAACCATACATCCACCATCCCCCCTCCTTAGCCGATTTACAACACCCCCTAACCAACCATCACAGCCCCTAATCACCACCAAAATAACATCATAAACAGCAGCAACATCCACGTGAAAAACAACCAGAACAACAGCCACATCTACGTGAAACAGCAACCAGAACAGCAGCCCCTTTCACGCACAAACAGCAGCCCTCTTGCGCAGTTCCAGCCCTTCAAACAGCCCCCAAAATACCCCAAACCAGTGAGTAAAAACTGCACATTTAACCCCTAAAAAATCACAAAAAAATCAACACAAATAGCCCCCAAAAACACGCACAAACAGTCCACCAAAATAGAATAATAAGACCTGAAATAGTGAGCAAGAAAACACGTCAAAAACAGCAGCAAATCGACGCCAAAACAGTGGAACAGCGAGCCAAAACGTCAAGCTAGTGAACCGGAAGAGTAAGGAGCTTTTATCCCTTCCGATCTCCGCGAAACGCAAGTCCGAGGACGACTAAAAAGGTTAGACCTGAGGGTATCTTTCACACTTATTCTTATTTAATTTCTGGTCATTTATTTTGATTATATTTTCTGTATTTGTGGCATTTGTTGTGTGTATGATGTTTGTTGTGGATTTTGGATGAATGGAAGTGTCGTCTCTTGTGGTATATAGGATGGAAACCCAGACGTAAATTCCGTAGCCGAATCCGAATGGACGGTAGTGCGGTCTGTACTTGGGCAACAATTCCACGTACCACTTGAGCAAACGGCACTTGTTGGTTTTATGTTATCTTGTTCATTTGATTATTTGCCGTTTAATTTTTCTGTCTTTTAATTTCCGCATATCATTCATTTATGTCATATGGAGATGATGCGCATGGGCTTAGCAAGTGTGATGAAAGGTCCCCTTAAAGGGGTTAAAATCCTTTACCCGAGGCTTCGCCGCGCCGGATGATGTATACTTGATTGGACGAGAGATGTGTTCAATCGGGTATACGAAATCCGATATTCTTTATTTATTTGTTTTATTTTTTTTATGCATTATGTAATATGTGCGCATGGGCTTAACTAGGGTGGTTTTAAGGTCCTCTATTCGAGGGAAAACGCCATAAGGCTACCTTTGCCATGATGTTTTGCCGCGCTGTTTATTACACGATTTATCGCTGTTTTACAAAAATCCTTTTTTATGCTTCTTTATTCATTGCACTTGATTATGTGATATATGTGCATGGGCTTGACTAGGGTGGTTTTAAGGTCCTCCATTCGAGGGGAAACGCCATAAGGCTACCTTTGCCATGATGTTTTGCCGCGCTGTTTATTACACGATTTATCGATGTTTTACAAAAATCCTTTTTTTATGCTTCTTTATTTATTGCACTTGATTATGTGATATGTGCGCATGGGCTTAACTAGGATGGTTCTAAGGTCCTCCATTAGAGGGAAAACGCCACAAGGCTACCTTTGCCATGATGTTTCGCCGCGCTGTTTATTACGCGATTTATCGCTGTTTTTTGCAAAATGTCATTTTAACCATGCACTTTATTTCTTTTTTTTTTGTCGTGCAACGTTGTGTCATGCTTTCTTTTCCATATCATTCATCCATATGACATATCATTGCATAAATCTTGCATCACATGTAACATGTTTAATGGAAAATTGGTAGTGATTGCACGGACATAGGCGCATATTGCATTTCTCTTCTTCTCGGTATTCCTTTCTTTCACTCATGTTAGTTGCATCCTTTAGCATCACATTATGGCATGTTCATCTTTAATGTAAAATTGCATCTTTGATTTTTTCATCTTTGGCATGTTTAAATTCGTGTCTTTCTTCATCTTTTAATGTTGCGTGTTTGTATTGATTTCGTTTATCATGCGGTTATTTTGACCATATCTTATATGCTTCTTTACATAATGCGCCTACAATATTATTTGTCGTCATTTTGATTTCCTTTACATTACATGCAAATGTTACCATGACTGTTTGTGTTTATATTCACATGAATGATTGAATTCTTATGACGTTATGTGCTTGTTGTTGCAAAGGCCTACCTTTGAGCATGTGAATTTGGCAATAAGATTTGGTTTCATGTATGTTAGATGTAAACTATACTTTTAAGCATGTGAATTTAGGATTGTGGTGCACTTGGAAATATATGTCATAGGCTTGGTTGGATTATTGCATAAATCTTTACATTACAAGTTGCATAAGTAAGGGACCATTCCGAACCCAATGGTTTGAGGTCTTCCCTTGCGAGGGGTGAGTGCGGCCTTAAATCTTTGTCCCGGTTCACACCGGGTGGCGACTCCCTTATTCTCCGGTTTAGTCCTCCGTTGGCTACTCCGTACTCCTAACTAGGCCCCCAAGCCTGGAACAGCATGCGTCGTCCAGTTTCTGTGTCCCACAATTAACAAACCAGTGAAGGTTTTTAGCCCCTTGGGCGTGTGGAGAGGAAGAAGAGAGAGTGGAGAGAGAGATGTTTATGTTAGATGGAAAGTGTATATCTAATGCACTTTATTTATTTTCCAAAAACAATAAATGATTTACCAAATTTTTTATTTTCAAAAAATCAAGTCATTAATGGCTTCAACCACTTCCATCAACTCACATCAATCCATCAATCATGAATAGTGACTTACGTCTGTTGGACAAAATGACCCATAGCGTCACTATTTGCACAGATCATTGTGTTGTTGTAGCAAATTAACTATGTGACAATGAAATTGCACTCTCATCATTTGTGATTAGATCACCATAGATATATAAATGAAGAGAGGTCCCTATGATTAGTTCATGGACTGAGAATGATACAGTATCAGTCCCCGAAGGATTAATCATTAAATATCTCTAGCCGGAGTATTATCGAGACTGGACATCGATAATGCGGAATAGGCTAGTATTGCACTTGTGTCATTGTGAGGGCACAACGGCATAGTTCTCATATATATAAGTGTTGGATACTTATGCAAGTGCGATAGGAGGTCGTGTTTCACCGATGGTACGGGAAACAGCTTCGCTGGATAGACCCTTCGGAATCCCATTGGTATTATGACTATGTGTCTATGGGAGGCCGAAATCAAGGTAGGTGTGTATAGTCTTAACCTGAAACTTACATCGCTAATACATACGATAATCGATAGACTTTGGTCTTGGTGGTACAGGCTTTAACCAGTTGCGTTACACCACTTCTGGGTTTATCAGAGAGAGTAGTGTATTGGATGTGAGTCAAGACGGAAGTATCACTCCAATCATAGTGGAGATGATGTCACGCAGGATACGGTATTAGTGCTCTTAAGTGCTGCGCGGCCATCGGGATATTATGACAAGGTCATGTATATCCGATTATAGAGACTAGTTACCAGACATCCGACATGTGCTTCGTACGGGGCAGACACTTATCCAGCCCCAGGCCTAGCACGTGACTATCCGATACTGGGCCGATACGCACAATACAATCGTATACTACGCTTGATACAGATCTTAATATTCTTAAATGATATTTCCGGAGAATTGGGAAGACTTGGTGCTTTGCTAGGAGTCGACCTTGTCTCGTAAATCGGTAAAACATAGTACTTGGTACGTACGTGATTCAGATACTCCGACGACCGTATTTACTGCCAACTTATCCGGGGATCTCATGGGTCGCTTCCCGATAATCCACCGATGACGCACAACTCGCACTCTTGAATAATCTGGGATTATATAGAAGAGAGAGAAAATTAATCTGGGATTAATTACGGAGATATTTTATCTAGGATAAAATATCGTCTAGAGAGAGATAACGATTAATTTGGAATTAATCGGTAAATTAATATATTCGATATATTAACGAAATTAGATTTCGACGCGGAATTAAAATAGATTTTAATTCGGGCGAACGAATTATTTAGAATTAATTCGTTAGCGACGTAAATAGTGATTCGCTAGGCATAATCATTTAATTACGACGCGACGGAAAAATCGTTAATTTGGAATTAGCGAACCCGAGCCCGAGTGTGATTGCGAGCGCATTCGTATTTCGAATTCGAGTGCGACATCGCAAGTCGCATCAAGCGTCAAATCATTAGTCGCATCAAGCGTCAAATCACTTGTCACTTTGAGTGATGTGACTGACAACATGTCACTTTATTAAAGTGACTTGATGTGAATAATGATGGACTTGACATAAAGTGTAAAAGCATTTTGGAGGGAAAACTTTTGGTTTTTGGCTCCAAAATTCATTTAATTTATTATATGATGAAATTAAATGGAAATTGATTATTATTTTGGAAAATATATAATCAAAAAGGCTTTACACTTTTTTGGAACAAGTTAACACATTTCTTCTCTCTCATTTTGCTCTCTTCTCTCACGCCCAAAGTGAGAAATACTCACTGGTTTTGAACCAGAAAAACGTGAGCAATAGGGAAGCCAATAGTGGGTTTTCATGGTGTGAAAATTCAAGTGATAGCACACTACGAGTCTTGCGAAGGTGGTAGGGAGGTTCGCCCATGAGCGATGGATCCGTCGGACGAGGCTTGGAGCTCCGTTTCGCAGCTCAAAAACAGAAGACAGTGGGCAGTGGATGCTGCAGTTCACGCATGAAGTAGTGAGCATTTTGGGCTTCATTCGTCTCCAAATCGACTCAACCGATCGATGTGAGTATTCCGCTATCTTTGATGTATTCACGCATTGTTTTCATTGCTTGTTTGATCTTGGGACCTAGATTAAAACCAACAACGTCAATCACTCAAAGTGAAATGCGAATGCGCTCGCAAATAATTTCGGGCTCGGGTTCGCTAATTCCAAATTAACGAATTTTCCGTTGCGTCGTAATTAAATGATTACGCCTAGCGAAATCACTATTCATGTCGCTAACGAATTAATTCTAAATTAATTTGTTCGCCCGAATTAAAATCTAATTTTAATTCCGCGTCGAAATCTAATTTCGTTTAATATATCAAATATATTAATTTATCGATTAATTCCAAATTAATCGTTATCTCTCTTTAATTGATATTTTATCCCAGATAAAATATCTCAGTAATTAATCCCAGATTAATTTTCTCTCTCTTCTAATTAATCCCAGATTAATTTAGAGTGCGAGTCATACGTCATCGGTGAATCTTTGGGAAGCGACCTATGAGATCCCCGGATATGTTGGCAGTAAATTCGGTCGTCGGACTATTTGAACACGTAAATACCAAGTACTACGTTTATACCGATTACAAGACAAGGTTGGCCTCTAGCAAAGCGTCATGCCTACCCAATTCTCTGGAAATATCCTTACAGGAATAAAGGATCTATATCAGGCGTAGTACGTAGTTTTGCGTATTTCTGTCCAGTATCGAATGATCACGTGCTAGGCCTGGGGCTGGAATTGTGTATGCCCCGTACGAAGCATATGTCGGATTTTTGGTAACTAGTCTCTATAATCGGATAAACATGACCTTGTCATTTTATCCCGACAGCTGTAGCATTTAA
>SKCR01050716.1:0-89007 GCA_019454045.1 Zanthoxylum bungeanum | reverse complement strand
TCTTTATTTTTGGAGAAGGACAACAGGTGGTTCTCATCTTACAAATCCTATTTTGAACAGAGGTTCAGGGGTAAGTCAATTTCTGCCAGAGGTTTGAACCTCCATGCTCCTGAAATGGCTGCTACCTCTGAGATTATTCCTCGTGATGATCTCGACTGGACAAATAACAAGGAACCCACTTATTTAGGATAAACCAAGCAAAGCCCTAGTTTTGTTACAAGCCCCAAGAACCTTGATCAATGGTTTTTTGGAACAAATCCCTTCTAAGATCAACCCTTAAACCCCCTAAGAATAGTTCCTTAGGTAACTCAAATGATGAAGCTTTGATGGTACTTGCTAGCTTTGGAGACGCCACTAAGCTTGCCAAGCTTAGATAAGTCGATTTTCACTTGAATAAGGGAAATCATTCCCTTACAAGGATTTTAACCGTAGCTAAAATCTTGAAACCAACAAGTTTGATGAAAAAATCATGATCCACTTTCATTAAGAAGAAAAAAGTTTATATAGTGCAATGAAAGAAGCCCTAATGGTCTCAAAATGACCAAAAACTCTTAATGGTTAACTAATTGCTATTTAAAGGCTATGCCCTTAACAGTCATTTAGTAATTTAAATAACTTTCTATAAAAGTCAACAAAGGTAGCTAAAGTAATAAAAACGTAATCAAAAACTTTGCCAAAAAATTCAGTAAAAGAAAAACAACAAACATCACAAAAATTCAACAAATGTGGCTTTTTTTTTAAAAGAATGCCTAATATGTCAACAACATGGGCACTCTTTTAAAGAATGCCAAAAATATCAACAAAGTGGAGCATTCATTCTAATATGACTGGTGCCACATGGAATAGCTTTGGGTCCACTCAATTGAAACCCTTGCATGACGCCAATGTGCATTTGAGTTGTCTGTGGCAATTGGCCTTGAAACTATGAGCTAAGTGATTCTTATGCTACGAGAATCATGTCAAAAAATTTGAAAAAACTCCAGGGGAAGAAGAAGAAGTGTGTTGAATGGAGTAAATACCCTTATGTGAAGAGGGCCAGTATGAAGTTGCCTTTGCAAACCAAAAAATATAAGCTTCGAAATGTTGGAAACTGCATAAGAGGGTACTCTAGACAACTCCATTCTGATCTCAAATACAGAGCTTGATACTATAGTAGCCTAAATCTCACAACAACCTCATGTTGCCATCTCTGTTGTAACCCCAGCCTCTTTTGGTGCCACGCCACCATATAGCAAATGTAAATCCAAGAAGAAGCTTTGGGCTTCCTTTTCTACTGTTGGTATCTATGCCCGTGTTCATCCCAGATCTCCAACTCCCAATGACAAGACGAAAGGTCAGCTCATGATTCGACGCAAGAGGCAGAGGTTTTCTAATGTAAACAATCGGGTATTTCAGAGGCTGATATAGGGTTAAGCCCAACTGGTATTACTCCCGAGCCTGTTGTCCTGACCTCCGGATCTGCTTCGCCAGTCTTGCATATTGTAGGACACAGAAATCAGTGACGCTGTTCCAGGCTCACGGCCTGGTCGGGAGTACGGAGTAGCCCACGGGGAACTAAACCGGAGAAATAACATTGAGTCGCCACCCAGTGTGAACCGGGAAAATGATGTAAGGCCTCACTCACCCCTCGCAAGGGAAGACCTCAAACTTTTGGGTTTGGAATGGTCCATTACTTATGCCACTTGTAATGAAATGATTTGTGCAATAACTTAACCGAATCTATGCAACATATATGCTCAAGAATAACTTAGATCTAGTTCGCATTCATCAAAGTAAATCCTATGTCTAAGTTTGCATGCTTTAAACGTAAGTCATCATAACGGCAAACATACGATATTACACAGTAATCTCATGAGCATGTTGAATTATCAAACACGAAGAAATAAACAACTTAAACCTAAACGTAAATTAAACTCCTATTGCGAAAGTAAATAACTAAATCATGCACAAAGAAATAACGTACCAATGGCTAAATCATGCTTAAGAAATAAATAACATACTATACTAAATCATGCTCGAACACAAGGTTGGATGAAATGAAATACATGTGTCTCTCAAGCGGTACGTGGCGTTGTATCCCGAGTGCAGACCGCACTACCGTCCATTCAGATTCGGCTATGGAGTTTACGTCCGGGTTTCCATCCGATATACCACAAGAGAGAACACATATTCCGTTCATCCGGAAATCACATCATGCACCAATCCACAATAATCATGCGAAATAAAGTAATAAAAAAAAAATAAAGGATAATAAATAAAGAAGTTGCCCTCAGGTCTAACCTCTTTTGTCGTCTATCGGAAGTGCGGTACACGGTTGTTGAAATGGTTGATGCTCCGTAACTCCTCCGGTTCACTGGTTTGACATTTTCCTTCACTGTTTCACTGTTTGGGCTGCTGTTTTTACTCCGTTTCACTGCGGATTTAAGGGTATTTTCGGGTCACTATTTTCACTGTATTAAGGGACTGTTTGTGCGGTTTTTTTAAGGGGTATTAGACTACTGTTTTGTACGGTTTTTAAGGGGTATTGGGATGTTGTTTTGTGCAGTTTTTAAGGGGTATTGGGCTGCTGTTTTGTGTGGTTTTAAGGCTGAAAACTGGGCAGTTTGTGCGGCAGTTTTAAGGTGCAGTTTGCGGGGTTTTGCGGTAATTTGACTGGGCAATTTCAGGGGGTTTTATACATCAATTGAGGCTGCTTTTGAAGGGGATTTTAGGACGTGTAAAAAGGTTGTTTACGTGGGGGAATTGAAGGCTGATGGCGTGAAGACGTGTGGATGCGTGAAGGCTATGGCGAGGCAGTAACATGAGGCTTTTGTTGATGAGTTGAAGGGCAGGTGGCTGTGTTGTTATGGGCTAGTAACGTGAGTGGGGTTGAAGGCAGGTTGGTCAGTGGCGTCAATGCTTGTTTGTTGTGAAGGTGGGGTCTTTGAGGTGAGGTACGTTTGCTTGATCAAGGTTTATGTCTCGGCTGAGTGGGCGTGATGAAGGACTGTTTGTGAGGGAGGGTTAGAACATTAGGGTTGATTTCGTGAGAGTGAGCTAGGTTTATTTTGTGTTTTCGTAAGAATGAGCTAGGGAGTTTTAAGGTTGGGTTAGGCTTCTTTTTATAGGAAAATGAGTGGTAATCCTTGTGCGAATAGGGAAAGGATTTGTGTATTTATGGGGATATCTTTTAATTAGGAATGTCTTTTAATTTGATTTGATTTCTTCTCTTTTGATTAGGGATATGATTTGATTTTATTTGATTTGATCTTTTTTAATTAGGGAATGTAATTTAAGTGGATTAGGAAAGTATTTGATGAGATTTGATTTGTATCTTTTAATTAGGGAATGTGATTTGTCTTGATTTTGGCATGTGTTTAATGTGTGATTTTGTTTATTTTGGAATGTGATGGGCGTGACTTGGTCTCTTGGGCGTGGGCTTGGTCCATTTTGGTGGGCTTGGTGTGTGGTTTGGTGATGTGTGGGCTTGGTGTGTGACTTACAGGGGTTTGGCTAAGGAGATGTTTTAAAACAGAGTTCCAACAAGCGAACCCGACGCTTAAACTAGTGAACTAAATCCAACAAAATGTCAATTCTTGACTCTTCCCTTCCGACGTCCGTTTCCCGCGACTTCCATAATTTAAAGAGGTAGTGTCTCCATGTGAGACTCATCATCGGGACTTATATGCAAAAATGCAGTGCCTACACATATGTCTTCACCCCATGCTTCCACTTCGAAGTCTCATGCTTCCAAATTATTTGCCTCTACCTCTGGACCTCTGCCAGCCCCTGTTGCATCGCATATGCCACTACTATACCCAAGTTGTGTCCTTGATTTTGATACTGATGAGTTTCAGAACTTACTAGGGTCAGTACGCTTCATCGACTCCTCCCATTCTGCTCCAAACTTCTGTCGTCAATAAGCGTATCTTATAATTTAGCGGAATCAGTGCCATGTGTGCAACCCAACAACTTCAACTAGCAGAGGATCGCCTCCAATAGACTTGGAATGAGCTGGCCAAGGCCTTGAAATGAATGAAGTCGATGAAGAAGGAAATGGAGCATGAGGCAGAGGCTCGCAAGAAAGACTCATCTGCTCTGCTCGTCGCCCAATCAGAACTTGTGGCAGCTAGGGATGAGTTGGTCCAGCTGAAAATTCAGAATCAAGACTATCGTACAAAGCTAGCCACAGCTGTTGGCGAAAGGGAGAAGCTTCGGTAGATATTGTTCTATCCTCTGGAACTTCTGAATTTTATTTTGGTTCTTATGTTGTCCTCTTCTTCTGACTTGTTACCTTTTTGTAGGAGTTGGATGTGACCTGGAAGCAACGAGAAGACTTCATTTTCAGGCATACTACTATGATCTTGGAGATCTCCAAGCTAAATGATTAGCTCAATGGGCAGACGATCGTCGTCGGGCCGAGCTTTATCTCTTCATTACCCAGTCTCATGCCTGGTATAATGCCATCAGTCAGGTGAATAGCTCAAGATGCTATCACTTCAGCTGGTTGGATCATGTCAAGGATCCTGTTGACAGAGGTTATCAAGGAGGTCCCGACGACTGTGATGAGTGGCTGGGGTTACGGATCGTAACTATAACCCGGACTTCTACATTAAATTTCAGGGCCTCCGAATTGAATTTCTATATGTAAAGGGATAAACTGAGAAGGATCTGGTCTCTAAATATGCGGCAGAATCTTCAGATGTTGACCCTCATGTCCAGACTGATACTGACTTCTTTCGAGCTCCTTCGGATGACGTCCTTCTTTTAAAGGCGCCTTTAGTTGTGATTTATCCTGAGGTTGTCTTCGCCCCTCTGGAACTCGAAGGCCCCATTGCTCTACTAGATCTACCAACCTCAACTCTGGAGCCCTCTTCATATGATCTGCCAATTCCCGCTACTTCAGAGAATGCAGCCACTACTTTGGCATGTTCTGATTCTATAAAAGAACTCATGAATAATATGTTGCATTGTAAATGTACTTGGCCTTCGAGCGCCCTTGTTTTGCTGTGTAATATGTACTATTTTGCCATATAAATAAAATAAGTACTTTTTTCAGGTCTTTTTTTTGTAATATCTGTAAATAGGACGTCAATATCAAATATTAGGCCCTTGCGAAGGTTGGCGCACACTCTAGTACGCCACCCTGAACGTATTCAATTGGAGGAGCATGACCCTCATTCACAGAAGTTCATCTTCAGTAGTAGGGTGATAGAGTATACAGCTGAGGCAAGACGTCAGCCTTATGAAACTGATGGGCTCGGTCACCCCGTATTTAAGGCTTCAGATGACGTTGGGCGGTTAAGTATAAGGGAGGTCATATCTCTTTTGTTCCAGAATCGACTATGGATGTTGGCACCTCCTGATATACAAGGTTTTTTTCCCCTGAGTCTGTTGCAGTCTCCCCATTCCACCATGTCTGCTATGCAGATTTTGAGAAGTTCTTCTGCCAAACGTTGCACAAAAGGTTTTGAAATTTTTAGAGATGTCCCCAGTTGTATATCGCTCAGAGAGTTCTCTTTTTGAGTCTGAGTTTGATCAAGGCTCCGGGGGAGATGGTGGCAAGGAATGGTATTCTTGTGCTTCTGAGATCATGGGACAGAAGCTGTTAACCGTCAGATGACTCATCGTTCTGCTGTCATTTTCTACTGCTAAAAAAATCTCCAAATAGAGGTTTCAGAGCCAAGTCTCTTTTGAGGAATTCGAGGACACCTAGCGTCAGATCCGTTGGAAATGGAGATGAGTCTTCCCCTTATTTCCTGTACTTAGTGTCCTAATGGATTTTTATTTCATACAAATAAGTTGTAATAAAATATGTGTTGCACAAACTTGTACTTTTTATTAACAACCTGTATTTCCATTTTAATACATAAATGAAATATAACATTTTGTTTGATGATGATCTTAGTTCTTCAATTGGTCTTACACTTTGCGCATTTTATTCTTTCTTGTTTGGCATGACGTTCTACGCTTGCCATAACCTGATAGGTTGCCTCTGGGGACCCGAAAATCCATACCTAATATGTCGAATTTGGTCCCCCCTCATCTTACCTCTGATCGGCACTTCTTTGGGGTTTGGTGTTTTTGTAGCTTCATGCTCTGACGGGTTTATTAACCATGTATTAGTGTTTTCTTTTTCTTTTCTCGTCAGACCCTGACAGACATTTGCTCTTTAGGATCCAACAACTTGGTGCTCTGATGGGTTTTTCTATCATGTATCAAAGTCGTCATTCCTTGTCAGACCTTGTTAGGCGTGACCTCTTTGGGGTCTAACTGGTGGAAATTTCATACTCCAATAGGTTTTTCTACCATTCATCATAGTTTTCTTTGTTGTGTCAAACCCTATTAGGCATTTCCTTTTTAGGGTCTGACATCCATAAACTTTTTGCTCCGATGGATTTTTCTACCATACATTCGAGTTTTCTTTTTTGTGTTAGACCCTGGTAGGAATTCCCTCTTTAGGGTATGACATCTAGAAACTTTATGCTCTGATGGATTTTTTGACCATACATCAGAGTTTTCTTTGTCGTGTCAGACCTTAATAGGAATTCTCTGGTTCTGATGTTTCTGGTAGTTGTCTTCCCACGGTAGAGCTTCGGCTTCCAACTAGCTTTTCCCTTGCAAGTACTCCAACAACTTGCCTTTTTTCATAATGACTTTCAAGTACTGGTATAAGTTCTTACATCTAGTAGTGGTGTGTCCTACTTCCCTATGCAACTCACAGTGCAACCTTTTGTCTAGTACTCTTTTGGCACTTTTATCAGTTTTGGTTCCCTTAACTGCCATTGGTTTTTCACTTTATGGAAGATCTACTCATGTGGTAGGGTGAATTCATACAACATTCAGTCTTTTTCCCACCTCGATCGCTTTGGCTCGGACTCATACTTCAATTTCCCTCAATATCTTCTGAGGTCCTAACTCATTTCTTGTCTCTCACTAACTTTCTTTTCCTCGAGCTCTGACTCTTCTTGTTTCTGGTTCTACTACTGCGACGTTGATCTGCTACCGCAATTGTAACAGCTTGAGACATCATTGTCCTATTTTCCATTACCTTGAGCAGGCCATCGGCCTTGGTCCGTACTTCTGACATGTCGTATGAGGGTGTCTTCAGGAACTCATTATGGATGTATGACATGCTGACCAATCATCTAACAAATAAGGCTGCTGCTAACTTTGAGTCTAGGTTGTTGACGGTGTTCATTTTATCAACAAACCTCTGTAAATACTGCCTAAAGGGCTCGTCGTACCTCTGCTCCAATTGCAGGTCTGCCATAGTAACTTCGGTGGGATAGTTTTCGTGGTACTGCTCGATGAAATTTCACCTCAGGTCTTTGAAACTCCATATGGACCGAGAAAAGGGCATTGCTAGCAAGGGTGGTGACGAACATCTTGCATATTAGAGCCTCGTTGTGGTTTCTAGCGAGAGCCTCTGTCGACACTGGACTAGGTGAGTGATTGGGTCTGACTTCCCAATGTATTTTTTGAAGCTCGATGGGGTGAAGTCTCAGGGTTTCAGCTCCTCTTCAATTCATTCCTGGAATGGGGAGGTGGATATCCCTATAATCCCCATGTCATCAAGATCTATTAGGGTCTGCACCCGAATGCCCCTGATCTTTTTCGCTATTGCCACCACTAGTTTCTCATCAACAAAATTTTCCTTCCAATGGATGTCTCTCTTGCGACGACTCACATACAGGTCTTTGTCTTTCTCCTTATGTTTCACCTCTCTCCACGTCCCATCTTGATTCTCAGAACCCTCTGCACTGGAATCTGCGTCATAGATCCTGATGAGGCTCTTCCATTGGGTTCTTTCGTCATGGTGTTCTTTTGCTCGTCCCTCCTTGAGGAGGTCTTCGACGGAGACTCCTTCATTTTCCTTCCCAATATCTTTACTGGGGGCTAGACCTCTAGATCGAGGCTTTGAACGCCCGATTTTCTTGTTGTATGACTTACAGTTGTTCTTGGAACTGTTTTTTCATGGCCTGCAGTTGGTCCTCCATCTGCTTCATCATCATCTTATTCCTGATTGACGAGATGTCCATCGTAGGTATCAGGTGGTTGGGTACTTCTTCATCCTGGTGAGCAGCGGATGCATAGATTCTACACTCCTTGTTCCTTGGGGTTATTTTTGTTTGGTTGAGTGAATGAGCGAACTTTTTTGGATTTAATGATTGCGGGAAACCGTAAACACAACTTTTTGTCTCAGTGATTTCCCACAGCCGGCGCCAATTGTTTGTGCAATTAACTTAACAAATAAACAATAAGATCAAATAAAAAATACACAATAATTGATACAAAAAATGCTCTTATTACTAATTGGTTATCAAAAGATCCATCGTTCTAGGGTTTTTCGACCTATTTATAACACTTCGTTCAAGGAAAATAAACTGACAGCGGTTACATTTCATTTGTGTTTCTCATTAACTGGCCCAATCCCTAGAATCTCGGAATTTCCCTATCATGGGCGAGTCTCCAGCTTAAAGAAATGGAAGTCAATCATTTTCCTGGCTATTTCCTTATTTAAAGGATTTACGTTATTATGAAGTTGATATCATGGGCCAATTCTTCTCGCAATCCTTACTTGTCTTTTCTATAGATGAGTCTGAAATAAATGTTATGTCGAGAAGTTCTGAATTCAGACCTTGATGGGAGGTCCTGAATTCAGATTCTGATAGGGGCTTCTAGGTCAGACTCTGGTAAGGGGCTTCATGTAGTTAGATTCTGAAGCGATCCCGGATAAAACCCTAATGATAGCTCTAAATCCCCTTCTAGGTGTTGTCAGCTGCGTGTCAGATGTCCGATTTTCCCCAAACATATATCAATTATAATTTTTATAATATCCAATTACACTAATGATAGTCAAAATTTCATAGAAAGATTCATCCCAACTACGAAATAATTTTTTTTTTTTTTTTAAATAAAAGTTTCGACATAATTGAGATATCGAAATATTACGAAAATTGAAGGAGAATAAGTAGCAAAACCCAAAATATATATAAGGAAAAATATCAACCACCCATTCAAAAAAGGGAGAACTTTTGAGATTTGCCATTTACTCACTATATCTTTCATAATACTGTATTACCATTGATAACCAAGGAAAAAACTTTCATTGAAAATCTCATTTTACCTATTAAATAAAAATTATTTATCGTTAAAATTTTAAGATCAGGGGAATAAGAAAATATTTTGAAAGAGCCTGGACATCGAGGGTTTTACCTGCTCCGCTTAAGTTCGGAATGTGTGGTTTGGCGATGGGTTTTCAACGATTTCAAAAAAAAAGTAGTAATTACGTTCCCAAATGGTGTAGCTTGATGGTATAAGGTTTATGATTTGGTTGTCCAAATCTTAAGTTTGAATCCATGGGTGTGTTTTTTGAAAGAATTTGGGACAACGGAAAATTTTACCTATTTCGCTTAAACTCGTATCGGATGATAAACAAATAGTGATAATTACCAGGAAAATATCCATCTCTCTGCAATACAGTAGGCAAAAACCTTATATTACTGTGAGGGCAGCTTTTAATAAATGTTTTGGATTAAGTTTCATGCTGTTAAAAGTAACAGTGCCTTACTAAAAATGTGCGTCTATAAGGCAATGAATCTAATATATTTCCAAGGTGGGGACTACTGCCTGATACAGTTGAAAGTGCTTTTTCTTCAGCCTCATGAAAAAAGGCATTTATTGTAATCTAAAACTTTTAATTTGTGGGGTTAAACAAGAATTTTCTAACCATACCCCATAAGTTATTATAATTGATATTAATTTGGTCCCACAATCCCCCATGAGAAGCTCAAATTATGCATGTCTTCAACAACTTTATTAATTAAACCAAATTTTGACCATCAATCATTCAAAAAATAGCAACTTTATTTCTTCTTGCCTTCAAAATATAGCCTGCATTGTGAGGGTAATGTGGCTTTTGAGCTGTTGAGGTCCCAAGAAAAACTAAAGAATTTTGTAAAACTTTTTCTTAGGCTGCTTTGAGTTGCCCTTGTGATAATAATACCATCTCAAGGGAAAGAAGTAATATAGCTTTTGAGCTGTTCCATGGCCCGAAGAAGTAGAGTCATGCATCAATGACTGAGGTTTGTCTTTAATTAAGCAAGATTTTAGAGTAACAGAATGAAACATTCCATACTTGCCATGAATAAATAAACATTTAATAACTTCTGGTTCATGTTTTTGCCTAATCTGACATGGAAACAAAACTATAAAGATAAACTTAAATGCTATCGAGTTTAATGAGACAATAATTCAGGATATATCATAATAACATTAAATGATTTATGTAATCGATCTCAAATGGTGAGAAAAAACTTTTGTTTAGTTTATATTTTATATTTTTTGCTCGATCTGATCAAAAGCAGATAAAAAATAGAATGATGAGAATAATCTCTCTCTAAATTCTGATAATGATGAAATTAACTTTGATAGAAAAGAATATACAACTCAGATCAACTAATCATCATTACATGGAAGGAAAAGGAAGTAGCTAACTTGTTATCATAATGTACAGTAATAATAAAATTGCAATTGCAGCAGATGCATGCTTTAATCACTTGTATTCAAGGGACGTGGTTTGGTGGTATAGGATTCGAGATTTCACTTTGAGGTCCTGGGTTCGAATTCAGAGTGTGCGTTTCTTGTAATAGCCTAAGACAGTAGGGAATTTTACATATTCCGCTTAAACCCGGAAGAAATAATTTGACGGCGGAGTTTCCAACGATTCAAAAAAAAATTCTTTAATTACTTGTCAACAATGATGAACTTCACATAAATTGCCAAAAATGGAAAATAACATTTTTTTAGGGGTAAAAAAGTCATAATAATTTACTATTTCTCTGTCATTATGACTACATGCACACATGACACACCCATCTGCCAACATTGATTAAACTCTCATTTTGATAATGATATTGCAAAGAAAAGAAAAGAAAAACGAAGATTCATGATTAAAAAATTTTCTTGGCTTGTTTTGAATAATCTTGTTGAATTTAATAATCTATACAGCGGCTGAACAAAAGGAAAAAAGAATTAAAACAGGAGAAAAACAATCACTTAAAGAAATGGTAAGCATGAAGAACCACTTAAAAACAGGTTATTATTGAGGAGGATATAGCATTAGGAAAGATTGTAACCAGTGGATAAGGTTATCGCTAAATATTTTGACGTTAATTTTTTTGAAATCGTTGGAAACTCTACCGTCAAACCACCCATTCCAGGCTTAAGCGGAGCAAGTAAAATCCATTGCTGTCCCAGACTCTTACAAGAAACGCACTCTCTGAATTCGAACCCAGAACCTATCCTGAACCCTACACCACCAAACCATATCCTTTGGGGACGTGTTCGAACTCATAACCAAACGGATATCAAATTAACACTTTATCATTTTGTATTCTTATCCATGCCTTAAGAGAGTAACGGCTGTTGCGTTATCCCCAGAATTCTAGAACTTTAGGCTAATTTCAATAGCCACCATAACCAGTATGTCTAGGAAAGCAAAGCCATAGATTTTGACAGGGGTAGCAAAAGTCCAATCCATGGTTAATTATGTCTAACAAACACTGCATGCATATCCATGTGAAAGCATCACAATTCAATAGGGACCCATTAGCAGGCACTAAAGCAAAACAAAAGCCATTGCTTCATTTTCAGTTTCAGAGCCACTCATCTGTCTTGGTCCCTACTAAGAGGGTTTAACAAAAAAAAATAAAAATAAAAAAAGGGAAACCAATGCATCATCACAACACATTTTTTTCCCAACACAGTATTATCTTAATGAAAGTTTCAGTGTTCTCATTCAATGGTCTTCTTCTTCTTTTTTTTCCATCTTTTCAAATTAATACTCAAAATCTTTATCCATTTCATGAGTAATTTTTTTGATGCAACAGAGGTATAGAGTGACGTGATATCACCAACAAATTAGTAAATAATATGTGTGATTTAATATTTATATTTTTAATTATTTTTTAATATTTTAACACGCATGACAATGAATTATTGATTTATATATTGACGTGGTAGCTCCTTTGTATCGTAGATTTTTTCGCTTTTCATGATCCAATAATTTCTAATTTCCATGTGTGTCAATAACCGTTGTTACGTTCTTGTCCTCGTCATATATTCCTAGGCCATGGAAACCAAAGCTTTTCCCTTGTCAACTTTGGTAATGGATTGACAGAAAACTAAAACATTTAAGCATTATGTACCAATTCAAGGAGAAACAGACAAGCATACATTTCTAGATATGGTTTTTCAAATATTAAACATGCATAAAAATTTTCTTTTCTTCCAGTTTTAAATGGCATTACAAAAACTGGTACTGGTACTGGTTGGTTCAGCAAGCAAAATCTCTTGGTGTGCTATAAGACATTTGGTGTTCAAATCCCTCTCATATCACATCAGGTTTTAGAGTGGTTTTGTTTTACATTTATGTGATTTTTTTAAAAAAGTAAAAAAAAAGAAATGGGATTCCCAAAAGATTTTCAGTTTTAACTTTTCGGGCAAGGACAGGCTTGTTGGGTATTCATCTGCAGTGATCCAAGTTTACAGAGGCTCATAACAACTAACACATCCCACTAAAGACCTTAATAGAGCTATAATCTTTTTCCAAGCTAGCTCAAATCAAGAAAATCATGGTTGAGTACTATCTGATTCATTTACTGGACATACTTGTCAATGTATTAGACATAGTTTTCTTGAGTTTCCAGAGTCAAATGGCACTTTTACATGCATAATGCTATGTAGGTACCTAAGCGATTCCCTTTATGATCGCACCTTGACACAGAAGATCTCTTGACAAGAATTTCCATTATACGGAACCCACCCAAGGCTTGTGTACTCCAAACCATGGAGCTAAACCTTCTTATAAGCTTATTTGGTATATGCCATAATACAATCTCAGGAACCTTGTCAAATGATCAACATTTTGTTACATTGAATAGAAAATAGAGGACACGACCAACCAATATACAAAATATAAAATTGATCGAATTGTTTTATTTGAGGTCAATTTCAATGAAAATGAAGATCGTGTTTAGTACAATGGTCAAGTACTAACTTATTATCTGTTTGGTCACGGATTAAAACTCTAAAAACATCATCCCGGTAATAAATAAGGATAAGACTGCGTATATAACCTTCCCCATGCATGCCCCTACTTATAGCGGAATCTTGTGCACCAATTTCAACTAATAATATAAGAGAAGTCAGATATGTTAATGATGGAAGTTAAGTTATGAACTCAAGTGCAGATCAAGCTTTTGGGCCAAGGATTGCTAAACCAAGAAGCTTAAGATCATTTTACATATTCTAGATGGGCCTATTATTAGGTTAAGAGCTAAGAATATCAAGAAGGCTATGTTTGGGATTATTCATACTACTTGAGCTAAAGCTACACATGCACTGCACCAATTATCGCTTCTATATTCACAATGGGATTGCAAGCTGTGGGATTTACTTTAGTTCATGTAATTCAAATTGCAGAAGATCAGGACCAACCCGTTTTTTTGGGAAAATTTCAAAATTTATTCCAAAAACGAAATGTATAAATGTACAAGAAAGAGATATCAAGCTCAAAACAAAATAAAAGATACTGCTCATGTATTTAAGCCTGGCAGTAATTTCGCGACCAGCACAAGAGAGAAAAAAAAAATGAGCCTACATGCGAGCACAACCCCACCAAGCCTCATTCGAAAGCAAAACCTGTGGAGAAGCACCAGCCCGCACAAGCGTCGGTCCATGTACACCTACCACTCAGAATGAATAAAAAAAACCCTTCAGGCCCAATGTTACGGGCCGACTTTTCCTATAGCGGAAAATCGGACTCGTGCAGAACTTACCAATGGTCACGCCTTGTAAGATAGCCTTCCCACAGCCCATGCACTCAAATTTCATGTTTTTGAAGTCTACAGACCCTTATAGCGACAAGTTACGGAAGTTAATAATCTATCTCAAAGCATGCGAACGCGGGCATGCACTACCTCGAGATCCGGTAAATAAACAACACAACCGGATATAAAAATATTATATTTTAATAGGAACTCAATCATTACAATGCATCATTATACAAACAACATCTAAGGGCGAGAGGGTTCACGGCTAAAGTCCACCTAGCTTTCCTCCTAAAGAGGTTTTAAAGATATTGTACAAGTTTCACCAGTATACACACCTAGTGCTTGAGTGGTCACACCCATCTCTAAAATCTAAATTACGAGGAGATTCTGGGAACTCTTTCAATGAGTCAATAAACCATAATATAAGTGACTTTGAGATAAAATTTCGTCCCTGGACAAGCTCATCTTGATGTCTTTCTACAACACCACCACTTTTGCAGCAAAGTGCACGGTAAGAGCCAAAAGTGGGCACAATGCAAGAATCTCCCGATAAATCTCAAAATCACACTCCACGACAGAAATTTTCCTAGTATATGTGAGCATAAGCTTCACTCATGACACTTGGTTCAACTTGGTCTGGCGTCCCAGAGCATATGCTCCTTCACAATGCAGAAAACTAGGCCAACGGCAAACAAGCATGTTTCTAAACCTCCCGAAATTTTGATGAGCGTAAAATATATCAATATTTACCGCCCATTTTACTTAATATTTTGTATAGTTTCTCGAGTTTTATGAACGTTTTGATGTGTTTTTATTTATTTTACAGATAAAATAAAATCGGTACTCAATGGAATCAATCAGGAAGAAATTTGGAACAAAGAAAAGCAAACACTGGACTTGACATTTGGATTTTGGAGGTTGGAAACTTGAAATGGTATTCTAACGAAGTACAATTTCAGAAATTTTAACTTTGCGCAATATTTGTATTCTTGCCATAACTTTTTACTCCGATATCGGGTTGAAGTGATTCAAGTTCCAGATGAAAAAAGACTCAGAGCTCTACAACTTTGATGTTCATAAGAATTTCGAATTCTGAAGTTTTCATGACCTAAATTGATGACAAATCCAAAATATGTTATGTGTAATTATTTAAGTCATTATAAAAAAAAAAATGGAAAATAACAATTTACAATTGTCAAACTTCTACCAAACATGCTTTCATGTTTGGTGGAGGATTTGGTGCCATGTTTGGTGTCATATTTGGTGGCATGTTTAGTGGCATGTTTGGTGGAGAAATTGGTGGAAACCTTTATATTTGCCTATAAATAGCATACCAAATTTGATGTAAAACTCATGCTTTCTTCTAGGATTTCTCAGCAAAACTTAGAAGAGAGTGTCTTGTGTGTTTAATTTCAGCTTTCTTGTATTTTTAGTATTAAAATTCTGTCTGTTTTCATTCAAGTATGAGTAGGTAACTTCTTTCTCTTGTGGTGAAAGGTAAAACTTTTATTATAATAATTTAGATTAATCTCCCTTATTATATAATATATAAATTATCTTAAAACCTGAATTAATTGAATACCGCCTTTATGGTCGGTTAGACTTACTTAAATTAATTTTAACCTGACTTAATTGGATACCGTTTTTATGATCGGTTGGAATTAATTAAAATATGACTTAATCAGGATACCGCCTATATGGTCGGTTGGTAACATGTAAATTTATATATTATAATAAGGGAGATTTCTATATTTGAAATATAAAAAGTGGATCCCCTAACCCCCAACATTTTATTTCATTGTTGTAATTTTTACTTTTTAGTTTTCAACTTTTTGTATGATGTTTTATTTATTTATGTCTTTAGTAGTCCTAAATATGTGTCGTAACTAAATACGTTGTCTAGGGTTGTGATGAAAACCAATATCAATGATTTAATAAGTTGACTTTTCTTATGTCTTGTGTGATGTATTGGTTTATTTATTGAGTCTTAATCTTAATGGTTCTTGTTAATTGGCCACTAATAAGATTGATTAGGTAAACTTAAATTGAACTTGGAAAATGAATTTTAGGTTTAGCCGTAGACTCAATAGCTCACGATCTCACATTCACCTTAGAGATTTCCTTCCAGGATAGGAATATACCTGTCCGACGTGGGTAGCCATAATTGGAAATTAAACTTAATGAATTCGGAGTTTCTTAATTAACATAGGAATATAGTTAAATGGGTTACTTTGGGTGTTTACATCTGACCATCGGAAGAGGTTTTTACATATTTTCGTGTTCCAGGTTAATAAACTAGTACATTACACAAGCATAAAATAATCAACTCATCTTTAGAAAGATATTGGTAGGATTCACAACCCTAGACATTTTCATATCATTAATTTCTTTTTGAAATCTACCTTAATTTTATTTATTTGTTTGTTTAAGATAAAAATCACCATCCAAATAAAAATCAACTTTAATTAGATACTTGTAGAAATTTAGCTTCATTAATTAATAGCATTAGTAATAAATCCTCGTGGGATCGATATATTTTATACTACTTGAACGATACGTGCGCTTGTGTAACGTGAGTGAGGTCACCGATCAAGTTTTTGGCGCCGTTGCCGGGGACTTATTTATCTTTTACTATTAATTTTGAGGTTAGATACTTTACTTGTGTCTAATTTGTTTTTACTTATTATTTTTGTTTTCTTGTGTTTCAGGTTCTCAAACACTACATGAGAATAAGCAGAAGCTTTGAAATCCGTTCACTTGACCCAAAAATTGAAAGAACTATCAGACAGTTGAGAATGGAAAGGCGAGAAAATCAAGAAGAATTAATCAATATGAACAATCAATAACTTGAACCTTTGGAAGTAGCACCATCAATTCTCATTCGAGACAAAACAATTCCGGTGGTTGACGGCTTCATATCATGCATTGTATTTCCTCACTTACCTGCAAATGCTTGTGACATCAAAACATGCATTCAGATGATACATCAGTCAGTTCAGTTTGGGGGAAGTGCAATCGAATGCCCACATCAGTAACTTCCTGGAAGTTTGTGGCGTATTCAATTACAACCGAGCGGGAGAAGAAGCAGTGCGTTTACGTGTGTCCCCATATTCCTTGAAAGACAGAGCTAAGGCTTGGCTTCATTCACTACCAGCAGGTTCCATCACAACTTGGAACACTCTTACTACCAAGTTCCTTGCAAAATACTTTCCCTCAGCCAGAACAGCAAAGTTGAGAAACGACATCACATCATTTGTGCAATATGAATCAGAATCCATTTGTGAAGCATGGGAAAGATATAAAGAATTGCTCCGAAAATATCCTCACCATGAGATTGCAAAGTGGCTTTAAGTCTAAACCTTCTACAATGGGCTTTCTAGATTGATGAAAACCATAGTAGATGCTACTGCTGGAGGATCATTAATGGCAAAAGGAGAAGATCAAGCTTGGGACTTAATTGAAGAAATGGCTAACAACAATTCCTTCTGGCCAACAGAGAGGAGCATAATCCATCGAATAGCATGAATCCATGAAGTATGGGTCAACACAGCTGTTAATGCTAAGCTGGATCAGATTTGTAAATGCCTGGAAACTCTTAGCATGTAGGTTAATGATAGATCCACAAGTTCACCATATGGAGGAGCACCAGAGGCAGAATCTTATAACCAAGATGATGAGACTGTGAACTATGTCAGCAACTTCAACAGACAAATAAATAATCTGTATTCCAATACCTACAACCCAGGTTGGAGAAATCATCCTAATTTCGTTTGAAGCAACACTTTAGGGCAAAGGAACAATCCACAACTCGGATTCCAACAGCAGAATAAACGCTAGAAGTATGAAAAAATACCAAGAATAACAGAAGTGGTTTCCCAGATGAAAAAGCAAGAAGCCAAATATGATGCTATGTTTCAATCCCAAACAGCATTAAATCAAAGCCAAACAGCTTCTATAAAGGCACTGGAAAATCAATTGGGACAACTGGCCAATGCTCAGAGTTACAGACCGCAAGGTACCCTTCCTAGCAACACGGAACCAAATCCAAGGAACAGAGGGAATGAGTAATACCAAGCCATCACTTTGAAAAGTGGCACTGAAATCAACAAAGATGTTGGAGTAAAGACATCTACTGAGAATGTTTCAAAAGAAAGCAATGAAGCAGATCCACAGATGGAGGAAAAAGAGGCAAAAGAATTTGATCGAGAAAGATTTACTCCACCTCCACCTTTTCCACAACATCTTCAGAAACACAAACTGGATAAACAATTTGCTCGATTCTTGGAAATTTTCAAAAAGCTACATATCAATATTCCATTTGCAGAAGCGTTGGAACAGATGCTCAGTTATGTCAAATTCATGAAAGAAATTCTTCAAGAAAGTAAAGATTGGGAGATTACGAGACTGTAACACTGACAGAAGAACGCAGCACCATCATTCAGAGGAAGCTCCCCCCAAAGTTGAAGGATCCTGGCAGTTTCACCATCCCTTGCACCATAAGAGAACATTACTTCGGTAAGGCTTTGTGTGATTTAGGTGCTAGTATTAACTTGATGCTTTTGTCTATTTACAGGAAATTGCAGCATGGAGAAACAAATCCCACCTCAGTCACTCTGCAACTTGCTGACATATCACTCATATTTCTGAGAGGTATAGTGGAATATATGCTTGTCAATGTCGACAAATTCATTTTCCCAGCAGATTTCATTGCCCTTGACATGAAGGAAGAGAGAGATGTACCCATCATCCTCGGGAGACCATTCTTGGCTAAGGTCGAACCATCATTGATGTACAAAAAAGTGAACTAACCATGAGGGTACAAGACCAAGAAATAACATTCAATGTTTTCAAAGCCATGAAATTTCCAAATGATAAACGGGAGAATAGATGTTTCAGACTTGATGTAATAGATAGTATCATCCAGAACACAGATGCAATGTAACTTTCCACTGACAAACTTGAAGCATGCATCACGAACATGACTGACAGAGAATTAGATGATGAGATTCTGGAATGTATCAACTATCTTGATGAAGCCTCTCGCTTCAGATCGACACCACATGTGGAAAGTTTGGAACTATCGATAAAGGAATGAATCAAACCCTCGATAGAAGAACCACCACAACTGGAACTAAAGCCACTTTCGAGCAATCTCAGGTATGCATACTGGGAGAACTCTTCTGATTTACCTGTGATTATTTCTTTGTCACTAACATGGGTGCAGAAAGATAAGTTGCTGAGAGTGCTACGCGAGCATAAAAGAGCTATTGGCTAGACTATAGCAGACATTCCAAGCATCAGTCCATCATTTTACTGGCACAAAATTTTGATGAACGGCGAGTACAAATCCATAGTAGAGCATCAACGGAGACTGAATCCAATCATGAAAGAAGTAGTAAAGAAAGAAATCATCAAATGGTTGGATTTAGGCATCATCTACCCCATCTTTGACAAATTTTGGGTGAGTTCTATGAAATGTGTACCCAATAAATGAGGAATGACTGTAGTCACCAATGAAAAGAACAAGCTGATTCCAACAAGAATAGTGACTAGATGGAGAGTGTGTATGGACTTCAGGAAGCTGAAAAAAGCAACACAGAATGATCATTTCCCGCTACCATTCATTGACCAGATGCTAGACAGACTGGCAGGACATGATTTCTATTGCTTTCTGGATGGATACTCGGGGTACAATCAGATTTCCATCGCCCCAGAAGATCAGGAGAAAACCACTTTCACATGCCCGTATGGTACTTTTGCTTTCCGCATGATGCTATTTGGACTCTGTAATGCTCCTGCCATGCTTCAACGATGCATGATGACCATCTTTTCAGACATGATAGAACAAAGCATGGAAGTCTTCATGGATGACTTCTCAGTGTTTGGAGACTCATTCGACCACTGCTTTCAGAATCTGGGAAAAGTGTTACAAAGATGTGAAGATACCAATTTGGTACTCAACTGGTAGAAATGCCACTTCATAGTGCAGGAAGGTATTGTCCTGGGACATCGGATCTCACATAAGGGAATCGAGGTAGACAAAGCAAAGATTGAGACTATAGAGAAACTACCTCTACCATCATCAATCAAAGGGATTCAAAGTTTTCTTAGACATGCAGGATTTTACAGAAGATTCATCAAAGACTTCTCCAAGATTACTAAACCATTATGCAATCTGCTGGAGAAAGACGCGCATTTCCACTTCACCAAGGAATGCCACCATGATTTTGAGATCTTGAAACAAAAGTTGGTCTCTGCTCCCATCATAGTAGCACCAAATTGGATGCTCCCATTTGAAGTGATGTGTGATGCCAGTGATTTTGCAGTAGGTGCAGTTTTGGGACAACGAAAGGCGACAGTTTTTCATAACATTTACTATGCCAGCAAGACTTTGAATGAAGCACAACTCAACTACACAACAACTGAAAAATAGTTGCTCGCACTTGTGTTTGCTTTTATAAATTTCGCTCCTATTTGCTGGGTCCCAATGTGGTGGTCTACACAGATCATTCAGCAATCAAATACCTGATCGCGAAGAAAGATGTGATAAGTGCATGAAAATGAACTTTGGACATCACTAATTCAGCTTTGTTATCAATTATTTGATCTTAATTATAGTTTACTTTGTGTCTTGTTATTAGGAAGCAATGGAACATGAATCTTGGAGCATTTGCACATGTTTCGGGACCTTACAGACGCAACAGAAGCACGCGGAAAGAGCGGAAACACAGAAAGTGGCAAACCAGAAATTCCAACAGACGTCGCGGTGCTCACTTTCTGGCGACGTGATGCCCCTTAACAAACTTCCCCAATACATTTATCCCGCAAGTTTGGCACTGCGGTGCCCTGGTAAAGTCCCAGAAGCTTAATTCAGTCATTTTTTATACGTATAAGGACTCTAGGACTTCCCTACATAAACCTAAGCTCTTCCAAACCCTAAAAGGAGAAGAAATACACAACAAAGAGTTGAAATCACATATATGAGAGAGAATAACGAAGAACCACAAGCTAGACAGGATGTCTCTCCGATCTATCCAAGTTGTATCTCTTTCTTTTATGGAGAACTAATCTTCTAGGCAAAGCTAAGAATGAACTCTTGTAATTAAGTTTTTATATTCATGTTTTTGATTCCTGAATGTTCGTCAATGTTTAATACAATTGATATTTTATTATTATTTATTATCTTTCGATTATGAATCCAGAGATTGTGTTTTACCAATTTGCATATAGGAATAGCCATGCTTCTTATATGTGTGATTGGGGAGCCCAATTGTGACTAGTTATGTTATTTTATAAATTGATCTTCTGCTGCAGTATTTCCTTTGGGTATATTATTAACGTTAGATAGGTCATAACGATAACATAGTGTGTTGTTAATATAGAGAAACCAATTCATCGATTACCTTAGAATTTAATATATTTTGATTGAAATATCTTCTGATTGTTGGTTTGGGATGTGAAACCTTCAATTGAGTAATAAAATGAATCAATTACTGAATATAGGGATTTGATATAAGAGGGATCCCCGACGTTTTACTGTTTTTCTCTATCGATAAATTCCTATGTGTTTTTCATAATCTTTATTCTAAACTGCCAATTAAAATATTTTATTTAATTCAGTTACTGATAATATTTTCCTTAAGTGAATTAGTTCCTTGTAACCATCTCTCTGAGGAATCGACACCTCAACTATACTACGATAATCGCGAGTACTTTTTGGGCATAATCAAATTTTGGCGTTGTTGTCGGGGAAACGGTTTATAAGCAAAAGGAGCAGGTTTGCTTAGTCAACAACAAAGCGGTAACTTCGTTCCACCTTTATTATTATTATTTTTTTTATTTGAGTTTTAGTTTTAGTTTAAGTTTTGATTTTTAGTTTTTTCTTTTATTTATGTTTCTCATTTTATTGTGTTTAAGTACATGCCTAAACTTAGGGATTGGTTTGGTAGGTTTGTTAGAATTGAAGGGGACGACTAAGATTCCGAAAGTTTGTTTGACAACATTTTTGCCACACCATCTACATCTAGCACACAACATGAGTGAGTACGAGAGACCACCCATTAGGTCTCTTGAAGAGTACCTTAATCCCACTTGCACAGCTACACCATCATGCATAATGTTTCCTCCTAATACACCACATATCGACTTTAAACCTGGAATGATACAGTATCTCCCAACCTTTCATGGTTTGGAGAATGAGAACCCCTTATGTGCACATTAGATAATTTGAAGAGGTTATAGCAACCTTCAATGACCGATTTGGGACTACGGACACAATTAGACTTAAGTTCTTCCCATTTACCCTTAAGGATAGAGCTAAAAGCTGGTTGTATTCGTTGAGATCTTGTTCGATAGGATCATGGGGTAAGATGACACATATATTTTTCAATAAATATTTCTCACATTATAAGACTAATGCCTTGAAAAGACAGATCTCTACCTTTTCCCAGAAAGACAGTGAAACCCTTTTATCAAACTTGGGAGAGGTTTAAGGAGATGTTAGATAATTGTCCTCACCATGGGTATGAGAGTTGGCCCTTAGTAAGTTATTTTTACGACGGTCTAACCCCTAGAGAGTGCCAATTTGTTGAGACAATTTGCAATGGTGAGTTTATATGAGAGGATCCTGATGAGGCACTTGAGTACTTAAATGACCTAACCGAGAAATCTCACACTTGGACTGGACCAAATGCCATGGATAGCACTGATTGGACACGTCTCACCCCTTCTAGTAGAGGCATACGCCACTTTAGGGAAGAGGATAGTCTTAGAACACAGGTTGAGTTATTAACTATAGAGATATGAGCCTTAAAAGCCAAAGATAGCAAAACTATGCATGTGGTAGCCCAGTTAGAACCCGAAGGGGTATGTTTTATGTGTAAGGGGATTGAACATCCGGCCCAAGAGTGTCCTTTATACAGTGAGATGAGGGAACCATATGAGGAACAATGCAATGACTTTGGAATTTACAAGAAACCTTATACTCCGTATTCAGATACTTATAATCCTGGTTGGCGGAATCACCCAAATTTCAGTTGGAAACACGAGTCTCAATAGCCCACTCAAATACCATAACCTAGAGGTTACAGTGCCCCCCAGTATCGCACACTTGCCATTCCTAGAAATTCTTTAGAAATACTATGCACATATTTATAGAGGCCTAGAGTAAAACTAATCAAAAGGTTGAGTCATTAATAGCTCAGGTGGTTGAAGAAAATAAGGAAATAAAGAGTCAAGTCTCTAAATTGACTAACGCCTTAAGTGTTCAGGAACCAGGAAAATTTTCATCTCAGACATAACTAAATCCACAAGGGAAACACATGGCACATGATGATCATGAGGCATCCAATGTATAAGGTGTTAATGTTATAATCACTATGAGTGGTAAGGAGGTAGGCTTGCAGGACACCTCCAACATTATATGTGACCCCAAAGATAATAGTATAAATACTCCTCAGGAAGAACAAGTGCCCCATATCCCAGTTAGAGTACAATTCCCTCAAGCTCTTAGGCCTACTGCGAGAGCTATGGACCCTAATGGTGAGATCCTAGAATATTTAAAGCAAGTAAAGATTAACCTTCCTCTATTACATGTGATCAAACAGGTTCCCACATATGCGAAGGTTTTGAAGGATCTATGCACCATGAAAAGAAAGCATCATGTGAAGAAGACTGCATTCTTGACAGAACAAACAAGTGCAGTGATTGACCAGGGGGCCCCCACCAAAATACAAAGATCCGGGATGCCCCACTATTACTTTCCACTTTGGCACATATGAGTTTGGTCAAGCTTTATTAGATTTAGATGCTAGTGTTAATATCATGTCATATTCTATTTATATGCAGCTCAGACTTAGAGAGATTAAACCTATATTTGTAGTTTTACAGTTAGCTGATCGCTCTATTAGAACACTTCGGGGAGTAATTGAGGTTATTTTACTACAAATTGATAAATTCTACTATCATGTTGATTTTCTGATTTTCGACATGTAGTCTGTAGTTAACACTGAGTCAAAAATCCCTCTCATCTTAGGTAGACCTTTTCTTGAGACAGCTAACGCTCTTATTAATTGCAGGAATGGTCTCATGAAGTTATCATTTGGGAATATGACACTGGAGGTGAATATCTTTCATGTTGAGAAACAACCACGGGATGAAAATGAATGTCATTATACATATCGAATAGACACAATCTCACCAGAAACAGCTTCTTTAAAACATGAATCTTGCCCTCTCGATCTGGACCTAATCCCAAAGAACCGTAAAAAGAGGAAAATGAGAGTTAGTGCTCACTTGATGATGATCCCTGAAAAGTTAAAAAGGTGGTTGAGCCATTTTTTCCTTATGTGTAGCCTAAAATCTCAGTCATCAGTAGACCATGGGGGATCGATGGATACAATGCCACAACCAGATAAAAATTCTTTTTCATGCCTTAATCGCCAAGGTCTGCCGAAGAAGAAAGAACATGGGACTATTTGGTCCGCTACATGGAAGCCACCATGAAAACTTGGGTGATTGTGTCTGGCTAAAGACGTTAAATTTAGCGCTAGCGGAGAGGCAACCCTTGCATATGCATTTATTTTATTTTTATTTTATTTTTTCGTTCTCTTTACTTTAGTTCCATTTTATTGTGTGTTAATCACATGTTTATTATTTGCAGGAGGATTTATGCAGGTGTTAGCTCAACCCACACAGCTCACACAACCAAAGTCTCACCAGCAGAAGCCTAATCAACTTCATGCCTAGTAGTGTTGTTCCTCACTTCCTTTTCTTTATATTTATCTTACATTGAGGACAATGCAAGTTTTAAGTGTGGGGGTGTATGTATGTAGTGATAATACCCGTTATCAAAAAAATTATTAGTTTTTAGTCCTTAATAGTAAAGCATATGTGACCGGTGCGTAATCACACGCGTATAACGCAAGCGCACGTATCATTCAAATAGTATAAAAAGTATCGATCCCACGAGGACTTAATACCTAGGCTATTAATTTGTATGAGGCCAAATGATTACAAGTATCTGACAAGTTGATTGTTTGATTGGGTGGTGACTTTAAACTTAAAAATAAGTAAATAAAATGGTGCGAAAGTTGGTTAAGGAAAATTCAATATTAAGAAACTATCCATGGTTGTGATTTCTTCCAATATCTTTTTAAAAGATGAAGTGGTTATTTCATTTTTGTGAAATATATTGGTTTACTAACCTGGAACACGAAATTCTGCAAAAGCCTCTATCGATGGTCAGATGCAAATATCAAGTGTAACCCAGTTAAACCATATGTCTATGTCAACCAAGTTACTTGAATTCATAAAGATTAAGTTCCAATTATGGATACCCCCTCCCAACATGCATATGTCTATCATGTAAGGAAATCTATTAAAGGATTATCTATCCTCAAGGAAGATCATGGGCTATTAAGTCTAAGGCTGAAACCTAAAATTCCTTTGTCAAGTTTATTTTAAGTTTACCAGATCAATCTTATTAATGGCCAGTTAACAAACAGCATTAAGCTTAAGACTTAATAAGTAAATATTTATATTACCCAAACTATAAAATAACCCATTATAAACCGGTGATATTGGAATTCATCACAACCTCAGATAACGGGCTTAGCTACGACTCATATTTACAACTAGTAAAAACTTAAAAATAAAATACATAAATTAAAATGCTGAAAGTAAATGCTAGAAATTAAAAAGGAAAAATTACAATAAAAGAAAATGCTAGGGTTGAAGGATCCACTTTTATTACTACTATTTTAGATAGTTATTATATTATAATTAATTGAGATTAATCTAAATAGCAATAATAAAAGTTTTACCTTTCACCCTAGCAGAGGGAAGTTACCTCATCATTGCTGAATAGTAAAAAATGAAAAAGTAAAGAAAGTAAATTACTATTACAAAAAGTAAATAAAATTAATTACAAAACTGAAATTAAAATAAACTAGATACAAACTCCTTAATATTATCAGAGAATTCAGATAGGAAGATACATCTGAAACTGAAATATCGAGCTGAATTTATAGCCGTTGATAGGCCCTGCGCGTCGCGACGTGTACTCCTTTCCGGTCGCGACGCGCCGTGTTTTCCAGCGACAAATGCGGCGCGTCTTCCGGATCGGCTGACACGTGCCCTGGCGGCTGGTAGCTGAATGATTATGCTGACATAGCGATGATGTGACAAAGACATGACAATGACGTGGCGACACGTGGCAATGTGGATTGTCGGCACCATAGAATTGTGACACTTGTCACGCGATGATTGGTTGATGATGACGTGGATGACACGTGGCACAAGAACTCTGTCTGTTACTGATGTGACGATGATGTGGCGGACACGTGGATGACACGTAGGTGACACATGGCGATGGCGATTGTCGGCAGCATGTGATGATGACATGTGGCACGGTGCACGTTAGCGGATCTGCTCTGATGTTGACACGTGGCAGGCGCACGTTAGCATCCGACGCATGTTAGCAGACTTCTCAGATTTTGACACGTGGCACGGCGTATTTTAGTAGGCGACGCACGTTAGCGGTCGCGATGCAGAAGGCTTGCACGTCGCGACGCGCCAAATTACAATTTTGCCCTTTTGTCTGTTTTTCACTATTTTGGCCCCAAATCACCTCCAGAAAGTCCTGAAACTTTATTTATCTACAAAATAACACAAAACACATCAAAATATTCACAAAACTCAAGAATCTATACAAAACATTAGGTTAAATGAGTGGGAAATAGTGATACATTTACCACTCATCACACCCCCAAACCTAACATTTTGCTAGTCCTCGAGCAAAACAACAAGATAATATAAACATCTTTAAAATAAATTTAAACTAAGCCATTTTCGTAGGTATCACAGTTGCATTTAGCGTATGCAACAAGCCTTTAAACCCCTAGGTGTCCCTATTGGACGAGTTGTAGTCTCGTGAGGGCTTACAGCAACGATACCCACAAACGTTTTACAAAATTAAAAAGATGGTAAAACTAATGCACACAAAAATAAAAAGACAAGAGAAAAGAGAATAAAGAAGTTAGTGACTAATCATGTGAAACTTCTCATCCTAGTTAATATTTGTTTTCATTCTTTCTAAATTACCGAATAAGTGAATTCTCTGAATATTTTTACCATTCTCCATATACACAGTCAACTAAATATTAATCAACTCATTTTTTTGCCCACAATAATCACAAGTGCAGTTGAGAAGAGAATAATATTTTTATCCTAAAGTTTTATCATAATTCACCCTTTTTTTAGCAATGGAATATTTTTCTGATTTTGTTTTTATTTATATACAATATCATCCATCCATGTAACGAGCTTTAGGCCAGTGACTCCCAAACCAGTTGGCTTTAGGGCACTAGGTGTTAAGACCCCCCTACGGACTTAATTAATCAGACTTCAGATATATATATATATATATATATATATATATATATAATATATATATATATATATACATATATATATATATATATACATATATATATATATATATATATATATATTTAACATCTTTGATCCATGTAGCGAGCTTTGGGCCAGTGACTCCCAAACCAGTTGGTTTTAGGGCACTAGGTGTTGAAACACCACTACGGACTTAATAACTCGGATCTCAGATGTGTTTTTTTTATCCCATCACTTTTTATGGATGTTTCTTCCAATTAAACTAGAGCACTGAATATTACAAGCTTGTCAATTACAACTCATGTCCGTATGTTACCATGTATGTTGATAATACATGTCAACTGAGCATATGAAGATCCATTTTAATCAGTTTTATGTAGAATTCACAAATTAAATAATTCAAAAGGAAATAAACAAAAATTTACTTGTTCCGAAATAGGTTGAGATATGTCTCAGGAATGGAAATTCATTACACAGCTACCTCACACCAATTTCACCCGATTAATCAAATTAAAAACACCAAATATTTTTTTTGATTTTTTTAAAATATTTTCAAATTTTTTGTATTTTTCGAAAAATTTTGGACTAAAAATCAAAAAACAACATACAAATAAGATACGAATCAACTATTCCCCACCCTCAAACATAAATGAGACATTGTCCACAATGTCTTAAAAAGTAGAAGCTGAGTTCAGAAGATAGTACCTGGTTAGCTGAATTTCTATCCTTTCTAAAGGTTGAGATCCAGATTTATCCGACGCTTCTTACCACGATCATCATCAGACCATTTTATCTTTGAAAGGATAGGGTTAATCTGTGGTTCGAAGGCTAAGATTTGGTCAATTAAATCTTTGGCAGTTCTGGCAGTGAAAAGAAGTTCTTTCGGAGGTTTTGACACGAACCCATTTCTCTGGGCATCATCAATAAATACACAAAGAAAATCATAAAATCCATCTGCGTTGAACAATCCAATTGGTTTCTGGTGTATGTTCAAGTTCGCCCAAGATAGCATTATAAAAATCTCCTCCAACGTACCCAAGCCACCTGGCAAAACAATAAAAGCATCAGCACAGTTAATCATTTCCACCAGTCATTCAGACATACATGGCACGATCAGTTCTTCTCTGTTTGATGATCCTATAAGATCCGCCTCTGCCAAGGGTTTTGGGATGATTCCCAGAACTGGACTCCCTCATTCCTGTACGGCCTTTGAAACGATCCCCATTAGTCCAAGATTGCCACCACCATATACCAAGTGCATATTCCTTTCAGCTAAGACTCAACCCAATTCTTGTGCTGCTTCTATGTATTATGGCTTAGTACCAACACTAGTACCGTAAAACACACAGATGTTTCAACTCTTATTTTTGAAGTAGCTTCCATTTTTATGTATTTCTTTCTCAGCTCTGGATGCCTTCAAAAGTGCAATGATGAGTTGAATTTATAATACCTGAAAAAAGGGTGAGTAATAATAACACTAGTATCTTCCAAAGAATGATTAGTAGCAAACAGTAAATCGTGAAAGGTCAAAAAAATATGGATCCTGTCGGAGAAAATAAAAGAAAACAACAAAACAAATCACAATTATTAGGAAAAGACAAAGAAATATAATATTTACAATAATTTACGGCTTGATTGACGTCTATGCGTCAGGGACAAGCTTCCCATCCAATTTTCTTAAAAATTGGCAAACAGGGTCTTTTTGAGTCAGATTCCCGAGACTTAATTATTGTCTTTCCTTTTGGAATTGTGTATATAACACGCGAATTTCGTGATACACATATCCATTGGGATGCGTCTCAAGAGTTTTAGATATGTCATCCAAAGACTCCTTACTCAAGCCATCCCTAATGAAATTAATCTTATCTTCAAGGTTATCAGACACCATTCCTAAATAATAACGAGTATCACAAAACATACGAGCATATTTATAACATACACCCATTCTTTTAGCTCTTCTCTTTTTAGCATAGGTGCTTCTTCCTAAACCAGGCAGATGTGAAATAAAAGAGTCAGAAGACTCACCTGCCAATCGGACATATGCTTCAATAATCCAACGAATGTCAATAGGAATACCTTTGATCATTAGTAGTCTCATCCATTCCAAGCGAGCTTTATGGACTTTCATCAGAGATTTTTGAGGGAGAGAAAGAAATTGCTTATGAAGATTTGCGAGAGCTTCTTCCATCGTGAAATGACTTTACCTCTAAAAATTAAACACACAAAAATAAAACACACCGGATCACAATATATACACAAATTGCATGGGTTGCCTCCCTACGAGCGCTAAGTTTAACGTCGTCAGCTAGACGTGACTTCTAGAATGTTAGGCTGGATCTGAAAGTGTGACACTTTCTTTTTGTCGCTCAAATGATTCTCCTTAGTAGTGCTTGACACGCTTGTTTTTAACCTTGAATGTTTTGTTGGAGTCGGGATCATGTATCTCAACGGATCTATCTGGTAAAACCTTGGTGATTAGGAATGGACCTGACCACCGTGATTTTGGCTTCCATGGTAAGAGTTTCAACCTTGATTTGTTTAACAGTACCATCTGCCCTAGTTCTAGTTATATGTGCATTAACTTCTCATCATGTCTTTTTTGGGCCTTTTCTTTGTACAATTTAGCATTCTCAAAAGGTTGTATTTGAAATTCCTCCAATTCTTTGTGCTGGTGGAAATGTTTCTCTTCTGTTACATGTAGTGCAAGAATAGGCTTCTTCAGTACGCAGAACGCTTTTTCTTCAGGCTCCACAAACAGTTTGTCAGTAGAAATTTACATTGCATTGGAGTTCTGGATGGTACTATCTATCACATCAAGTCTGAAACATTCCTCCTTCTTTTCGTCATCCGGGAATTCCATGGCTTTGAAAACATTGAATTTTACTTTTTGGTCATGTACCCTCATGGTTAGTTCTCATTTTTGTACATCAATAATGGTTCGACCTGTAGCCAAGAATGGTCTCCCGAGTTTGATCGACACGTATTCATCTTCCTCCATATCAAGGACAATAAAATCTGCTGGGAAAATGAATTTTTCAACTTTGACTAGCACATCTTCAATTACACATCTCGGAAATACGAGCGTTCTATCAGCAAGTTACAGAGAAACTGATGTGGGCATTGTTTCTCCAATCTGTAATTTCCTGAAAATAGAAAAAGGCATCAAGTTAACACTCGCACCTAGATCACACAAGCCCTACCAATGTTCTCATATGATGCAAGGAATGATGAAACTGCCAGGATCTTTCAACTTTGGGGGAAGCTTCCTCTGAATGATGGCGCTACATTCTTCCGTCAATGTTACTGTCTCGTAATCTCCCAATCTCTGTTTTCATGAAAGAATGTCTTTCATGAATTTGACATAGCTGGGCATTTGTTCCAAAGCTTCTGAAAATGGGATGTTGATGTGCAGCTTTTTGAAAACCTCCAAGAAACGAGCAAACTGCTTGTCCAGTTTTTTTTTCTGGAGACGCTGTGGAAAAGGTGGAGGTAGAGTGATTCTTTCTAGTTCTTTTTCCTTTACTTTTTTTTCTTCCATCTGTGGAACTGCTTCTTTTGGAACTTCTTCAATGGATGCCTTGATTCCAATATCTTTGTTGATTTCAGTACCGCTTTTTAAAATGATGGCATGACACTGCTCCTTCCCCATGTTCCTTGGATTTGTTTTTGTGTTGCTGGAAAGATTTCCTGACGGTCTGTAACTTTGAGCATTGGCCAGTTGTCCAATTTGATTCTCCAGTGCTTTAATAGAGGCAGATTGGCTCTGAAACATAACATCATATTTTTTTTAACTGAGGCATCACTTCCGCTATTCCTGGTTCATTTGCCTGCTCCTGGCCTTTGTTCTGTTGGTGTTGGAATCCAGGGGGTGGATAGTTCTTTTGCCCTGAATTATTGCTCCATGAGAAATTGGGATGATTCCTCCACCCTGGGTTGTAGGTGTTGGAATATGGTTTGTTCCCCTGTCTGTTGAAATTGTTGACATAATTCACCGTCTCTTCTTGTTGGTTTGGTTCTGGCACGGCGCACGTTAGCGGATCTGCTCTGATGTTGACACGTGGTAGGCACACGTTAGCATCCGGCGCATGTTAGCAGACTTCTCAGATTGTTACACATGGCACGACTGACCGGCGTGAACACACACGTATAACGCAAGCGCACGTATCGTTCAAGTAGTATAAAAATATCGATCCCACGAGGACTTAATTCCTACTGTTGTTATTAAATATTGATACTATTTATTTACAGGTATCTAATTATAGGGAGAAGAGAATGATTGTTTTTGTTGGTTGAATGTGGATTTGCTAATTAAAATAAAAACAGACTCAAAAGAAAATACTAAGGAAAATAAAAGAAAAGACTCAAGATCTAGGGTCGTGACTCCAGACAATATTATTCTAAAGATGAATTGATTCTCTTACATATGTGTAATAAATCAGATTGCTAACCTGGAACACGAAAATATGCAAAAGCCTTTGTCGATGGTCAGACGCAAATACCCAGTATAACCCAATTGAAACATATGTCTATGTCAACCAAATTACCTGGATTCATTAAGATTAAGTTCCAATTATGGCTACCCCCGCCTGACAGGTATATGTCTATCCTGTAAGGAAATCTATTAAAGGGTTATCTATCCTCAAGGAAGATCGTGGGCTATTAAGTCTAAGGCTGAAACATAAAATCTCTATGTCTAGTTCATTTTAAGTTTACCATATCAATCTTATTGGTGATCATACAACAAGAAGCATTAAGCTTAAGACTCAATAAACAAACTAAAGAATTACCCATTAAATAATTATATCAATTATTAAGCCTAGTAATATTGTGTTTCATCACTTCCCTAGAATAAAATAAAATGCTGGGGGTTAGAGGATCCACATTTAATATTTCTTATCTAGGAATATCACTTATTATAATATATAAATTATTTTATGTTCTGCTTTCTCGGGAATTAATAATGTTAAACATTTAAAACCAGCCATATAGGCGGTAATCCATTTAGTCCAATTACACCAGCCATATAGGCGGTAATTATCTGTCACATAAAGACCAGCCATATAGGCGGTAAATTAATTTATATTTAAACCGACCATATAGGCGGTAATAAAGTCTGACATTAATTTATCCGGTTAAATTATAATTTATAAATTATAATTAAGTGAGATTTACCTAAATAATTATATTAAATGTTTCACCTTTTACTCCACCGGTAAATTAACTACTAAACATCAAAGAACAAAAAGAAAATAAAATAAATTTTATTACAAAAAGTAAAATTGCATAATTGAAAATACTTAATTTAAATTACAAAAATTTAAACACACAAGATGCAATCCTTTAAGTCCTTACAAAACTCAAGGAAGGCATGCTTTGAATACTGAAATCGAGCTGAATTTATAGGCGCGGATAGGCCTCCAGCGTCGCGACGCCAAAGCCTTTGGCGTCGCAACGCCAGTGCTTTTTGGCGTGCCATGCTGAGGGCTTGACACGTAGCGATTCTAAATAAGGAGATAAGGCGACACGTGGCAAGGTGGTTGGAGCTCAATTATTGTGACACGTGGCAGCTTCTGATTCGTTGGCTCAGATTCTTATCTGCCACGTGTCGATTTCGGATAAGTGATTCAATAATTGGTGCTGATGTGGCACTGACGTGGCGACACATGGCGAAAGTGACTGTCGGCACTATAGAATTGTGACACGTGGCACGCTATGATTGGTTGATGATGACGTGGCGATGATGTGGCACGTTGACTCGGTCAACTGGTGATGTGGATGATGATGTGGCTGACAAGTGGAGTGACATGTGGCGACACGTGGCGATGGTGACTGTCGGCACCGTAGGATGATGACACGTGGCACGGCGTACTTTAGCAGATCGGTTGTGATGGTGACACGTGGCACGACGAACGTTAGCAAAGTCAAATTTTCTCAGATTCTGACTTGTGGACCCGAAGCACGTTAGCACTGTTCGGCGTACGTTAGGCGTCGCGACGCCATAGGCTTGCGCTTCGTGACGCGGCAAATTACCAAAATGCCCTTTTTGTCCAATTTTTACTGTTTTGCTCCAAATCACCTCCAGAATGTCCTAAAACTTTATTTATCTACAAAATAACACAAAACACATCAAAATATTAACAAAAATCAAGAAACTATACAAAATATTAGGTCAAATGAGTGGGAAATAGTGATATAATTACCACTCATCACACCCCCCAAACCTAACATTTTGCTAGTCCTCGAGCAAAACATAAAGTAAAATAACATAAACATCTTTTAAAATAAAATTTAACTAAGCCACTTTCGTAGGGATCACGGTTGCATTTAGCGTATGCAACAAGCCTTTAAACCCCTAGGTGTCCCTATTGGACGAGTTGTAGTCTCGTGAGGGTTTACAGCAATGATACCCACAAACATTTTACAAAAGTAAAAATGTAGTAAAACTAATGCACACAAAAGCAAAAAGACAAGCGAAAATAGAATAAAGAATTTAGTGACTAATCAGGTGAAACTTCTACTCCAAGTTACTAGTTGTTTTATTTCTTTCTAAATTACTGAATAAGTAAATTCTCTGATTATATTTACCATTCTCCATATACACAGCCAACAAAATATTAAACAACTCATTTTTGCCCACAACAGTCATAAGTGCAGTTGATAAGAGAATAATATTTTTGTCCTAAAGTTTTATCAGAATTCACACCTTTTTGTAGCAATGGAATAATTTTTCTAATTTTTCTGATTTTTTCTTTGATTTTTGATTTTTTTTATTTATATACAATACCTTCCGTCTATGTAGCGAGTGTTGGGTCGGTGGCTCCCAAACCAGTTGGCTTTAGGGCACCAGGTGTTAAGACACCCCTACGGACTTAATTACTCAGACTTCAGATATATATTTTTTTGCAACATCCTTGATCCATGTAGCGAGCTTTGGGCCAGTGACTCCCAAACCAGTTGGCTTTAGGGCACTAGGTGTTAAAACACCCTTACAGACTTAATAACTCGGATCTCAAACGTTTTTTTTTTTACTCCATTGCTTTTTGAGATGATTCCTCCAATTAAAATAGAGCACTGGATATTACAAACTTTTCAATCTTAGCTCATGTATGTTGATAATATCTGCTAACTAAGCATATGAAGATCCATTTTAGTCAGTTTTATGGAGAATTTACAAATTAAATAATTTAAAATGAAATAAACAAAAAATAACTTGTTCCGAAATATGTTTGAGATACGTTTCAGGAGTGAAAACTCATTACTCAGCTATCTCTTACCAATTTCACCTTTTTAGTAAAAATAAACACACAAAATATTTTTGTAATTTTTTGAAAATTTTTCATTTTTTTTATTTTTCGAAAAATTTTGGATTAAAAATAAAAACAACACACAACTAAAAACAAGATATCGATCAACTAATTCCCTCCCCCAAACCTAAATGAGACATTGTCCCCAATTTTTTAAACAGTAGAAGAAGAGTTTAGAAGATAATACCTGGTTAGCTGAAATTCTACAGGAAATTAAAGGTTAAGATCCAGATTAATCCGATGCCTCTTACCATGATCGTCCTCGGACCAATTTATCTTTGAAAGGATAGGGTCAATTTGTGGTTCATAGGCTAAAATTTGGTCAATTAGATCCGGAGCAGTTCTGGCAGTAAAAAGGAGTTCTTTTAAAGGTTTTTACACGAACCCATTTCTCCGGGCATCATCAAGAAACACACAAAGAAAATCATAAAATCCATCAACGTTGTACAGTCCAATCGGTTTCTGGTGTATGTTCATGTTCGCCCAAGATAACACTATAAAAATTTCCTCCAATGTGCCCAAGCCACCTGGCAAAGCAATAAAAACATCAGCACAGTTAATCATTTCCACTAGTCGCTCGGACATACCTGGCACAATAAGTTCCTCTCCGTTTGATGGTCCAATTAGATTTGCCTCCGCCAAGGGTTTTGGGATGATTCCCAAAACGTGAATGCCTCCTTCATGTACGGCCTTTGAAACGATCCTCATTAGTCCAAGATTGCCTCCACCATATACTAAGTGCATATTCCTTGCAGCTAAGACTCGACCCAATTCATGTGCTGCCTCTACGTATTGTGGCTTAGTACCAACACTAGTACCGCAAAACACACAGATGTTTTCAACTCGTCTTCTTGAAGTGGCTTCCATATTTTACTCTGGATGTCTTCAAAAGTGCAATGATGAGTTGAATTTATAGTACCTGAAAAAGGGTGAGTAATAATAGCACTAGTATCTTCCATAGGACGTTTGTTAGCTAAACAACAAAAGAAATCGTGAAAGGTCAAAAAGTCTGGATTCTGTCTACGAAAATAAAAAAATTACAACAGACTATCAAATCAAAGCAATAATTAAGGCAATGGAATTGTGTACGCAATACGCCATTCGCTTAGTATAAATTCATTAGGATGCGTCTCAAGAATACATTCCTTACTCAGTCATCGCTAATGAATTATCTCTTATCTTTGCCAAACACCATTCCTTCTGTCTTATGCTTTGGTTGAGCTTTTCCCTACAAAAATAACACACAAAATTAAAAACTCTACAACATGTATACACAAAAAAATAGAAATTACAACAAAGTGCATGGATTGCCTCCCTGCTAGCGCTAAATTTTTTGTCTTCAGCCAGACGTGACTGAAATCCATCTGTCAAGGAGGTTTCAGCATCGTTTTGGATGTCCGATTAAAGACAATCCCGTGAGCGTTGCTTTTGAAGGGTCTCTTCCAACGGTAAAGGGGCAAAAAATATTTTGTCTCATTCAGTGCTTGTGCCACCTTTTTAACCTTTATTGCTCCAGTGGTTCCTGAAAATAAAGAAATAAAATCAGGAGGTCTCGTATGGTGCTTGACTTGGAATGGGATTTCCATTCTGTCAAGCTTCTGGGTGATATCTCTAAATTGTACTCCCCAAAACAGTGATGTTTCTCCTGAATGCCTGAGATCTTCAATTTGGTCTGACAATTGCTCCTCCATTTGCTCTGCTTCTTGCTCCACATTTTCTTCACATATGTATTTTAGGATTTCCTCGTTTAGTTCTTCATCTGTCATCTGTGAAAAACATGCTCCATAAGTGTCAACTTGAGGATGTAAAGAGATGTCAGATTTTAGGTCTTCATCCTCTTATATGACTGGAATGGATGGTTCAGGTAGATCTTCTTCAAACATCAGTGCAAAACAGTCTCCAAGATCTTCATTTTGAGAATACAGAATTCCATCCTTATTTGTTGGTTCAGTTGGTACAAACAGCTCAGCTTCTTCATCAGAGTCAGAATCTGAATAATAGAAATTAAACAGAGACTTTGTTGGTTCAGGCTCCTGAACTGATACCTCAGATTCTTGATACTGCTCAGCCTCGTCCTCTGTTATGATGTCATGATGAATCTCGGGATATTCGAAGGCTTCTTCAATATTATTTGAATTTGCTCTGTGAGATATGTGATTCAGGTTATCTGTTAATTGTCTAACTTGATCTGTCATCCTCAGTATAGACGCCGCTTGACTCTGAATTTGTGCATCAAATTGAGCTTCCCGTTCCTCGAACCAATCTTTGAGCATGTGAATCAACTGATCTTCCTCTGATGGTTCTGGATCTTGTTGACGATAGTAGGTGGGTGGTGGATAAGATGGAAATTTTGGTTTTGTGAAATGTGATGGTTCTTCATACCATGAAGGATTTTGATAGCTCTGCCACCCTGGATTGTAGTTGTACTCACAATGATCTCTCGGGTGGTTACCATTACATATGTCACATCTCCTCATTGCGTCTTGTTGAGAAAATGTGGTATTTCTTGGTTCTGGCATCCAGTGATAGTTGTTGGGATGGACAACAGGCCTCAGAAAACTGGACTGTTGCTCCCAGATTTGGGGTGTATCTTCTTCTAGTAAAGCTCGTAATCTTTCAATCTCCCAAAAATGTTCCATTTTTCAATCACCTGAAAACAAAAGAAAGAAATAAAAATAAAGAAAATTAGATACAAGTAAATTAGATAGTTTCAAAATTAAAAACTCAAGAAAAATAAGTCCCCGGCAACGGCGCCAAAAACTTGATCGGCGTAAACACATACGTATAACGCAAACGCACGTATCGTTCAAGTAGTATAAAAATATTGATCCCACGAGGACTTAATTCTTTATGTTGTTATTAAATATTGATATTATTTATTTACAGGTATCTAATTATAGGGAGAAGAGAATGATTGTTTTTGTTGGTTGAATGTGGATTTGCTAATTAAAATAAAAACAGACTCAAAAGAAAATACTAAGGAAAATAAAAGAAAAGACTCAAAGATCTAGGGTCGTGACTCCAGACAATATTATTCTAAAGATGAATTGATTCTCTTACATATGTGTAATAAATCAGATTGCTAACCTGGAACACGAAAATATGCAAAAGCCTTTGTCGATGGTCAGACGTAATTACCCAGTATAACCCAATTGAACCATATGTCTATGTCAACCAAATTACCTGGATTTATTAAGATTAAGTTCCAATTATGGCTACCCCCACCCGACAGGTATATGTCTATCCTGTAAGGAAATTTATTAAAGGGTTATCTATCCTCAAGGAAGATCGTGGGCTATTAAGTCTAAGGCTGAAACATAAAATCTCTATGTCTAGTTCATTTTAAGTTTACCACATCAATCTTATTGGTGATCTGACAACAAGAAACATTAAGCTTAAGACTCAATAAACAAACTAAAGAATTATCCATTAAATAATTAAATCAATTATTAAGCCTAGTAATATTGTGTTTCATCACTTCCCTAGAATAAAATAAAATGCTGGGGTTAGAGGATCCACATTTAATATTTCTTATCTAGGAATCTCACTTATTATAATATATAAATTATTTTATGTTCTGCTTTCTCAGGAATTAATAATGTTAAACATTTAAAACCAGCCATATAGGCGGTAATCCATTTAGTCCAATTACACCAGCCATATAGGCGGTAATTATCTGTCACATAAAGACCAGCCATATAGGCGGTAAAGTAATTTATATTTAAACCGACCATATAGGTGGTAATAAAGTCTGACATTAAATAATCCGGTTAAATTATAATTTATAAATTGTAATTAAATGAGATTTACCTAAATAATTATATTAAATGTTTCACCTTTTTCCCCAGCGGTAAATTAACTACTAAGCATCAAAGAAAAAAAAAGAAATAAATTTTATTACAAAAAGTAAAATTGCATAATTGAAAATACTTAATTTAAATTACAAAAATTTAAACACACAAGATGCAATCCTTTAAGTCCTTACAAAACTCAAGGAAGGCATGCTTTGAATACTAAAATCGAGCTGAATTTATAGGCGCAGATAGGCCTTCGGCGTCGCTACGCCAGTGCTTTTTGGCGTGGCATGCTGAGGGCTTGACACGTAGCGATTCTGGATAAGGAGATAAGGCGACACGTGGTAAGGTGGTTGGAGCTCAATTATTATGACACGTGGCAGTTTCTGATTCGTCGGCTCAGATTCTTATCCGCCACGTGTGGATTTCAGATAAGTGATCAATAATTGGTGCTGACGTGCCGCTGACGTTGCTACACGTGGCGAAAGTGACTGTCAGCACCATAGAATTGCAACACGTGGCACGTTATGATTGGTTGATGATGACGTGGCGATGATCTGGCACGTTGACTCGGTCAACTGGTGATGTGGATGATGACGTAGCTGACAAGTGCAGTGACACGTGGTGACACATGGCGATGGCGACTATCGGCACCGTATGATGATGATACATGGCACGACGCACTTTATTAGATCGGTTGTGATGGTGATGTTGGACAGTTATGACCCATAGCGTCACTATTTGTACAGATCTTGGTGTTGTTGTACAAATTAACTATGTGACAAAGGAAATTGATCTTTTATCATTTGTGATTAGATCACCAAGATGTATAAATGATGAAAAGTCCATATGATTAGTTCCTGGATTGAGATGATATGAGACAGTATCAATCCACGAAGGTTTAATCATTAAATATCCATAGTCAGAGTATTATCGAGATTGGACATCGATAATGCGTAAAAGACTAGTATTACACTTGTGCGCGTTGTGGGAGCTTAATGGCATAGTTCTCATATATTTGGGTATAGGATACCCATGCAAGTGTAGTAGGAGGTTGTGTTTTACCGATCGTATGGAAATAGATTCGCTCTGGATAGACCCCTCAGAATTCCATTGGTAGTATGACTATGTGTCTATGAAAGTCCGAATCAGGGTAGGTTTATTTGGTCTTAACCTGAGACTTGCACTGCTAATACTTGCGACAATCAATGTACTTTGGTTTTGGTCGTCCAGGGCTTTAACAGGTTCTCTGTATGCCTCTTCTGGGTATATTGAGAATCGTAGTGTATTGGGTATGATGTCGAGATGGAAGTATCACTCCAGTCATAGTGGAGATGATGATCACGTAGGATACGGAACTGGTTCTCTTATGTACTGCAGTCATCGGGATAATATGACTAGGTCATGATTATCCGATTATAGAGACTAGTTACCAGAGATTCGATATGTGCTTCGTACGGGGCAGACACAATTCCAGCCTCAGGCCTTGCATGTGACATCCGATGCTGGATTGAAATACGCAATACTACGTATACTACGCCTAATATAGATCATATATTCCTGTAAGGATATTTCTGGAGAATTGGGTAGGCATGGCGCTTTGCTAGAAGCCAACCTTGTCTTGTAAATCGGTACAAACGTAGTACTAGGTACATACGTGTTCGGATAGTCCGACAACCGGATTTACTGCCAACATATCCGGGGATCTCATGGGTCACTTCCCGAAGATTCACAGATGACGTATGACTCGCACTTTATTAATCTGAGATTAATTAGATGAGAGAGAAAATTAATCTGGAATTAATTACGGAGATATTTTATCTGGGATAAAATATTAATTAAAGAGAGAGAATGATTAATTTGGAATTAATCGATAAAATAATATATTCGATATATTATACGAAATTAGATTTCGATGCTGAATTGAATTAGAATTTAATTCGGGCGAACGAGTTAATTTAGAATTAATTCGTTAATGACGTGAATAGTGATTTTGCTAGGCATAATTATTTAATTACGTCGCAACGGAAAATTCGTTAATTTGGAATTAACGAACCCGAGCCGGGAGTGTTTGTGGGCGCACTCGCATTTCGAATTCAAGTGCGGCCCATAAGTCACATCAAGCTTCAAATCACTACTCAATCGATTGATGTGATGTCTAGTCACTTTGAGTGATTTGACAACTTATCATGAGTGATGTGAATAGTTGATGTGGTAGTTGGATGGAATTAATTTTTTTTGCCTTGACTTTTTGAATTTCTAATTTGTGTATTAGATACACAATTTTCCAACAACCAACATTCAACACATTTTTCCTCTCTCTCTCTTCAACACACACGGTTTTAGAAACCCATTTCCCTCTTCTCCCTCTCTCGGCTTTGAAGCCACTTTCTTCTCCAAAATTCTGCCATGGCCGAATTTTAACAAGAATGAATGGAAGATTTGTGGCAAATATATCCAATGCTAGCACATAAAGGGTCATACAAAGGTGATAGGGAACCGATTTCGTGAGCATGGAATCACCATAGAAAGCTTGGAGCTTGGAGATTCATCAATGGAGGACCATGACCGAAATTTTGGAGGAGCACAAAAAGCCCACTGCCGTGAGCATCTTGGAGGAGAGCTTGAAGTTTTTGTGTTCGTCGCATCGCTCAACCGATCATTGTAAGTATTCCGCAAATTCTTTGATGTATTCACATGTGTTTCATTGCTTAAATTGATCCTTGGGACCTTAGAGAAACCCAACAATGGTATCTTGAGCCATTTGAGCATGAAACTTGAACTTAGGGTTAAAATTGGGTAAATTGTATTTAAGCATGATTTGATAAAATTAATTGATTGAGTATGCTTGAATGATGTTTAATTGAAGTTGGATGTGATTAATTTCATGAAAATTGATTTGGAACAATTTTCCCCAAATTGGGTTGGCTTGGCCGAATTCAATACTACCCTAAACTAATGGTATTTTTGTTTCTTTGATCATTGGATGACTTGAAACAATTGGAAAATGTTGATTGTGGATTTAATTGGATTGAAACCGAATCGGATTAAAAAATCCCTACCATTGCCGTGAGTTAAGAAGTATGAAATGGGTTTGATTTGTGATTAAAATGTGTTTGACATGTTTTAATGTAAATGAGCATAATTAATTAGGCTAATTGATGTTTTTGAAATGTTAATTTAGGTAATTAATTATGGAATACACTTTGGTTAATTAGATTATAAAATTTGGAATTTTGATAATTTAATTAATTGGGCTTAAAAGTTGTAATTGGGCTTAAATGGGCTTGGTTGTACCAAGTTAGGTTTAGGCTAAATTGGTTGGATCCAATTGGGCCCAAAACCATATCCATAAAGTCCAATTATGAATTAATGGACCTTTAATATTAATTGGGCCTAATGGGCCTAAATTGGTTTCTTGGCAAATAATGGTGATTCCTTAAATGGGCTTTAGTATTTGGGTTTGACCCATATTGACCAAAAGTCCATGCCTTAGAAATTAATTAAAAGCTCATTGGACTTTAAATTAAATTGACGTTGGATCTTAATCGGGCTTTGAGACCCGTAACGGTTAGATTTAGAATCTAAGTCGTAAAGGTTCGTTAATAAAGTGTAATATTTAATTTGGAATTAAATAGTGAATTAGTATTAAATACATATTAAATTGGATTTAATGTTGTAGTTTAATTTAATTCAAGAATTCGTACTTTGAGTACTTATTCGCAAATGAGTTTGACTCGCGCAAAATCAAATCGTTGTTTGAACATTGGATGGTCATTAATATTCAGATTAATTAATTGGATTAGATTGATTGATAACATGCTTGTGTGAATACATGGTTGCGATGTATGAATAATGTATATCAGATGGATATTAGATGGGTGGGGCAATTTTGGAAATTGTTGTAATAAATTTAGAATTTACTAATTTGACCTGCGTGTCCAGCCTATTACCTCCTTACTCTGTGTATTTCTCTTCTCACCTATTCCCCTCAATGTAAATGAGGTTTCTTTAGAAGTGTTATGTAATCGGGTAGAAGTAATACATGTGCTAGCAGGAGAGAGGAAATGGAGAGATTTGTTCTAGGAACAATGTGTTTAAGTATCCATCCGCATATCATTATTATATTTATTTATTTACTCGCCTAATTATGTGTTTAGAATGCATGTTTAAGGGTGTATGATGATGAGACCTTAACAAAGATAATTAATTGGTTGCCAATTGCACGCGAAAAACCCTCAACATCATATTAAGCGTTTTTCCTTCCATTCAGTGATTCTTACTCAAGATCCAAGACTGGCATTGGTTTGTTGGCCAAAGTCAAGACCTTTGTCCGTCAAGGATGTGTTTGAATCATGAAAGCTTTGTTCCATATCGGTGTCTTGTCCAAGTTGTGATTTGTTGGTGTAGGCATTGTATTTTTGCATGTGAAACCCGATGATGAGTCTCAGTTGGAGGCACTACCTTTTTAGCTAAGGATATTGCGGGAAACGGAGGTCGGAAGGGGAAATTCAGAATAAGTACGTTATCAAGTTTATTTCACAAACTCACTGTCTTCGTTAGTGCTGCGTTCGTTACTTCGTTCGAACGTCAGGCAGATTGCGGACGTTCGTGTGGCGTTCGAATTGGCGTTCGAACGGCGTCGGTGTTTCTGGTTTTTGCTGCTACCTCAACCCAGCCCAATTAGCTCCCCAAAGCCCATAAAACACATCCCAATTTAATTAAATTAAACATTAAATATTAAATAAAATATTTAAACCATTTACCAATTAAATAAAACACAAAATATAATCATACCTAATGAAGATAAATCAAATATATTAACTGCCTAACTAAACAAATCACATACTAAATTAAAAAGATGTCATGCCTAATTAAAATCAATCATAACAATTAAAGATATTGACTTCCAATTCTAGCCAAGATTTGTCCCCCCTCAATCTTGACTTTCCTTGCTCAACACCAAATCAAATCCTCATTTTATGCAAAATCCCTTCCTTGTGAGACAAGGTGAAGCCATAACCCTTCTCTATATAAACAACCCCTAACCAAATCCCTCCCACTCCTAGTTCACGCCCATCACAAACAAAAAGAAGAAAAGAATTTCCAACCCCTAGCTCATACACATAATAACAAACAACTTTCTTCACCCCCACTCTCACATTACCGAAAACAACAAGCCCTCAAACACTCTCATATTACCGAAAATACAATAGCCATTCACACCCCCTCCAACCACCAAAACAACTCCTAATCACCACCGAAAATAGCAACCCTCTAAGCCTCCACACATCACAGAAAAATATACCCCCAACGACAGCCCAAACACGCACCAAACAGCCACTAAAGTACCCCCGAACAGCAGCCCCCCTTCCCACCAAAACTGACCCAAACCAGTCCCTAAATCACGCCCAAACAGCAGTAATTTAACCCCTAAAAAAACAGAAAAAATACACTTAAAACATTGCCTAAAAATCTTAAAAACAGTAACATAAAGAGACTGTATTCATAATCCTTAAAATAATCACACACAACTACACTAAGAACCCACACAAACTTGGAACAGTTCATTGAAACGTCAAAACAGGTGGCCTGAGCAGTGAACAGCAAAACAGAGGCCGAACAGGAGCAGAACGGAGTTCGAACCGCAAGCAAAACAGCAAAGCAGTGAGCTAGCACACTAAACCAGTGAACCGGAGAAGTTGAGGAGCTATACCCTTCCGACGGCCGTGAAACGCAAGCCTGAAAGTTGGCAAAAAGGTTAGACCTGAGGGTATCTTTCACACTCGTTTTTTTTGTATTATTTATTAAATATTACTTGAATGATTGTCATGTTGAAATGCATGTTGTGGCCCTTGAGTAGATAAATATGCATGAATTATGAGATGTAGTATGTTGTGGCTGTGGAATAAAATGAGAGACGTGTCAACTCTCGCGGTATATCGGATGGAAACCCGAACATAAATTTCATAGCCGATTCCGAATGGACGGTAATATGATCTGTACTCGGGACACAACTCCACGTACCACTTGAGTAAACGGCACCCTCTTTTGTTTTGTGTTGCTTTTGTTTATTTATTTTTCGTCACTTGAATTATGTATGTTGTTTATTTATGCATGAGTCAATCGAGCGCATGGGCTTAGTAAGTGGAATGAAATATCCCCTATGGGGAGGGGTTAAAGCCCTTTACCACGATGCTTTGCCGCGTCGGTTGATGTGTGTTCGGTTGGATGCAAGATACGTTCAATCGGGCATACTTAGTTTGATATGATTGTCTTTATTTCATGTGTTGTGATGTGACGCGTATCGGCTTAGTATGTTGGTCTAAAGGTCCTCTCTTTGAGAGACCAAGAGCCCCAAAAGGCCACCTTTACGGCAGTACTTCGCCGCGCCCCTTTATTTTGTTGTTTATGTATTGCGTCCCATTTCATGCATCAGGTCTGTTCCCGTTCGAACGCGTTTATGAACGCAACTCGAACGCGCATGCATTTTGCCTTATCATGCATCAGGTCTCATTTATGTTCGAACGCGTTCATAAACGCCATACGAACGTGAGTATTCTGTTTCATTTCCGTTTGAACGCGTTCACGAACGCCATACGAACGTGAGCATTCTGTTTCATTTCTGTTCGAACGCATTAACAAACGCCATACGAACGTGAGCATTCTGTTTCATTTCCGTTCGAACGCGTTATCAAACGCCATACGAACACGAACCTTCTGTTTACCGTTCGAACGCGTTTACGAACGCTACACGAACGCGAACACACTGAACTGAGACATATTCATCACATGCCATGTATAATTGTTTCTTAGGTGATTTTTTTATGGAACCACACATATTCATTCTTATCTTTGTGCACATAATAATGAAAAGCATGTTTATTCCATTAGTTGCGTCATTTGCCTTAGTCTTGATTTAACGCATTACGATTCATATACCTATGCCATGATGACTTTGGAGTATTATCTCTTGTGATATATCGGATGGAAACCCAGACATAAATTCCGTAGCCGATTCCGAATGGACGGTAATGCGGTCTGTACTTGGGATACAATTCCACGTATCACTTGAAAAAGTGCTCACATGTATGCTTGTGCGGTTATTATGTATGCTTGTGTTTTTCATAAATATGATATGCTGAATGAAGTTGTATGTTCGTTATTACTTTGAGGTATTTTCAGGCATGTGTTCTTAGATGTGAGATATATGTGAAATGTATGTATAAGTTTTATTTTGTACCCGTGAATTTAGAAGCATGATACTCTTGGAAATAAGTGCTACTTAAGCCTGATTAAATTATTACATAAATCCTGTTCATTACAAGTGGCATAAGTAAGGGACCATTCCGAACCCAATGGTTTGAGGTCTTCCTTGCGAGGGGTGAGTGCGGCCTTAAATCTCATTTTCCCGGTTCACACCGGGTGGCGACTCCATTATTCTCCAGTTTAGTCCCCCGTGGCTACTCCGTACTCCCGACCAGGCCGCGAGCCCGGGACAGCATGCGTCGCCCAGTTTCTGTGTTCCCACAGTCTGGCGACTCCACTGAGGATAGAGAATCGGCCCCGAAATATTGTCTTGTGATGTTTGGATTTATGTTTTAATTGACCGTGTCTATAGTGGATGAAGTGAGGGTTTAATCAAAGGCATTTTGAGGCTAGGTAATGGTTTGGTGTCTTCCTTCATTCACTAACTTTCTAGAAGGAAAAGCTGTGAAGGCACCTATATGGCCATCTACTCGTAGCCTATTGCGATGGACTAATTTGGAGGACTCGTTGTTTATTCATGACACCAAGCGATAAGAGCCTAAGAGGCTTGGGTATTTAAGTGAGCCTCGCCCCACCTTCCCTCTGGGGAATCTACAACGGGAAATCCATTTGACAGTCCGTCACACACCATAGCTCATTGGCACGTACCTTAGTGTATAAAAAAGGGTGCGCTCACTTGGTTGCTTGAACCCTTGAGTGGGGAGACCTAGTTGTGGGCCATCATTCGCCGGTGAGAGCCTTTGTCTATACTCTTGCTAACCCACCCATAGACCGGGTTGGCTAAAGTAACAATTATTTCCTTGAATATGTGCTTGTGGACCATCCTCATTTGGATGCAGTTGGACCATTGTCAGAAATGCGGACTTGCTGGGCCATTTAAACTGGGGCGAGTTCGTACCTTATGACCATTGGGTCCAAAGCTTCTGAAATGTTGATGGGCCATTCTGTAGAAATTATTGTTGTATGTTTGCATTATCTTTCTTTGTGCTTATGTTCAGAACATTACCATTTGGATTTAGTTGGGCTCCTTGCCATGAGATGTGTACTCGTTGGGCCATTTAAACTGGGACGAGTTCACTCCTATGACAGTTAGCCCAAAAGCTTCTAAAATGATAACGGGCCGATTTGTTTGAAAATTTTAGTTGATTTAGTATGTTATATATGTTACGTGCATCTCATGCACCCCATGCATACATACATCATGTTAATCATTGTGTTCTGAAAGCCATCATAGATTCCCGTTGGGTTAAAAAAGGGAAGACTCACCAAAATACTGAGAACAGACATGAGTGAATCAGATACTGAGGTATCCCGGATAGATCAGTTGGAAAATGGTTTCGCCAAGATTACTGAACAGTTGCAAGCCTTGACTACTGCCATGACAAATATGGTTGTACCCCGTGCTGGGGGAAATTCTGAGAATGTGAGGGGTGATGAGCCTTCGAATGGGTTGGGGGATGACGTCCCCACTTTTGATGATGACATGGAAGAATATGCAACAGGCAGAGTGATTGGGTCTCAGGCAGAATTTCAGAAGCTTCGGGATCAGGTTGAAACAGTTACCCGCAAAATGAGGGGTAAGAACGAGGATTTGCTAGATTATGAGGCAATGACCTTCGGAGAACAGCTGCCAGCTCAGTTTAAAATGCCCGACATGGCCAAGTTTAATGGGAACGGAGACCCGAGGGTCCATCTGCAGCAATATGTCTCAGTCATGAGTTCAATGGGCCTATCACAACGCCAAGTCCAAAAGATGTTTGGGATGTCACTCGAGGGGGCACCTGTGGTTTGGTATCATAGCCTTGAGAAGAAGGTTAAGGAAGATTGGAAGGAACTAGCTGATACTTTTCTGAAGCAGTATGTTACAGACTTAGAAATTGACTTGTCACTCCATGATTTGGAGAACACTAAGCAGAATCCGGAAGAAAGCTTCAGGAGTATGTAGACCGCTGGAGAAGCCAGCTCTTGAAAATGCAGACTCGGCCCTCTGAGAAGGACAAATCAAAATGATCATCAAGGGCACCAAGCCCTCTATTTATAGTAAGCTGAGGAGGATGACTTCGATGATTTCTGATTTTCGACAGTTGAGGGAAACTGTCATGGATATTGAGGAAGAGGAGGCTGAAAACAGAAAGTCCTATGGCCAGAATAGGCGGACTTTTGGGGGGTATTCTGAGAACTAAGCCTGCTACTGTCGAGGTTGCTGCCATCAGGAACCGGCAATTCTCCAACCTTGGTAGACCTTTGTCGAAGGTATTTGAAAAGTTACAGGGACAAGGAATCTTGAAACCCTTAGAAGGCAAGCCACTTCCGCACCCCCCACCACCACACATAAATGTGAACCTTTATTGTCACTTCCACCAGCTACATGGCCATGACAACGACAACTGCACCCGCCTCAAGCATGAAATTCAAGATCTCATAGATTCCCATAAAATACCCAACCATGAAAAGAAACCCTCAACCACCAAGCTTCTTACATGGATGACAGTGAAGAACCATAGGCCGAGGAAGAAGGCAGTGCTGCGGATGATGGAGATGTTACTCCTAGTCTATTTGATCCAGTTTTTTAAATGACATTGATTTTGTTACTTGTTCGAACTCTTTTTCCTCAACAATAATAAAGACGTTCATTTCGCTAAAACTCTTCTGCAATATGAGTATATTGAGAAAAGTATTCACCTTGGTACTATGGAATCCAGTGATGAACACGGGGAACCTTCGAAATAAGCAAACAGAAAAGATAAGATAGACATTCAGAAATTGGGAAATAGAGGCAGTGAAAATATCAGACTTGGAAGGGAATTAGTTCACCGAGCCGATCAACGTAGACAGATTGAAGCAGTAGCTTGTCTGAGGAAGAGAAGGCTAAGCAGTCACCAAAAGAATTGACGGAAGACCTAACCCGACGGGATAGTAACATTATGCATGCATACACGTAACGCATTTTGCATCCTTTCGTGTTTGTTCTATTTTGTAATAACATGTTTCAAAGGAGAAAAAAAAGGAAGCGCGCCGAATGCAAGCCAACCAGAAGCAGCAGTAACAGTACAATGTCAGCAGTCTTCAGGAATGAATCACATGGGCGAGGCCCATATCAGCAGTATCAGTCTGAGGGCGAGCCCATATCAATAGCAGTTGGGGCGAGCCCCGTATCAGTATCAGTCTGGGGGCGAGGCCCATATCAGTAGCAGTTAGGGCCGACGAGGACCACATCAGCATTAGTTTGGGGATGAGTCCAGGGCCGAGGCCTACATTAGTATCAGTTTGGGGATGAGTCCCAGGGCCGAGGCCCACATCAGTATCAGTTCAGGGGCCAGGCCCACATCAGCATCAATATCAGTTTAGCCGGGAATGGCACTCCAAGAATGGAAACATAGTTCGAGAATGAGCAAGCCGGGAATGGCACTCCAAGAATGGAAACACAGTTCGAGAATGAACAATCCGGGAATGGCACTCCAGGAATGGAAATACAGTTCAGGAGTCCACATTAAGGAATGAACAAGCCGGGAATGACACTCCAAGAATGGAAGCACTGTTCGGGAATGAACACCTCACAGTAACGGTTCGTGAATGGACCACCTCACAATAACAGTTCGGGAATGGACATCTCACAGTAACGGTTCGGGAATGGACCACCTTACAGTAACAGTACGGGAATGGACACCTCACAGTAACGGTTCGGGAATGGACCACCTTACAGTAACAGTTCGGGAATGGACACCTCACAGTAACGGTTCGGGAATGGACCACCTTACAGTAACAGTTCGGGAATGGACACCTTACAGTAATGGTTCGGGAATGGACCACCTCACGATAACAGTTCGGGAATGAACACCTCACAGTAACGGTTCGGGAATGGACCAACTCACAGTAACGGTTTGGGAATGGACCACCTTACGGCAACGGTTCGGGAATGGACCACATCACAACACGGTACAGGAATGAACCAGGGGTCGCATCACCTCACCACCTAAATCAACTCAACACGTGGAAAGTCAAGTGGCAGTTGGCGAGCCAGGTAAGTGAAAATGCATTGCATAACTTTGATAGGATTGACACTGTTGCACATTACACAAGTCCCATCAAAGTGGGGGCGACTGTAGGCATTGCATTTTTGCATGTGAAACCCGATGATGAGTCTCAGTTGGAGGCACTACCTTTTTAGATAAGGATATTGCGGGAAACGGAGGTCGGAGGGGAAATTCAGAATAAGTACGTCATCAAGTTTATTTCACAAGCTCACTGTCTTCGTTAGTGCTGCATTCGTTACTTCGTTCGAACTTCAGGCAGATTGCGTACGTTCTGTGGCGTTCGAATTGGCGTTCGAACGGCGTCGGTGTTTTGGTTTTGCTGCTACCTCGCCCCACCCAGCCCAATTAGCTCCCCAAAGCCCATAAAACACATCCCAATTTAATTAAATTAAACATTAAATATTAAATAAAATATTTAAACCATTTACCAATTAAATAAAACACAAAATATAGTCATACCTAATGAAGATAAATCAAATATATTAACTTCCTAACTAAACAAATCACATACTAAATTAAAAAGATGTCATGCCTAATTAAAATCAATCATAACAAATTAAAGATATTGACTTCCAATTCTAGCCAAGATTTGTCTCCCCTCAATCTTTGACTTTCCTTGCTCAACACCAAATCAAATCCTCATTTTAATGCCAAAATCCCTTCATTGTGAGACAAGGTGAAGCCCTAACCCTTCTCTATATAAACAACCCCTAACCAAAGCCCTCCCACTCCTAGTTCACGCCCATCACAAACAAAAAGAAGAAAAGAATTTCCAACCCCTAGCTCATACACATAATAACAAACAACTCTCTTCACCCCCACTCTCACATTACCGAAAACAACAAGCCCTCAAACACTCTCAAATTACCGAAAATACAATAGCCATTCACACCCCCTCCAACCACCAAAACAATCCTAATCACCACCGAAAATAGCAACCCCCTAAGCTTCCACACATCACCGAAAAATATACCCCCAACGACAGCCCAAACACGCCCCAAACAGCCACTAAAGTACCCCCGAACAGCAGCCCCCCTTCCCACCAAAACTGACCCAAACCAGTCCCTAAATCACGCCCAAACAGCAGTAATTTAACCCCTAAAAAAACAGCAAAAATACACTTAAAACATTGCCTAAAAATCTTAAAAACAGTAACATAAAGAGACTGCATTCATAATCCTTAAAATAATCACACACAACTGCACTAAGAACCCACACAAACTTGGAACAGTTCATTGAAATGTCAAAACAGGTGGCCTGAGCAGTGAGCAGCAAAACAGAGGCCGAACAGGAGCAGAACGGAGTTCGAACCGCAAGCAAAAAAGCAAAGCAGTGAGCTAGGACGCTAAACCAGTGAACCGGAGAAGTTAAGGAGCTGTACCCTTCCGACGGCCGTGAAACGCAAGCCTGAAAGTTGGCAAAAAGGTTAGACCTGAGGGTATCTTTTACACTCGTTTTTTTTTGTATTATTTATTAAATATTACTTGCATGATTGTCATGTTGAAATGCATGTTGTGGCCCTTGAGTAGATAAATATGCATGAATTATGAGATGTAGTATGTTGTGGCTGTGGAATAAAATGAGAGACGTGTCAACTCTCGCGGTATATCGGATGGAAACCCGGACATAAATTTCATAGCCGATTCCGAATGGATGGTAATATGATCTGTACTGGGGACACAACTCCACGTACCGCTTGAGTAAATGGCACCCTCTTTTGTTTTGTGTTGCTTTTGTTTATTTATTTTTCGTCACTTGAATTCTGTATGTTGTTTATTTATGCATGAGTTAATCGAGCGCATGGGCTTAGTAAGTGGAATGAAAGATCCCCTATGGGGAGGGGTTAAAGCCCTTTACCACGATGCTTTGCTGCGTCGGTTGATGTGTGTTCGGTTGGATGCAAGATACGTTCAATCGGGCATACATAGTTTGATATGATTGTCTTTATTTCATGTGGTGTGATGTGACGCGCATGGGCTTAGTATGTTGGTCTAAAGGTCCTCTCTTTGAGAGACCAAGAGCCCCAAAAGGCCACCTTTACGGCAGTACTTCGCCGCGCCCCTTTATTTTGTTGTTTATGTATTACGTCCCATTTCATGCATCAGGTCTGTTGCCATTCGAACACGTTTACGAACGCAACTCGAACGCGCATGCATTTTGCCTTATCATGCATCAGGTCTCATTTCTGTTCGAATGCGTTCATAAACGCCATACGAACGTGAGTATTCTGTTTCATTTCCGTTTGAACTCGTTCACGAACGCCATACGAACGTGAGCATTCTGTTTCATTTCTGTTCGAACGCATTAACAAAAGCCATACGAACGTGAGCATTCTATTTCATTTCCGTTCGAACGCGTTATCAAACGCCATACGAACGCGAACCTTCTGTTTACCGTTCGAACGTGTTTACGAACGCTACACAAACGCGAACACACTGAACTGAGACATATTCATCACATGCCATGTATATTGTTTCTTAGGTGATTTTTTTATGGAACCACACATAGTCATTCTTATCTTTGTGCACATAATAATGAAAAGCATGTTTATTCCATTAGTTTTGTCATTTGCCTTAGTCTTGATTTAACGCATTACGATTTATATACCTATGCCATGATGACTTTGGAGTATTATTTCTTGTGATATATCGGATGGAAACCGAGACATAATTTCCGTAGCCGATTCCGAATGGACGGTAATGCGGTCTGTACTTGGGATACAATTCCACGTATCACTTGGAAACGTGCTCACATGTATGCTTGTGCGGTTATTATGTATGCTTGTGTTTTTCATGAATATGATATGCTGAATGAAGTTGTATGTTCGTTGTTACTTTGAGGTATTTTCAGGCATGTGTTCTTAGATGTGAGATATATGTGAAATGTATGTATAAGTTTTATTTTGTACCCGTGAATTTAGAAGCATGATACTCTTGGAAATAAGTGCTACTTAAGCCTGATTAAATTATTACATAAATCATGTCATTACAAGTGGCATAAGTAAGGGACCATTCCGAACCCAATGGTTTGAGGTCTTCCCTTGCGAGGGGTGAGTGCGGCCTTAAATCTCATTTTCCCGGTTCACACCGGGTGGCGACTCCATTATTCTCCGGTTTAGTCCCCCGTGGCTACTCCGTACTCCCGACCAGGCCACGAGCCCGGGACAGCATGCGTCGCCCAATTTCTGTGTTCCCACAGTCTGGCGACTCCACTGAGGATAGAGAATCGACCCCGAAATATTGTCTTGTGATGTTTGGATTTATGTTTTAATTGACCGTGTCTATAGTGGATGAAGTGAGGGTTTAATCAAAGGCATTTTGAGGCTAGGTAATGGTTTGGTGTCTTCCTTCATTCACTAACTTTCTAGAAGGAAAAGCTGTGAAGGCACATATATGGCCATCTACTCGTAGCCTATTGCGATGGACTAATTTGGAGGACTCGTTGTTTATTCCTGACACCAAGCGATAAGAGCCTAAGAGGCTTGGGTATTTAAGTGAGCCTCGCTCCACCTTCCCTCTGGGGAATCTACAACGGGAAATCCATTTGACAGTCCGTCAAACACCATAGCTCATTGGCACGTACCTTAGTGTATAAAAAAGGGTGCGCTCACTTGGTTGCTCGAACCCTTGAGTGGGGAGACCTAGTTGTGGGCCATCCTTCGCTGGTGAGAGCCTTTGTCTATACTCTTGCTAACCCACCCATAGACCGGGTTGGCTAAAGTAACAATTATTTCCTTGAATATGTGCTTGTGGACCATCCTCATTTGGATGCAGTTGGACCATTGTTAGAAATGCGGACTTGCTGGGCCATTTAAACTGGGGCGAGTTCGTACCTTATGACCATTGGGCCCAAAGCTTCTGAAATGTTGATGGGCCATTCTGTAGAAATTATTGTTGTATGTTTGCATTATCTTTCTTTGTGCTTATGTTCGGAACATTACCATTTGGATTTAGTTGGGCTCCTTGCCATGAGATGTGTACTCGTTGGGCCATTTAAACTGGGACGAGTTCACTCCTATGACAGTATTAAATTTGAAATATTCGTTTAGTTACTTGCTATACGCGCTCATTTCAAATTTTTCGTCGTTACATTAATATATTAGTTGGACTAATAATTAATTGTTGTTTTAAATTTAACAGTTGGACTGTCTTCAAACTATTTCATTTATAGTTGATTATATAATTGGATTATAGTAATCAATATATTTGAATTAACTAATTTCAATTAATAATTGATTTTATAATTGGATTATAGTAATCAATATAATTGATTTAACCTATTAAATTATAGTTGATTATATAGTTAGACTATAGTAATCATTATAATAAATTGTACATAAAATCGTTGATTAAATAGTTGGACTATTAGAATCAAGATAATTGAAATATTAGTGTTTAAAACATAATCCTGGGCGAAAATGTTTTTAAACGACTTTAATTTTCCAATTGGGAATAATGAATCAGGATAGTCCTGAAAACTGAGAAGTTAATCTATTTGATAGAATAACATCTCGAGCCTAAGCTCGGAGTTAAGCAAATAGTACAGCATGATCTTTGGAAGATTCATGTGATGATAACTTTAGTGCTTAATCCATTATGCTTGCCAAATAGACTCCTTAATTTCTTAATCAGAACCAAGGATTAGATCCTTAAAGTATGATAATGAAATTGAAGGATCTTCATAGATCTATTCTTAGATCTTAGAAGTACTAAATTGCAATAGTAAACTCTTGGAGAGTTAATGGCTATTCTCAAGGAGACAAATCCAAAGTTTGCAATAAGGCAAGAAACGCAAGGCGCGTCTTACTTGAACATTCTAGAAGGCCAAGGCTTGGCCAAAGGCTTCTGGGGTGTGAAAAATGGCAAAAGAAAAGTCATAATCTTCTGGGAAGACAAAGGACATATCTCATAATGTCTGCCTAAATTGTAGCAAACGGGATCACGGAAGCGTGACTGCCGTATAGATAAGGCAGACATGAAGGAATTAAAGACGGTGCAAGGCTCCGACTTCAAATATGTTTGACATAAATATTTACTGGTGTGCAGAATCTGCTGAGAGCATGAGACTGACTTCATATGAGATTGATCTGCGGATCGGAAACAGGACGAGAGTAGCTGTTTTAACCGTAGAAACCTAAGTTTAGGAACTACCATTTGGGTGTGTACTTAAATTAGGAAACTGTTAAAATGTAACTAGTTTGACTATAAACATTATCTCTATATCAGAGTATAATCCGTTGCGGATATACCTTTATATTCTAGAACACTAAAGTGTTTTATTTTATAAAGATGATATTGAGATAAACCACATTAGATGTGAATAACAGTATTTATATTTTGAATATAAATAAATCTCAAATGTATAACATGACAAACAAATAGCTTGAACTGAATTAATCAGTTGAGACTTATAAATGGAATTGTTGTCTGGGACACAATTAACAAGACTTGTATATCCACACTTTCGAAGAGTGGGTACTAGGACAAATTTGATTCTATTCAAATAATGTCTACAAATCTAGTTTATTGGGCAAAGTGCCTAAAACACCTTTTTACTTGGTAAAAGTGCAAGAGCCACCGATCTGTTAGCCCTCGTTCATAGTGACGTAAGTGGGCCCATATCTAGCTAGGCTAGAGGTGAATATGAATGTTTCGTGACCTTTACGGATGTGGAATCGCGTCTTGGTTATGTGTTTCTTTTGAAACACAAATCGGAAACTTTTAGAGTTTTGATACGAAATAGACAAACAGATCGGCTAAAGTATTAAACCATCACGGTTAGACCATGATGAAAATACTTAAGCAATAAGTTTCTCATATACTTGAAAGAGTATAGTATTCTTTCAATGAGGACTCCTCCCGAAACACGTTAATTTGACGGTTTGTCCGAACAGAGAAACCGAATTTTGTTGGACATAGTAAGGTTAATCATGAGTTGCTCTGAGCTACAATTTCCTTCAACGGATACGCATTGACAGTGCAGAACTTATTTTGAATAAGGTTCCATAAAAATCTTTTTGACAGACTTCATATTAGATATGAACAGGAAAGAAACTGGGTTTTCTCATTCCTGAAGATTTGGGTATGCTAGACATAAGTTTGGATGATACCAAACTAGAACCCAAATCGGATAAGTACCTAAATTGTAGGTTATCCTAAGGAAACCAAAGTATAGTACTTATACAACTCACAAGAGAACAATGTAATTGTTACTCGCCCTGCGGTTTTCCTAAGAGGAATACCAATATGCAGTGGTAAGTGGGAGGAAAGTAAAACTCGATGAAAATCAGAGTAATACTATTCCAGGCACCGATTCCTTAATGGAACACAGATATTTCATCAAGGATGAAACTATACCAATAATCTTCAAATACACAAGAACCGCGTAAGTCGGAGAGAGTCAGAAAACAACCTGGGGGTATGGGTTTCTGATCTCACCTCATGAAGATGTCAATCTTATTGAGGAATACGAACTGACTACGTATGAGGAAGTGATACAAGGTATCGACTCCCTATTATGGCAAAGTGCCATGATGTCCGAAATGGATTCCATGTATACCAACTATGTTTGGACACTAGTTGATGTACCGTAAGGCATTGTGCCTATTGGTACTATATCAGTCTTCAAGGAAGACATACATGGAAGGCAACATACCAACGTACTAAGCTAAGCTTGTAGCGAAAAGGTATCGTTATCAACATTGTGTCGATTACGACGAAACATTTTACCTGTTGCCATTGGTAAATCCATTTGGATTATGTTTGTTGATGCTGTATGTTTCATTTATGAAATATGGCAGCTGTAATTCCAAAACCGCTTTTTTTAAGGGAAAAACCTTTTGGAGGATGTTTACAACATCCTGATGGTTTTGTCGTACCAAAACGAGCAAACAAGGTTTGCAAGTTATTCAATCCATGGATAGATTGATGCAAGCATAGCGTTCTTGGAACTATATCGTTTTGATGTAATCATAATGGTGTATGATTTAATTCAAAACGAATATGATTCTTGTGTATATAAGGGGTTAGTGGGAGCGCACTGATAGTAACTGTCCTAAATAAATGATGACATATCATTTCTTGGAAATGATATTCCCGTATTATAATCGGTGAAAACTTGGCTTTCATAAAAATTGTCCGTAGAATTCTTGGGAGAAACAACCTTTATTCTAGGAATAAAGATCTACTGGGATAGATTTAAAGTTGTTGAAACTCTCCGAGAACTCGTACATTGAAAATGTACTTGACCTGGTGTCTCATACGCTTTGAGCATATGGAGTCACAATCAGACCAATCCAAGAGATAGTTATTGGATTGATGTTAAGAACATCCTTCAATATCTTAGAGAACTAAGGATGCTTTCTTATTCTATGGAGAATGAGAACTTGAAGTGACTGGGTTCACTGCTGCAAGTTTCCTAACCGACAAAAATGACTCTAAGTCGTAACAACGGTACTACACAAGTTGAATAACGGAACAGTGAGCTGGAAATCTTCCAAGCAAGATACTGTTACCGTATAAACAACAAAAGCATAATATTACTGCAGCTGAGGCAGCAACAGAAGCCTTCTGGATTGATAATAATCTAATTAGATTAGAAATAGTTCTGTTAGCAGCTGAGATAGGCTACAACACAGGCTAAAGAATTAATGGTCTCATCAACGATCCAGATATATACTTTGATATTCATCTGATTCGTTCGGATCATACATCGTGGCGATGTGATGATCGAATAAATCGCATCAGATGATAATCATGCAAATCCACTGATGAAAGCATTTTCTCAGCAGAAATTTGAGCAAACCGTACATAGTTCGGGTGTAGGACACTTGAGTGACTGGCTATAGGCCAAGTGGGAGATTGTTGGACAGTTATGACCCATAGCGTCACTATTTGTACTGATCATGGTGTTGTTGTACAAATTAACTATGTGACAAAGGAAATTGCTCTTTTATCATTTGTGATTAGATCACCAAGATGTATAAATGATGAAAGGTCCATATGATTAGTTCCTGGATTGAGATGATATGAGACAGTATCAATCCACGAAGGTTTAATCATTAAATATCCATAGTCAGAGTATTATCGAGATTGGACATCGATAATGCGTAAAAGACTAGTATTACACTGTGCGCGTTGTGGGAGCATAATGGCATAGTTCTCATATATTTGGGTATAGGATACTCATGCAAGTGTAGTAGGAGGTTATGTTTTACCATTGGTACGGAAACAGCTTCGCTCTGGATAGACCCCTCGGAATTCCATTGGTAGTATGATTATGTGTCTATGGAAGTCCGAATTAGGGTAGGTGTATTTGGTCTTAACCTGAGACTTGCACCGTTAATACTTGCGACAATCAATGTACTTTGGTTTTGGTCGTCCAGGGCTTTAACAGGTTCTGTGTACGCCTCTTCTGGGTATATTGAGAATCGTAGTGTATTGGGTGTGATGTCGAGATGGAAGTATCACTCCAGTCATAGTGGAGATGATGATCACGTAGGATACGGAACTGGTTCTCTTATGTACTGCAGTCATCGGGATAATATGACTAGGTCATGATTATCCGATTACAGAGACTAGTTACCAAAGATCCGATATGTGCTTCGTACGGGGCAGACACAATTCCAGCCACAGGCCTTGCATGTGACATCTGATGCTGGATCGAAATACGCAATACTACGTATACTACGCCTAATATAGATCATATATTCCTGTAATGATATTTCTGGAGAATTGGGTAGGCATGGCGCTTTGCTAGAAGCCAACCTTGTCTTGTAAATCGGTACAAACGTAGTACTAGGTACATACGTGTTCGGATAGTCCGACAACCGGATTTACTACCAACATATCTGGGGATCTCATGGGTCGCTTCCCGAAGATTCACCGATGACGTATGACTCGCACTTTATTAATTTGAGATTAATTAGATGAGAGAGAAAATTAATCTGGAATTAATTACGGAGATATTTTATCTGGGATAAAATATTAATTAAAGAGAGAGAACGATTAATTTGGAATTAATCAATAAAATAATATATTCGATATATTATACGAAATTAGATTTCGACGCGGAATTGAAATTAGAATTTAATTCGGGCGAACGAGTTAATTTAGAATTAATTCGTTAGCAACGTGAATAGTGATTTTGCCAGGCATAATTATTTAATTACGTCGTAACGGAAAATTCGTTAATTTGGAATTAACGAACCCGAGCCTGGGAGTGTTTGCGGGCGCACTCGCATTTCGAATTCAAGTACGGCCCACAAGTCACATCAAGCTTCAAATCACTACTCAATCGATTGAGGTGATGTCTAGTCACTTTGAGTGATTTGACAACTTGTCATGAGTGATGTGAATAGTTGATGTGGTAGTTGGATGGAATTAATTGTTTTGAATTTCTAATTTGTGTATTAGATACACAATTTTCCAACAACCAACATTCAACACATTTTTCCTCTCTCTCTCTTCGACTCACACGATTTTAGAAACCCATTTCCCTCTTCTCCCTCTCTCGGCTTTGAAACCACTTTCTTCTCCAAAATTCTGCCATGGCCGAATTTTAACAAGAATGAATGGAAGATTTGTGGCAAATATATCCAATGCTAGCACATAAAGGGTCATACAAAGGTGATAGGGAACCGATTTCGTGAGCATGGAATCGCCATAGAAAGCTTGGAGCTTGGAGATTCATCAATGTAGGACCATGACCGAAATTTTGGATGAGCACAAAAAGCCCACTGCCGTGAGCACCTTGGAGGAGAGCTTGAAGTTCTTATGTTCGTCGCATCGCTCAACCAATCATTGTAAGTATTCCGCAACTTCTTTGATGTATTCACATGTGTTTCATTGCTTAAATTGATCGTTGGGACCTTAGAGAAACCCAACAGGTGACACGTGGCACGGCGCACGTTTGCAAAGTCAAATTTTCTCAGATTCTGACTTGTGGACCCGGCGCACGTTAGCACTGTTCGGTGTACGTTAGGCGTCGCGATGCCATAGGTTTGCGCGTCGCGACTCGGCAAATTACCAAAATGCCCTTTTTGTCCAATTTTTACTGTTTTGCTCCAAATCACCTCCAGAATGTCCTGAAACTTTATTTATCTACAAAATAACACAAAACACATCAAAATATTCATAAAACTCAAGAAACTATTCAAAATATTTGGTCGAATGAGTGGGAAATAGTGATATAATTACCACTCATCAACGACGTATTTTAGTAGGCGGCGCACGTTAGTGGTCACGACGCAGAAGGCTTGCGCGTCGTGATCCAAATTATAATTTTGCCATTTTGTCCGTTTTTCACTATTTTGGCCATAAATCAACTCCAGAAAGTCCTGAAAGTTTATTTATCTACAAAATAACACAAAACACATCAAAATATTCACCAAACTCAAGAATCTATACAAAACATTAGGTCAAATGAGTGGGAAATATTGATACATTTACCACTCATCAATATGTCTAATGATGAGTATTATTTGCTTTAGGATGAAATCTTAGAAACGATAAGTTCCTAATGTACTTTTATCTGATGCCTTGAGTAATTAATCTAGGTTAGACTCGTAAACACTTAACTATAGGTTTTTAGCAGTGAAAACCTAGGTAGTTGGCAAAGTGACTAGTTGAAGAAATTACATGTCGATGAATGACCATTTGTTTAAATGTCTATCCTGATTTGGTAGTGTTATAATGTATGGTATGGTTAAAGATAAAAAGAGAAAGTCTCGAAAGAAAGCAATTAAATCACCTATAACCTATAAACATGAAGCTACATGGGCGAGTGTTAGGACCACCATGAGGAGAAATGCTACCTTAAAGGGTAGGTGTGTTGAAAAAAAGAAGAAAAAAAAGAAAAGGTCGAAAAAAGAAAAAATAAAAAGAAAAAATATATATATAATCATACCATACTAAGCACGGAAGGGCAATTACAAAGTACATTTGAGATATCTAGGTTGGTTTGACCCATCGGATCCAAATTTTTAAACAAAATCATTGAGTTGGCTTAACTAGGGGTCGACTTGTGAATGAACCTTTACACACACACACTGTGAGTCTGGATTAGATAATTTCTGAATGATGTTTGTGGGTGTCGCCGCTGTAAGCCCTCACGAGACTATAACTCGTCCACTAGGGCCGTCTAGCGGTTTTTTAAAGGCTTATTGTATACGCTAAATGCAATCATGATCCCTACGAAATGCTTAGATAGTTTATATATTTATTTATTTATTTAGTTCTTATTTTCTTTTTTCGCTTGAATTGCTAGGGATGGCAATAAGCTGGTTTGGGGTTGTGATAAGTGCATGAAAATGTACTTTAAACATGACTAATTCGGCTTTGTTATCAAGTATTTGATCTTAATTATAGTTTATTTTGTGTCTTGTTATTAGGAAGCAATGGAACATGAATCTTGGAGCATTTGCACATGTTTCAGGACCTTACAGACGCATCGGAAGCATTCGGGAAGAGTGGAAACACCGAAATCGACAGACTAGAAATTCTAGCAGGCACCACGGCGCCCCTCAGCAAACTTCCCCAATACATTTGTCCCGTAAGTTTGGCGCTACAGTGCCCCAGCGAAGTCTGAGAAGCTTAATTCAGTCATGTTTTATACGTATAAGGACTCCAGGACTTCCCTATATAAACTTAAGCTCGTCCAAACCCTAAAATGAGAAGAAATACACAACAAAGAGTTGAAATCACATATTTGAGAGAGAAGAACGAAGAACCGTAAGCCAGACATGATGTCTCTCCAATCAATCCAGTCTGTATCTCTTTCTGCTATGAAGAACTAATCTCCTAGGCAAAGCTAAGGATGAACTCTTGTAATTAAGTTCTTATATTCATGTTTTTTATTCCTGAATGTGTAAGTGTTCCTAAAACATTCCAAGATCATCTAAGAGTGATTTGTGTGTGAATAAAATCAAAAGAGTTATGGAAATACTCACATTGATTGGATGAGTTTCAAAACTTTTATGCATTTCGGTAGAAGCTCCAAGCCTTCTTGAGTGTTTCCAACACTTGGGTGAGTTTCCCTATCACCTTGATTCACTCTTTTAAGTGCTAGCTTAAACAAAAATGAAAGAAAAATTTCCTCCAATTGAAGCTTTATGTTCGGAAATATGGAAGAGAGAATAGGAGATGATGAATAGTGATGTGTTAGAGAAGAACAAACTAACATAGAACTAAACCATAGGCCCCTCAAAAGGGCAGCAACGGAACAACCACAAGGTTATGAACTCAGAAAGTCTGGTAGGGAAAGACATGAGCCTGAAAGATATGGTTTCCATATTGATGAGGTACATGATCAGGTCATTGATAATGACGATCCCACCAGTTATGACGAAGAAATGCGTGACATTGATTCAGTCAAGTGGCTTGAGGCCATGAAATCCAAAATAGACTCTATGTATCAGAATCAAGTCTGGGACTTGGTAGATGCACCTGAAGGGATAAATCTCATAGGCTGCAAGTGGATTTACAAGCGTAAAACTGATGCAGAAGGTAACATCCAAACCTATAAGGCTAGGTTGGTGGCGAAAGGTTATAGACAAATCCAAGGAATTGACTATGACGAAACCTTCTCGCCTGTTGCAATGATAAAGTCCAATCGAATTTTACTGGCACTAGCTGCACACTTTGATTATGAGATTTGGCAGATGGATGTCAAAACAGCTTTCCTTAATGGGAACCTCCTAGAGGAAGTCTATATGACACAACCTGAGGGGTTTGCATCTAAGGATGATCATAATAAAGTATGCAAGCTTAAACAATCCATTTATGGACTCAAGCAAGCCTCTTGGAATATACAATTTGATGAGACAATCAAAGAATTTGACTTCATCAAAAATGTAGACGAGCCTTGTGTTTACAGGAAAAGTAGTGGGAGTGTTGTTGTATTTCTTGTATTATATATCGATGACATATTAATCATTGGGAATGATATTCCCATGATGAAAGCCACCAAGCAATGGTTATCTCAGAATTTCTCCATGAAAGATTTGAGAGAAGTAGCCTACATCCTCGGCATTAAGATCTACCATAATAGATCTAAGAGGTTGTTAGGACTTTCTCAATCTACGTACATAGATAAACTTTTGAAAAGATTGAAACTGAAAGATTCCAAAAGAGGTAATTTACCTACTTGTCATGAAATCAAATTATCTAAGGAGCAATGTCCACATACTCCTTCAGATAGAGAGCGTATGAGTAAGATCACTTATGCTTCAGCAATAGGATTGATCATGTACGTCATGTTATGTACAAGACCTAATGTCTTTTATGCTCTTAGCATAACAAGCAGGTATCAGGCAAATCCTGTTGAGTAACACTAGGCAGCTGTCAAAACAATCCTCAAGTATCTGAGAAGAACTAAGGATGTGTTTTTGACATACGGAGATTGTTCTGAGATGAAAGTCATTGGTTACTGTGATACGAGCTTTAAGACCGATAGGGATGACAGCAGATCACAAACAAGATATTTGTTTACTTTGAATGGCGGTGTTGTCAGTTGGAAAAGCTCAAAGCAGTCAACTACAGCGGACTCCACCACTGAAGCCAAGTATATTACAGCATCTGAGACTGCTAAAGAAGCAGTTTGGATAAAGAAGTTCATCACAGAGCTGGAAGTGTTTCCCGCGATAAAGAATGGTGTCACGATGTACTGTGACAACATGGGCACCATTACTCAATCAAAGGAACCAAGGTCCCACCAGAAATCCAAGCATATACTCAGGCGATTTCATCTCATCAGGGAGATTATTTAGAAAAAAGAAGTTATTATAGAGAAAATACCCACAGAATATAATCTTGCAGATTCTTTGACTAAAGGGCTGACTCAACAAAAGCATGATATGCACACCCAAGAGTATGGTGTCCAGATTCATACTAGTTGGCTATAGTGCAAGTGGGAGATTGTTAGGGATATACCCTATACCCAACTTGTGGATGGGCTATATGTACATGTATTTGTAATATTTTCATTCATTAATAAAATGGCAATCTTTATTATATGTGTCTTACATAACTTATATGAATCATCAACACTAGAATAAAGCCCTTGGAGTAATAAGACGATGGCTTCCACGCCTTATGAGAATCATTACTCTTAAATGTTCCTAGTCATAGTTTTGTGAATAATCTGGGCGTTCATAAAGCGGAGAGACTAGCATGATGATATGATCCGCCCTTAAATGGGGTAGCCGATCTTATAGGCTACTAGCGGAGATCCGTCCGCTTGGTGTATCACATGGATGTATGAGTTGCTCGTGTCCATCGAACTAACCTCTGAAATTTTTCATATGGAGTGTTTATCCCATGTGTCTGTGAGAACTTTCATGTATCAATTATATGACTAGTCCTTTGACTTGAGGTCCTTACAATCTTATGTGTGGATCAAATAACTTTGACATTCTCCTTCCCCGGTTCAAAAGATCTGATCATAAGGGTATGATGGGTCATTTGTTGAAACACATGAAGTTTGTAAAGATATAACAGAGAATCGCCAGTCTCTCGGATATATTTTCTTATAAGAGTAGTATTCCATTTAGCGGGTAGATATATGTGATCAGTGCTTGAGACTGTGGCCCAGCGGAAGAATCATGTGAGATTCTTGGGTTAGCACGATTCATGACAGTATCAACATCATACCTTTGACCATATGGGTAGACACTTCTGTACCCTAGGTCAATAGGTGGGGATATAGTGAGGCGATGGACCATATCATATGTAAATCGCATACAAAATAGGTATATATATCTTTCCTTCTCATTTGGGGGCCTTGACATGTTGTTAGATGTCAACCTTGGTCATTGAAATCGAACGACCATCTGATCGGAGGAAAATTTATGTTCGATTAAATTATCACGATTCATTTCATGTCCAACTTGAGGGGAACCCAAAAGGTCACACACCATAAAGTCGAAATCAATGGCTAATAGTGCACAGTACAAATATAACAACATATATGATTGCTGTAGGAATTGTTCATAAATGGTTCAATATATTTAATTATTGAACAGATCATTTATGAGGTTCCATATTGGCTTAGGGATTGGTGAATGACGATGGGGGCACTTTGGGAATTGAAATAAAAAAAAATTACTATTCACGTGAATAGTAAAAAAATTGTATTTTGTTTTGAATTCCAATTCGGCCCAAACTCTTATTAGGGTTTTTAATCTCATTAAACCACTAAATTAAGATCCAATGGCTAAGATTAAATTAGCTTTTATCCCACATCGGATTCTTAATTAATTTTGTTGTCTTTGGAGCACTATATAAACCCAAAGAATTCTTCACAAATTTTTACACCAAACCTTTCATATCTTGGGTTTATATAAGTGAGCAACTCTAAAGTTAAAGAGTAAGCCACTGATTTTGAGGATCCTTAAGTCTAATTGACTAGAGGAACCTCGAGTTAAAAGTTTTGAGGTATTTGCCTAGGCTAGCACCAAGGGCAAAATACATGTGCACTCAAGGCGTAGTCTTGCCATTGAGTTTTGGCTTTGGTGTGTGCATCTTTGGAGGCCACACACTTGGGTGGCTCTTTGAAACATGGAAGAGCTTGCTGAGTTCGAGAAAAACTAGTAGATTGGAGGGAGGACTGGAGGAGTCTTCGGTTCAAGTAAGTCTTTTTCTTTCTTTATTTTAATTAGAGTTCTTATGATAGTTAGCATGTTTAGGTTTATGTTCTTTGCATGTTTTATGAGTTTTATGCTTAGAATATATAGTAACATGCCTAGGCTTGTAGAATAATCAAAACAAATGGGTCTTAGGCAAAGGGAAAGCGGCATAATAATTTTAATTTTCCACTGCGCACTCGCGGCCTTCCCAACAGTGGTATCACGCGCCGTTTTTGTTTTATTAGTTCTCACTCGTTTGAACTCGAATTGGGTGTTTAAAAGCTCGTTGGAAAGCTAACACCCTGATCTTAATTTTAGACACAAGTTTTACATGATTTGGTTAAGATTGAATTGTGAAATTGCACGTCTGCAGAAAAACGTGAATAGTAAATTTATTTGAATAAAATAAAATGCAATATCATAATTAAATATTAATCAAAGTTATTTAATGCCTAAAATAATTCCAACATATTAAAACTCATATGCTTGATGATCTATGTATGATTAGAATTGGCATGATTATTTTAGGGTGCAAGCATCTATAGACTTTCTAAGAAAATAGAGTTTATTGCTTATCCCTTAGCTAATTAATTATTATGTGATGAACTTAGAGATTTATTACCTTTAAGGCTAATTAATATAAATCACTTGTTTATAATAAAAGACATTATAAAAGATACAAGTGGGTTGGGACCAAGGGTTAATAAAACTTTCCAAACTAAAGTTAATTTAACCAAAGGTATTACTAGAGTTAGATAATGATTTGGTGTCTTCCTTCACTCACTACCTTTTTATAGCCAAAAGGAAAACTGTGAAGACATCTAGATAATCATTTACTCAAAGCTTACCTTAAAGCATATTTAAAGTGTTGGACTAATTTGGAGGATCTATTGTTTATTCCTGTCACCAAGGCAATAAGAGCCTAAGAGGTAAGGGTATTTAAGAGAGTTCGCTCCACCCTCCCTCTGGGGAATTTTCAATGGAGGAATTTATTTGACAATTATTCACTTAAACTTGCTAAAATCCTCAATAATAATTTAAGTCTAAAATTTGCCTCCCATTGTAAAGTATAGACCCAAAGGGCTTAAACCGTATTGGCAGGACTAGACTTTACCAGACTGACCAATACCAATTTGTCCCTAAATCGTACTATTGACAATGGTTTGACTTTTCTGAGTTATAAGACGCAGCGACCCTTAGGCGTGGTCTTATAACTTAGTGGCAAAGATTGGGTGTCCACAAGTACTAGCATAAGTTATGGCATGTTTGATTGCCCAACCCAAAGATCAAGGAATTGTGATTTATATCATAAATTGGTTATGAACCTACCTAATTATCATATTTTATAACGACCGGCCCTAGTCGGAGTTATGAAATGGTGATAATGGGATCCTTGCCCACAAGAAAGCCATCATATTGGGGTTGATGCGATTTGCTTAAAATTTTAAAACAATTGAGTGGGAGCAACTTATAATATTAAAAGCCCATGTTATTATGAAACATTAATGAAAACATATTCCTAATTTTAATATTTTCTCTTAACATGTGGGTTAAAATTTCACAAATATTCAAATGGTAACAGAGTATCACTTCGTTCCATCCTTGATGAGCATAAGCTCAAAAGGGACAACTACAATGACTGGTTTAGAAACCTTAAAATTGTCTTACGACAAGAAAAGATTTTCTATGTTCTTGAAAGACCATTTCCCCTAAACCCGCAGAAGATGCTGACCAAGATACATTTGATGCTTGGAAGAAACACGTCGATGATGATGAGCAAGCAGTTTGCATAATGCTTGGCTCTATGTCGGACGAACTTCAGAAAGCTCACGAAGATATGGATGCTCAAACCATCATATTTCACTTGAAGGAGTTGTATGCAACTTCTGTTCATACCGTGAGATTTCAAGTGTCATGTGCCTTATTCCAAACAAGGTATAATGAATGATCTGTTAATGGACATTTGCTTAAGATGATTGGCCACATTGAAAAATTGGCCAACCTCGGGTTCATCATGGATCATGAGATAGGTCACTATCTAATTCTTCAATCCTTACCAAAAGAATTCTTTAACTTTATTATGCAGTTTCATCTGTCTGATAAAGAAGCTACTTTAGCAGAATTGCACAATATGATAAAGCAAGCAGAGAAGGACTTGAAACTGGAGCTTAAAACCTCCGTCATGCTTACGGGTACAGACCTAAAGCCACGAGGCCCAAAGAAAAATAAGGGCAAGGCCAAGGCTCCAGATCACCTAAAGCCCAATGGTAAGGTGGAGAAGAAAAAGGGAAATGAGACATGTTTATTTTGTGGAAAGAATGGTCATTGAAAGAAAGACTGCAGATCCTTGAAAGCCAAGAAAGCTAGGGAAGCCCAAGAGGCCAAGAAGCCCAATGCTTCAGGTATGCGAAGATCCGTCCGCTTGGTGTATCACATGGATGCATGAGTTGCTTGTATCCATCGAACTGACCGCCAAAAGTTTTCATATGGAGTGTTTATCCCATGTGTCTGTGAGAACTTTCATGTATTGATTATATTACTAGTCCTTTGACTTGAGGTCTTTACAATCTTATGTGTGGATCAAATAACTTTAACATTCTCCTTCCCCGGTTCAAAAGATCCGGTCATAAGGGTATGATGGGTCATTTATTGTATCACATGAAGTTTGTAAAGATACAAAAGAGAATCGCCACTCTCTCGGATAATATTTTCTTATAAGAGTAGTATTCCAGTTAGTGGGTTGATATGTGTGATCAGAGCTTGAGACTGTGGCCACAGCGGAAGAATCATGTGAGATTCTTGGGTTAGCACAATTCATGACACTATCAACATCATATATTTGACAATATGGGTAGACATTTTCCGTACCCTAGGTCAATAGGTGAGGATACAGTGCGGCGAGGGACCGTGTCATATGTAAATCGCATATAGAATGGCTATATATATATTTCCTTCTCATTTTGGGGACTTGGCATGTTGCTAGATGTCAACCTTGGTCATTGAAATCGAACGACCATCTGATCGGAGGATAATTTATGTTCGATTAAATTATCACGATTCATTTCATGTCCAACTTGAGGGGAACCCAAAAGGTCACACACAACAAAGTCGAAATCAATGGTTAACAGTGCACAGTACAAATATAACAGCATATATGATTGCTGTATGAATGGTTCATAAATGTTTCAATGTGTTTAATTATTGAACAGATCATTTATGAGTTTCCATAGTGGCTTAGGGATTGGTGATTGACGATGGGGGCACTTTGGGAATTGGAATAAAAAAAATATTATTCACGTGAATAGTAAAAAAAATTTGTTATTTGTTTTGAATTCCAATTCGGCCCAAACTCTTATTAGGGTTTTATAATTCATTAAACCATTAAATTAATATCCAATGACTAAGATTAAATTAGCTTTTATCCCACATTAGATTCTTAATTAATTTTGTTGTCTTTGGAGCACTATATAAACCCAAAGAATTCTTCACAAATTTTTACACCAAACCTTTCATATCTTGGGTTTATATAAGTGAGCAACTCTAAAGTTTAAGAGTAAGCCACTGATTTTAAGGATCCTTAAGTCTAATTGACCAGATGAACCTCGAGTTAAAAGTTTTGAGGTATTTTCCTAGGCTAGCACCAAGGGCAAAATACTTGTGCACTCAAGCGTAGTCTTACCGTTAAGTTTTGGCTTTGGTGTGTGCATCTTTGGAGGCCACACACTTGGGTGGCTCTTTGGAACATGGAAGAGCTTGCTGAGTTCGAGAAAAGCTAGTAGATTGGAGGGAGGACTGGAGGAGTCTTCGGTTCAAGTAAGTCTTTTTCTTTCTTTATTTTAATTAGAGTTCTTACGATAGTTAGCATGTTTAGGTTTATATTCTTCGCATATTTTATGAGTTTTATGCTTAGAATATATAGTAACATGCCTAGGCTTGTAGAATAATAAAAATAAATGGGTCTTAGGCAAAGGGAAAGCGGAATAATAATTTTAATTTTCCGCTGCGCACTCGCGGCCGCTTCCCAACACATGCAACCTAAACAAAAAAAATAAAACAAATGTAAATATAATATTTACAAAAAGGAAATTAATGACAAGATAAAAAATAAATTACAAAAAAAATAAAGAAATAGAAAAGAAAAATTATTCTATCTACTAAATAATAATTCCCCAGCAACGGTGCCAAAAACTTGACATGCTCAAAAAGTGCTATTTTACTCCCAAGTATAAGAGTGTCGAAGTAATAAAATAATCTGGTAAGTCCGGGGTCGATCCGTAGGGAATATATTTAGTAAAATAGAATTTTTAAGTAGAGCGAAAAGAAAAATGTTTGATTTATTGAAGTTGTTGGAGAAATTTAAGTTAAAATGCAATAATAAAATGAAATGTTGGAGTTAGGGGATCCACTTTTAATATTTCAAATCTAAAAATCTCGCTTAATTATAATATATAAATTGTCATTGTTACCCAATTAATTTATCTCATGAATTAATTATGTCAATATATAGAATCGTCCATAAAGGCAGTAGTCATTTCTGTCGATAACTAGTTATGCCAGGTACTAAGTATGCCAAAAACATAAAATCAGCAATAAAGGCGGTGATACTGTATAAAACCAGCTATATAGACGGTGATATCGTTTGTCTATAACAAGTCCTGCCAAGGTACTCAATTATGCCAAAATCGTATAAAACCATCCATATAGATGGTAGCAAGATAAAACCAGCCATATAGGCGGTAACAAGATAAAACCAACCATATAGGCGGTAGCCAATTTTGTCAATAATTAATCTAGATCTAAATCAATTTTTAATCATTATATTACAATTTATTTATTATAATGTAGGCGAGATTGATCTAAGTTTTCATTATAAAAGCTTCACCCATTACCCCAACGGAAGAAATTAGCTACTTGAGCTTTATTCCTGAACTGAGCTGATGTGGGCCTCGACCCTGGGACTCATCCTCGAAAACTGATACTGAAGCTGATGTGGGCCTCGACCCTGTGACTCATCTCTGAAAACTGATGTTGAAGCTGATGTGGGCCTCGACCCTATGACTCATCCCCGAAGACCGATACTGTAGCTGATGTGGGCCTCGACCCTGGGACTCATCCCTGAAAACTGATGTTGTAGCTGATGTGTCTCCATACCCGGAGTGCTATACCTGACGAAGACTGATAGTGATGTGGGTCTCGCCCCTAGATTGCCATACTCAGCAAGGATGCTACTAATGATGTGGGCCTCGCCCCCAGATTGTCATACTCAACAAAGACTGATACTGATGTGAATGATTTATTTCAAAACCATTATTGATGTACAAAAAGGAGAACTAACCATGAAGGTACAAGACCAAGAAGTAACATTTAATGTTTTCAAAGCCATTAATTTCCCGAATGACGAGAAGGAGGAATGTTTCAGACTTGATGTGATAAATAGTACCATCCAGACTTGCAATGCAATGCAAAGTTCTACTGACAAACTTAAAACATGTCAATTGCCTATAGAGCCTGAAGATAAAGTGTACTGCACACTGAAGATGCCAAGTCTTGCACTACAAGCAACAGAAGAGAAACAGTTCCCCCTCTCAATGAATTGGAGGAATTTCACATTCAGCCTTTTGAGAATGCCAAATTGTACAAAGAAAAGGCCAAAAAGAGCCATGATGAGAAGTTAGTGCGCATACAACTGGAACCAGGGTAGAAGGTACTGTTAAACAAATCAAGGTTGAAACTCTTTCCATGGAAGCCAAAATCATGGTGGTCAGGTCCATTCTTAATCATCAAAGTTTTACCAGATAAAGCTGTTGAGATACATGATCCCAACACCAACAACAATTCAAGCACTACTGGGGAGAATCATTTGAGTGACAAAAAGAAAGTGTCACACTTTCAAATCCAGCCTAACGTTCGAGAAGTCATGTCTAGCTGACGACGTTAAACTTAGCGCTAGCAGGGAGGAAACCCATGCAATTTGTGTATATATTATGATTTGGTGTGATTTAATTTTGTGTGTTTAGTTTTTGCAGATTAAGACATTTCAGGTTTGAAGAAATTCTCGAAAATCTTCACAAAAAATTTCCTTCTCTCCCTCAAAACTCTCTGATGAAAGTCTACAAAGCTCGCTTGGAACGAATGAGACTACTGATGATCCATGATATTCCTAATGACATTTGTTGGGTAATCGAAGCACGGGTCCGATTAGCATGTGAGTATTCTGATTCATGTAATTCTTATTTACCTGGATTTTGAAGAAGCACCTATGCAAAGAAACGTATAGCTAATCAAATGGGTGTTTGTTACAATGTGCACGCTGGAATTGCAATACTCTTTGTCGTTCTTTAGGAATGGTGTCTGATAATCGCGAAGACAAAATTAAATTCATTAGGGATGGCTTGATTAAGGAGTCTGTAGATAATATATCTTCGACTCTTGAGACGCATCCTAGTGGATATGTTCATATAGCCATTCGCAAATTACATACACAATTCCAAAAAGAAAGGCAACAGTTAAGTCTTGGGAATCTGACTCAAAAAGACCTGTTTGCCAATTTATAAGAAAAATGGATGAGAAGCTTGTCCCTGACGCAGAGACGTCAATCGAGCCGCTACTTTTCTTGTACATATTATATATCTTTGTCTTTTCCTAATAATTGTAATTTATTTTGTTGTTTTCTTTTATTTTCTCCGAAAGGATCCAAACTTTTTTGACTATCATGATTTATTTTACTGTTTAACTAATAATTGTCATTTGGCAGGTACTAGTGCTATTATTTTACTCACCATTTTCAGGTATATTTAAATTCAACTCATCATTGCACTTTTGAAGACATCCAGAGTAAAACATGGAAGCCACTTCAAGAAGAAGAATTGAAAACATCTGTTTTGGCGGTACTAGTGTTGGTGTTAAGCCACAATACGTAGAGGCAGCACATGAATTGGGTCGAGTCTTAGCTGTAAGGAATATGCACTTAGTATATGGCGGAGGCAATCTTGCCTTATGGGGATCGTTTCAAAAGCTGTACAGGATGGAGGCAGTCACGTTTTGGGAATCATCCCAAAACCCTTGGCGGAGGCAAATCTTATTGGACCATCAAACAGAGAAGACCTAATTGTGCCAGGTATGTCTGAACGACTGGTAGAAATGATTAACCGTACTGATGCTTTTATTGCTTTGCCAGGTGGCTTGGGTACATTGGAGGAAATTTTTACAGTATTATATTGGGCAAACTTGAACATACACCAGAAATTGATGTACAACGTTGAAGGATTTTATGATTTTCTTTGTATGTTTCTTGATGATGCCGGAGAAATGGGTGCGTGACAAAACCTATGAAAGAACTCCTCTTTACTGCCATAACTGCTCCGGATCTAATTGACCAAATCTTAGCCTATGAACCACAAATTAACCCTATCATTTCAAAGATAAATTGGTCCGAGGACGATCGTGGAAAGAGGCGTCGGATTAATCTGGATCTTAACATTTAACTTTTCGTGTAGAATTTCAGTTAACCATGTACTATCTTCTAAACTCTTCTTCTATTGTTTAAGACATTGGGGACAATGTCTCATTTAGGTTTGGGGGAAGGAATTAGTTGATCAGTATCTTATTTTTAGTGGTGTGTTGTTTTTATTTTTAGTCCAAATTTTTTCGAAAAATACAAAAAAATTGAAAAAGTTTCAAAAATTACAAAAATATTTTGTGTTTTTGTGTTTTTATTTTGACTAAAAGGGTGAAATTAGTAAGAGATAGCTGAGTAAGGAGTTTCCACTCCTGAGACGTGTCTCTAAACCTATTTCGGAACAAGTTAATTTTTGTTTATTTCCTTTTGAATTATTTTAATTTGTGAATTCTCCATAATACTGACTAAAATGGATCTTCATATGCTCAGTTGGCAGGTATTATCAACATGCATGGTAACATACGGGCATTAGTTGTAATTGAAAAGTTTATAATATTTAGTGCTCTAGTTTAATTGGAGAAAGCATCTCAAAAAATGATGAAGTAAAAAAAAAAACGTCTGAGATACGAGTTATTAAGTCTGTAAGGGTGTCTTAACACCTAGTGCCCTAAAACCAACTGGTTTGGGAGTCACTGACCCAAAGCTCGTTACATGGATCGAAGATGTTGCCAAAAAAATATATATATCTGAAGTCTGAGTAATTAAGTCTGTAGGGGTGTCTTAACACCTAGTGCCCTAAAGCCAACTGGTTTGGGAGTCACTGACCCAAAACTCACTACATAGATGGATGATATTGTATATAAATAAAAAAAATCAAAAATCAAAGAAAAAAATCAGAAAAATTATTCCATTACTGCAAAAAGGTGTGAATTCTGATAAAACTTTAGGACAAAAATATTACTCTCTTATCAACTGCACTTGTGACTGTTGTGGGCAAAAATAAGTTGATTAATATTTTGTCGGTTGTGCATATGGAGAATGGTAAATATGATCGGAGAATTTACTTATTCAGTAATTTAGAAAGAAAGAAAACAACTAGTAACTTGGAGTAGAAGTTTCACCTGATTAGTCACTAACTTCTTTATTCACTTTTCTCTTGTCTTTTTGCTTTTGTGTGCATTATTTTTATTATCTTTTTACTTTTGTAAAACATTTGTGGGTATCGTTGCTGTAAGCCCTGACGAGACTATAACTCGTCCACTAGGGACACCTAGGGGTTTAAAGGCTTGTTGCATATGCTAAATGCAACTGTGATCCCTACGAAAGTGGCTTAATTTAATTTTAATTGTTTCTTATATTTTATTTTGTTGTTTTACTCGAGGACTAACAAAATGTTAGGTTTGGGGGTGTGATGAGCTGAAAATATATCAATATTTACCGCCCCTTTTACTTAATATTTTGTTTAGTTTCTCGGGTTTGATGAACGTTTTGATGTGTTTTAGTTTATTTTGCAAATAAAATAATATTGAGACACAATGAAATCATTTAGGACGAAATGTGGGTCAAATAAGGGCAAAAAAATGTACTTGACATATTAATTTTGGAGATTGGAAACTTGAAAGGACGTTTTAACGAAGTGCAGTTTTTGAAATTCCAGTTTTGTGCATCTGTCGTATTTTGGGCATATCTTTTTACTCCGATATTGGATTGAGCTGATTCAAGTTCCAGATTAAAGAAGACTCAAATATATACAACTTTGAAAGACAAAATAAGTTCGAATTCTGAATATTTCATGTCCGATATTGATAAATCATCCAGAAGTGTGTTGTGTGTAATTATTAAAGTCATTTTCAAAGCAAAAAATAAATTAATAAATAAATAATAAAAATTATCAAATCACCACCAAACATGATAAGCAATTAGTGGAGCAATTAATAATGGATTTTTTGGAGCAATTAATAATGGATTTGGTGGATGATTTGATAGAGGCAAAATTTTGCCTATAAATACCAAGCCATTTCATTTGTAAATTCATACTTTCTTCTAAATAATTCCTTAAGAATACTAAGAAGATTGTATCTTGTTTGTTTATTTACAGTTTTTAGTAATTAATTTCCGCTTTCACACTTTCTTTTCTTTACTTTTCAGTTTTTACTTTCCGCAATTTACTTTTACGCACAGTACTTTTCTTTCTTTAATTTTCAGTTTTTACTTTTCAGTAATGAGGAGGTAACTCCCCTTTACTGGGGTAAAAGGTAAAACTTTTATTACTAATATTTAGATTAATCTCCCTTAATTATAATATATAAACTAGTAAAAACCTGACTTAACGAGGATACCGCCATATTGGTCGGTTGGTAATTATTTAAATTGGTTTTAACCTGACTAAACTGGATACCGCCTGATTGGTCGGTTGGTAATTAATTATTAATTTGACTTAATCTGGATACCACCTATATGGATGGTTGGTAATTATCATGCAAAGTTAATATATTATATTAAGGGATATATCTAAAATATAAGTAATAAAAGTGGATCTTTTTATCTCTGCATTTTCTTTTATGTATTGTACTTTTACTTTATTTACTTTTCAGCAATTTACTTTTAGCAATTTACTTTCAGCATTTACTTTTCAATAATTTACTTTCAGCATTTACTTTTCAGCATTTAATTTTTCAGTATTTTACTTTATGTCTTTTATTTTTTTAGTAAGTTTTTACTACCCGTAAATATGTGTCGTAACTAAGCCAGATATCTGGGGTTGTGATGAAATCCAATATCACCGTTTATAAAGGGTTAAATTACAGTTTGGGTAAAATATAAAGGTTTATTTATTGAGCCTTAATCCTAATGTTTTTTATTAACTGGCCATTAATAAAATTGAACTGGTAAACTTAAAATGAACTTGGAAAAGGAATTTAGGTTTAAGACCTTAGACTTAATAGCCCACGATCTTCCTTGATGATAGATAACCCTTTAATAGATTTCCTGTTACAGGATAGGAATATACCTGTCGGGCGGGGGGGGGCAGGCATAATTGGAAACGTAAATCTTAATAAATTCAGATAACTTGGTTAACATAGAATATGATTAATGAGAGTGGGTTATACTAGGTATTTGTATTGACCATCGGGAGAGGCTTTTACATAATTTCGTGTTCCAGGTTAATAAACCAATATATAAACAAATGTAAAATAACCACTTCATATTTTAAAAAGATATTGGAAGGATTCACAACCCTGGATAGTTTTTTATAAATTTGAATTTTCTTCAATCTACTCTCAAGCAATTTTATTTACTTGTTTTAATTTTAAAGTCACCAACCCAATCAAACAATCAATCCATTAGATACTTGTTAAACATTGAACTTCATAAATTGATTACAAAAGGTTTTAAGTCTTCGGTGGGGATCGATACTTTTTATACTACTTGAACGATACGTGCGCTTGCGTTATACGCGTGTGATTACGCACCGGTCAATGGGATTGAGTTTCTCTGGTGGTAGGTGTGTGAGACTGGGGAAAATCTTTGACATTTCGACATTTTCGGGCGAAGTCCGCAGAGTCGGCTCTCATGGTATACCAATAATAACCTGTCGAATGGGCTCGACATGCCAAACTTCTCCCTCCTGAATGGTTCCCACATTCTCCTTCATGTAGTTCTGCCAACACATATTGTGCCTCTTCGCGAGTGATGCATTTGAGGTAGGGTTCAAAGAAAGACCTCTTCATTAGTTGGCCATCATTTATGGTGAATCTGGTAGCCTGTCTTTGGATTCTTCTAGACTCATTTTTTTCTTCCAGAAGTGTTCCATCTTACAGGTACTTTATAAGGGTGTCATCAAAGTGTTGACTGGAGTGATCGAGACAACCTCTTTTGTTTCTTCCTTCCAAATAGCCGGCTAGTGTAGATATATTACTGGAATAGATTTGGGTTTGTCCCCTTGCATTGTCGAACCAAGAGTGGCCAAAGCATCTGCTTGATAATTTTCACTTCTTGGAACTTGGATTATCTTGAGTTCCTCAAATATCGACTAGAGCCCATTTACCTTCTATAAGTAAGATGCCATTTGCGGGCCTCGTGCTTGATACAACCCTTGGAATTGGTTGATATTAATTGTGAATCATATTGTACTTCTAACTTCTTGGCTCCTAGTTCATTGGCTAAAGATAAACTAGCTATTAGTGCCTCATACTCAACCTCATTGTTGGTGACTTTAAAACCACACTTAACTGCTTGATGTAGCATGTCACCTTCAGTAGTAATGATCACCACCCCCAACCCGCAACCTCTCTTATTATTGGATCTGTCGATTGTAAGTTTCCAAGGTGTAGTTGAAATGGACACAATGGACTTCTGATTTAGCTATGACTTGAAGACTATGACTGAAATCGGCTATAAAATATGTTAAGGCTTGATATTTGATCGCAATTTGAGGTTGGTAAGTGATATCATGTTCTCCAAGTTCCACAGCCCATTTTGACAGTCTCCCAGACAGTTCTGGTTTATGGAGTATGCTTCTCAAAGGATTTGAAGTATTAACTGTGATTGGATGCCCTTGAAAATAGGGGTGTAGGTTCAGAGATGCCGTTATTAAGGCTAATGCCAATTTGTCCATTTGGGTGTAGCGTGACTCCGCATCCAGTAATACTTTACTCACATAGTAGACTATGAGTTGTGTTCCTTCTTCTTCTCTAATTAGGATTGCGCTAACTGCTTGTTCGAAAACTCCTAAGTAGAGAAAAAGCATTTCATTGTCGAGTGGTTTCGACAGTAGTGGTGAGGAGTTCAGATACCTCTTGAGCTCTTTCCAAGCTCCTTCACAGGCTGGGGTCCATTCAAAGTTATTTGCTTTTTTTAGAGCTGAGAAAAACAATAAACTTTTGTCTGTTGACTTGGAGATGAACCTATTCAGAGATGCAATCCTCCCTGCAAGTCGCATGACATCTTTTGGACTGGCGGGTAAGGGAATATCAAGGATGGACTTGATCTGGTATGGATTTGCTTCTATACCCCATTGAGTGACCATGTAGCCTAGGAATTTTCCTGAAGCGACTCTGAAGGCACATTTTATGGGATTCAACTTCATCCCATACTTTTCATTATGTTGAAAGCCTCATCCAGGTGAGTCAGATGTTGTTCAGTTTTTGACGATTTCACTAGCATGTCGTCTATGTATACCTCCATGGTTTTACAATTTATTGGGAGAACATCTTGTTGACTAGACGTTGATAGGTAGTTCCAGCATTCTTGAGTCCGAATGGAATCATCTTGTAACAATATATACCTCTGTTGGTGACAAAGGCAGTCTTCTCTTGGTCATTTGGATGCATGAGGATTTGATTGTAACCTGAATAAGCATTCGTGAAGCTTAACAACTCATGCCCAGTTATAGTATTGACTATTGAATCAATGTGAGGCAATGGGAATGAATATTTTGGACAAGCTTTGTTCAAATCTGTGAAGTCAATGCAAACTCGCCACTTTCCATTCTTCTTTCAAACCATTATGATATTTACGAGCCACTCGGGGATACTGCATTTTTTTATGGCTCTATTTTGTAATAATTTTTTAACCTCATCATCGATGATTCGATTCCTTTCTGGGGCAAACTTTCTTCTCTTTTGCTTGATGGGTGGGTAGTCTGGGTCTACATGAAGTTCATGGGTTATCAGCTCGAGATCAATCCATGTGATATCTTTGTGCGACCATGTGAAACAATTATGTTGCTCCTTTAAGAAATTGATTAAGTCGTTTCATAGCTTGGGCTCTAGATTAGGGCTAATTTGAGCTTTATGATCAGCATTCTGTGGGTGAATTTAGACCTCATCGAGTTCTTCTATGCTTGGTAGGTTTCGCTCAGTAGTATGAGGTCATTCCTGTAATTGCTATGTAGACTGTGGTTTCGGTTTGAGTGTCATCTGATAGCAACTTCTGGAAGCAAACCTATTAACTTTTATTTCTTTGATCCCTCACTCGGTAGGGAACTTCAGAACTTGGTGGTAAGTGGATGAGACGGCCCTCATTTTATGAATCCAAGGCCTCCCAATAATAAGGTTGTAGGCTGAGGGACAGTCTAAGACCAAGAATGTGGTAATCTTATCGATTCCTCCTTCATAGACTGGGAGAGACACTTCTCCCATGGTGAATTTTTGTTCACCACTGAATCCATAAGCACCGTCGATCGTCTGTTTATCTTCTCTATCTTGGCTCTCATGTCCGCAAGGGCAGTGGAAAAGATGATGTTGGCTGAGGACCCTGTATCAACTAATACTCATTTGATCGTGAAATTCGCCACTTGTAAGGAAATCACCAAAGCATCATGGTGTGGATTCATCTGACCGGAATTGTTGTAGTGTGGAAATTCTATTGTTAGGTTGGTGAACATCCCTTCAACTGACATTGTAGTGTTGGGAATGCCCATTGCAACAACTCTTGAGTGTCGCTTGGCAGTCGAATATGAGACACCACTGACTTTTGATCCTCCTGAAATGAAGTTTACCGTATTGTTAATTGGCGGTGGTGGAGGTGGGCCATCTCATTGTCCATCCCTCTCATCTCTTCGGGGCAATGTTGTTTTTCCCTTTTCCGTGAGTAAATCTTTCAAAACTCCATTGTTCAGTAACTTCAAGACTTCCAATCTCAACACCACATAATCAGATGTTGTATGACCGTAGTCTCGATGGAACTCACACCACTTACTGGTGTCTTTTTTTGTAAAGTCGTCCCTGAAGCATGGGAGCCACCTTACTTCGTTCCCCATATTTTTGAGGACCGAAACTAATTCTCCTGGGAAACAGTGAAATTGTAGTCTGGGAGCCATGGTCTGTTTGGAGACGTCCTTTCTTAGGTCTTGTACGGTAAAGGTCGACGGTTAAAATCTTTGTAAAGAGGGCGATGCTCCCTCTTTTGATGAATCATTCTATCTATTGATTGAGGAGCTTTGCCTGTGAATACTTTGTGTGGCTTGGGAATATTGTGCATTCTTTCATTCTGTAGGCTGGAAAAACTTTCTTTATTTTTGTTCCTTTTGTCTTCTTCCCATCTGATTTCAATTTGGGCTCGAGCCAAGGCCTGATCTATCGAGTAGCATCGAAATTTAGTGAGTTTTTTATAGAGCCCACTATCTGAGAGTAATCCATTTCTCAAAGCTTCCACTGCAGTAGGCTGATGGAGATCTGAAATAGTTATCATCTCTTTGTTGAAGCGGGCCATGTAACTTTGCAAGGATTTTCCTTTCCGTTGCTGGATGGCATTGAGGTCGACAGTGGTTTTCTCGAGCTTACAAGAACTTGTAAAATGCTCCAAAAATTTGTCGGCTAGTTGTTGGTATGACTCAATGGACCTGTATGGTAGATTGAACTAGGTGAGGGCTGGGCCTGCCAATGTTTCTCTGAATCCTCTGCACATTCCAGCCTCCCATTGGTGTGGAGCCAAGCCAGTCGACATCATTTTGTATTTATAGTGGACCACGTGATCATCTGGGTCCTTTGATCCATCATACAATTTCATGTACGGGGGATTGAACTTCATTGGCAGCTTGATGGATGTGATGGTCTCCAAAAATGGAGTATCAGAAATTGTCCCAGCTCGACTTTTTTTTATTGGTAACCTTACATCAGGTAGACTGGACAAAATTGTTTCTTTAAACTCTAGCATTTCTTTTCGCATAGTGGATGCGACTTGCAATGCTTGATCGACTGGAGAAATTGGTAGACTCCTGGGGTTGATGGTTTATTGGTGGATCATCACTTGCCACATCATTGAATGTCCCCAAGAGGTTGGTTGGGATCGCAGGATTGCTGGGGGTGATCTTGAGTTTCACGATGTTGAGAGGTTGAAGAGATTTGCTATAACTGTTTTTGAAGGTTTGTGTTAGAGTTTCGCATGGTCAGGTTCTCTTCCTCTAAAGTTCTTAAACGTTTTTGGAGCATGGCTAATTATGCTGCCACAGGGTCTGGTGTCTACTCACTTCTTGAAGCCATGAGTGGTTGTGTTTAGGAACCGTAGACTGAGAGATCTTTGCTTTTTATGAATCGCTAAGGCCCCATGGTGGGTGCCAAATTGTAGACGCTGGATTTCGCCTGAGGTCCACAATCGAGAATTTGCAGTATGGGGCACTAGCGATCCTGTAAAAAAAATTGTAGAATGAGCCTGCCCACCGGTGTGGTGGGTGCCGTAGACACTCCGACGCTCAAGTCAGTAGTAAAGATGAGAGGTGAATAAAGTAAAAGGGGAGAACAAGGTTTGATCTTACCTTGGACTCTTTAGGCTGTCGTGAGGGCGGAGGGTTGGTATTTAGAGGGAGAACTATTTAAAGAGCTCAAATGAGAGTGTTGAGACTTACTTGATCCCTTTAGCTTGAATCATGCTTCCATTTATAGGCTAAGAAATACTGCCTTTTTAGTTGGCACATGAAGGTAAGTCCCACAACGTGCTCAAGATATAGGCATTCGGTGATAAAAAAAATCTTAGCATGTGGATATATATTTCGTGTTTGGGAAACAAAGGAAACAATTGGTGAATAATCAAATGGATTTGTCCTTAAGCTGTTGGCTTTTCTTTTGTAAATGGTTTAAAGTTTTCTGGGCTGGGTTATCGTTTTGGGCTTCATTTGGTATTGGGTTCAAAGTAAAAAGACAATTTGGCCCGTACAACCCCTAATTTTTTCAGGGCTCTGCAATTTATGCTGATCGCTTAACGTAATTTGTTTGTCTTTATACAACTGGTCAAATATATTATTTGTTTTAGTCATATCAAACGAGAACGATCTACCATTTTTACTTTCTAGAGGTGAATTATCATTTTCAACTATTCTCCCTGGTCTGGGTAGGACTCTATATATGTAAGACTTCCCTTCGACTAACTCGGCCAGACATAAATTGGCCTGATTAGCTTCAATATCACTCAACTCGTAGTTAACAATCCTTGTAATATGTACCTACTCTACTCGAATTTTTCATTTGCTTCTCTTCTCTCAATAATCACTCGTATCTTACCACGTTGCTAGTAAGCTAAAAGAGGTTTGAGAATTCCCTATCTTGGAACTTATTTTTTAAGTCGAAGCTCAATCAACTCTAGGCGATTTTCACAAATTCCTTTTCTGGTAAAGATATGAAGAACTTGCTCTTGGCCATTTTGAATCTCTCAAGGAAAGTCTAATTGCCTCAATTTGGCCAAATCGGCCAAGGCAACTTCTGATTTTGTCTTATAAAAATGAGCGTGAAATAGTTGTTCCATTTGATACCAGTTTTCCACCGAGTTCGATGGTAAATTGATAAATCAAGAGAAAGTCATTCCTAATAGGAACTATGAAACAACTTTAACTTATGAAAAGCATTCACCTCACCACACTGGAGAGTGAACCTCCCTATGTGTTCAACGATGGAAATCTCTCACGATCCCATGAACAATAAAAATTCAGGTATTTTATAGTTCCTCGTCCACGAATAAGCCATATCAATCCAATCGGGATAGGGCTTTCATATTTAGGCCGTATCAGCCTCACCCCGAAGCCGAATTGGTTCTGGAGAATCTCTACCATTTTTTCTCTTAACATATTGTTGCCATCGAATGACACTCCAGTTGGTGGTTGGGGCTGCGGACCTTGGGGCACTACTTCTTCATGCTGGCCACGTGAACTGGCGGATTCCTACTATTTGGCCTTAAACTTTGGCCCTTACCGACAGGAGGTGTCCCTCCACGGGGTGCACCTACAATAGGTGCCCCTCGTGACGACATGCCATTACTTGGTCCAGCATTCTGACCGTCAACCAGGGATCGCACATTTAGCTGATCATGATTTTGGTCATTGTTACCTCCATAGGTAACATGCTAGGTCGCACATGACCTCCTTGGGGAGAGACCCACATACCCATGCATCTGGCCATTAGGTCATTTAAATCACTCATATGTTTGACCATGTTTTCATAATGCAAGGTGTTGGTTGAAATGAATTTATCTATACTATGATTGTTTTGAAGTCTAACTTGTTCAACCACATCCTGAGTGAAATCGCTAAATAAAGACAGCATCACATTAGGATTCAACTCCCTCGTGGTCTCATAGCAACTTCATTATGCCAAGCCCTCAAAATGTTCCACTATAGCAGGAACGCGGTTTTGGTTAGTTTGCTACAATCTCACTTCTTCTGTACTTGATCCAGTTTGAGTATTCTTTTTCGGAGGCATCTCAATTCCCTTTCACCAATTCTCCCACTGTAGTTGTCAAATATTGTTGAACAACAGAAAGATAGCGTGTAAGGTTCAAACCACTTGGAACAAAGTCCCAAAAAAGGGTAACTGATTTTATTGAGGAATGTCTCCAAGGGGCGCAAGCACACAATCCTAGTTGATTAATCTAGATAAAGAAAAATTACATTGCTTTTGTTTGTTCATTGTCCTTCTCTAGATTTGACTTTGAGCTTATATAATGGCGCAAATAACTGCATGGTAACTGCTTGAGTGGTTGAATCTCATGTCTTGCAACTCCTTGCTTCCTCTTCTGCCAGCCGTGAAAACTGCTTCAGTCGTGCCCTTAGCCTCTGGTAACTGCTAGGTCGTGTGGCACTTCACGTTCTGTAACTCCTCGCTCCTTCTTCTGCACTTGTAACAACTGCTACAGTAGTGCCTCCCAAGTCGTGGTAACTGCCAGATTGTGCTCCATGTTATGATGTGCTGTTTATGGTAACTGCTAGGAACGTGTATCGGATCCTTCAATTGTCAGTTGTTGTTTTGGCTGGTTAGGATGATTTGGCCACTTAGCCAATTGAGCAAATTGGTTGTTAAGCCGATGGGACGATTTGATTGTTAGGCTGATTGGGGGTGATTATTGCAATTTTTGGTTGTTAACAGACTATATGACATATATTCTTGAAAAGCCATAGGCAAAGTGTTTTCAACAAAGAGGTGCTGGCTGATATGGCTGGCTAACTATTTCATGCACAAATTCAAATTCCAGAAAAATTTCGTTATTACACTGCTGTATAGCAGATACAATCTAACAAAATTATAAGATAAGATCATAATTAGTGATTACATAACCTGGAGTTTCATCATCCAGGACCTTAGACATGACCCTGGTAGAATTCACATCCTGCAAGGGGCCCCAATCCGTCCACGCACTCTATCCATAATGCAAGTCTGCGAGCAATCTCGAAGCCTGCACCTGCTGGCATCGGAACAACATTTTCCAGCGTCTCTCCGGCAGTGAAAATGGATTGGAATTGTACATAGAGATTAATTTAAGAGAGTAGGATCAAATGATTCAATAACTTCGCCATAAGCATCTATGAGTACAAAAATTGGTTATTGCTGCTATTTTATTTTTTATTTTTACTTTTGAGGATTATTAATTGGTTGGTTTCTTGGTTTTAAAGGAATTTTGATTCCTGTATGGTTCAGAGCATATTCTTGTTGTGGTTGTTCACAATGATAAAATTACTAAAACAACCTTTCATTTTGTTATTATTATTATTCTTTTTTTTCTTTTTTGTGGTTTTCTTGTCTGTTGTTAGGTTAGTAATAAAAGTTCAAATGTGCTTGTCATGTAAAATTGTAAATGATGTCTCATAAGGCAAGTAAAATAGATACTAAATTGGTGAAACACAATTATACACTTCTTCAATCACAACCCTTTTTACAGTATGTTCTTTTAACAGTATATGTACCTGTGTAGGAAATACAATGGTTTATGCAGCAGTAACACACTAACACACTAAGCTGCATAATGAATGAAAGAATGTACTTTATACAACATAATGAAGAAACAGATACTGCAGCATCAATATAAAGAATTTCTGCTTAGGCTCATGGACTGTCTGGGAAAGGAGTTATGTCCCGGAAAACCTGCAATCTGTTCCTTCTCATCGTCCCAGGTGCGGAGGAGTTATAACCTTCGAACTTCAAACCCTTGTTTGGCAGTGGGGATGAATAAAAGTGAACTTCTGATTCTGGCCTCTGCTGCTGATCGAAACATAAAGAACGCCTAGCTTTTAGATTCCTTGATGGTAAAGCAGAAGCATTTCTGGCTGTCGCATATCCATCCTTGAGATCAAATGAGCCTTCAATCTTTCGGCGTAAGAAGTCTATCTGATTCTGTGGAAAAGAACTTGGATAAACTATGTTGAAGTTCAGATTTTCATCTTGCTCTTCGTTTTCTTCTTCCTCAACCATATCCGCCCAACTCTTTTTATCCTTTGTTTTAAAGCAATCCTGGCTTGACCTTGGTTTTTCTGCAGTAGATTGTTGCAGGATATTAATGCTCTGATCACCCATGGAAGAATTTAATTCTCCTGCAGTATTATCAAAATCCACATTGAGTCCTGCGGTAGCTGAATTACTTTCTTCCAATGCCAATTTCTTCTGGTTATCACTGCAAGTATTCATTTTCTGCATTCCATCCAAAATAATATTTTTCGTTTTCCGACAAATAATATTCGAGTCTCCATCCACTACTGGTGGCCAAGGAGGTTGTTTCACTGGTTCAGCTTTCACCTGAGCAATATCTTCCCATGACCTCCTTGTCCAGTCTTTACTAGTAGGTGAAGGCGAAGCATTTTTAGAGTTTGGCAATCCAATTTTTGATTCATCATCAGTTGGAACTATTAGTTCTCCATTAACAATGGGGATTCCATGTGTTTGCTGCTCATTGTTACTGGTTATATCTTGCTCAAATGTCAGTTTGCGGATTGAACTGCCAACTTGTTTCTCTCCCCATTTTGCTCCTCTCTGATCTTCCATATTATGCTCACGGGAAGACGATCTTCTTGGCTGAGTAAAAAGAACAGTACTATAAGTGGTATTTGAACTTCCAGTTGGTTCCCATCTGTCCTTTCTCCATTCCCCAATACTGAACTCCCTAGAAGATCGTCTTCTTGGTTGAGTAAATAGAACTTCCAGATTCCTTCTAACAGCAGCTGGGGGAACACATGTTTCCTGGTGTGCAGAACATGCTCCTATTCCGAGTGAGCTACCGCAGTTTGCCTTCATTGTACTGGAAAAACCAGATATTCCACATGGTTTTTCAAGATAAGAACGATTCCTCCAATTATCAATAAACGTATTGTGTGGAGAGAATTGTGAAGTTTCCCTTGGTCCAGATGTGCATTTTAAACTCCCTTTATCATATCCAAAGAACTTGTGCTTATTCTCAAGGTTGTTTCTGGAATAGGCAGATCTATCCTGTTGATTTAGTAGTACTGTTTGTTCATCATGTCCCTTTGCCAGGCTTCTGCAGACGCTGAAAGCAGACACGTGATTTTGAACTTCTCTAGTTGAGCCAGTAACTTGTAGATTCAAGTTTCCATTGGCAGGAAATGCGAAAGGTCTTTGGTTTTCCTGATCGTCATCTTCTTCCAGCTCAGTCGGGTTTAACACTGATGATGACTCTAATTCAGTCAGCATCTGAACGGCACGTTCAAATGATCTAGCATAGGAACTATCCATTTCTTTATTTCCAGCTGAAGCTCTTACAGCCTGAAGCAGAGATTTTGCTTCTGTTATCCTGTTCATGTGCATCAAACAGATTGCAAGATTGCATTGCTTGTTCTTGTCCACCCCTAGAGACAGAGCTCTCCTGTGACAAAATATCAGATTTAACGTGTAAGCTGCATAAATATAGCTAAAAATTTCAGTCAACGAAAGGATTTACCTGTAATATTGTTCGGCCATTTCATAATTGTTTTGCTGCAAATAAGCCCATGCCAAGTTCCCCAGTATTCTGAATGATTAGGTGAACAAAGTTAAATGAATGTAATGAAATATACAGTGAAAATAAGAGAGAAGAAAGAGAATTATAAGTAGAAGCAATATTCACCTTGATCTCTCTTGTTCAATAGTTATTTGAATCTTCTTCCCTTGCGATCTTGCCATCTTTGTCTTTGCTCCACCGAAAGCCATTCCTTCTTCAATGTTCTTCAATTTGTTTTGAAGCAATTCTATCTCTTCTTCAATCCTCCCAGACCTCTGTAAAAACAACATAATAATAAACCACTGGATCTACACAGAGTTTCTAAACAATATCAAATCCATACTTTACAGCGCCATAATACCCTTAAAGATTCTTGTGGATATGCTAAATGAATCTGACAAAAGTCTAAATTAAACTCATCTGGTAAGATATTACCTTTCTCCAAATCTATTATCATGTTCTTCAAATAAACATAGATCCTTTCTTCAGAAATATACAAAGGACGTTGAGCTTTGGGCAGCTCTGGTCTTAAAAGAGAATTCACTCTTCGCAGCCAGCTGCCTAATAATCAGGAAAAATGTTCATGAATTGAAAAAAAAAAGTACTACCCATAGTCTTGTATGTACTGTAGCAACCACATTTTCTCACTAATTTGCGATCCAACTCATAAATGTTTACAAAGAACTTCTCTATATTTTAAAACTGACCACTTTTCAGCTGCTCCACAGAAACATGGCTATCTAGCAATACATGACTTTGTGAGTACATTCTCAATTAGTTATACAAATTTTGAAATGCAACTATATCATCAAATGAGGTAATATGTTATGATCTATCTTTCACCCTTCCTATAATATGATTACAGTATTCGAGATTAATTGATAGAAATGCAAAGAAAAGGCGAGGATTTAACTTATCAAAGCAAGTTACACATATCACACGGTTGAAAAGATACTCATATTTGGCCATTCATATCAGTAACTCACAATTTAAATACCAACTATTTCAAGATCAGAAAATGAGAAAAAATTACTAGAGAAATATAAGCAGATTATCACAAGAGAATGATGCATTACTTTGTAAAGTTCAATAAGGACATTGTCAAGCGACTCCTGAGAATCATAAGGGCAAAGATGACGAAAAGACTTGACCGCCTCAATTGCCTCATCTGACCGATCCAATTGTTTCATCACAACAGCCATGTCCTTCAAGGCACTATCAACTCGGTCACCAGCATTAATAGCAGCCCAGAACATGGAAACCGCCCTGCTTGGATCTTTGTCTATCAACTGTAAATTAAAAAAAAATCAAAAATAAAAAGAATACAAACAGAAGCAGGTGCTAAGTACGTGTATCACTTTCACAGAAGAATTCTAAAACTAAAATCATGAATATTATGCATACAGCAAAATGCACAGAAAATGCAGCAGCGAATAAGCATGAATATTACTTTCACAGATGAATTCTAAAACTAAAATCATGAATATTATGCATCAGAAGCAGGTGCTAAGTACGTGTATCAATCTCTTACTGCTAAGTCTATCAGCAGCGAATAAGCTCAATCAATCATGTGTTATTGTTAATAAGCAAAATGCAGAAAAAGAAAATGTTCACAATTCATTTGTTTTTGTTTTCTTGGAATTTTCCTTCAACTAAACAAACACTAGACGAGCAGGAAAATTAAATGTAATTTTTTCAGTAATCCATAAAATGTGAAACAAAAACAAGAAAAGTGGCCCTAAACTTCATGTTCTTTTAATAACATTCAAGAATCTAATTCTTGCCAAAATAACAAATCAAGATGCAATTTAAGCTCAAGCCCACCAAAAAAGTAAAAAACTTTTCACCTGAATACGTTTAGCCCTGACATATGGAGAATCACCGGAAGGCACTTTGTGAACGACATGGAAGATATCATCTTTGTTGTTCACTGGCGACGGTGTTGACATTCTCTTCCTCTCCGACATCGGCGATTGCAAAGACCTTTGCTTCCTCCACGTAGGCGGCGGCGTTGAAAAATTCTGGCCGATGTGGGTCCACATGTTTGCCTTCTTTGACTAAGCCGGGCAAATCTTGAAACCCTTTTCTTGAATCCCTATCAAATGACTCTTCCAATGAAATTAATCACATTTACTTCAACAAGACTTGCAGTTTAAAGGACGATAGAGTGAATGAGAGAGAAAGGAAGGGATGTGTTTGTTTATAGGGAAAATCTTTAAGGAAGGGATGTGTTTGTTTATAGGGAAAATCTTTAGATACTTTCTTGAATACCGGAGAAATGGCTGGGGAAGTGGGATTAGTTTCTTGTGGTAGGAAAACCACTTTTCTGTTGCAAGAAAATGATAATTTTTTCTGGGAAAGAGCGAGAAAGTGATGATGATTTTTCAGAGAGAAGGTGGGTTGTGACGAAAGAAGAGAACTAGCCGTTTATATAATTACTAGCCGTTGGGTTTTCATTAACACGGCCAAACGCGTCGCGTGATCCGCACGTGTTCCAGGCTTTAATGGAACTCCGGAACCCCGTACCCTGGAAATTAATAAGCGGACTTTTACCCGGGTGGGGTGAACCCGGACCCTCACCCATTGTAATTCCACCCGGCTGTCCCTGAAGAGGCTGAGCCTCCATCGAAGGAAGAAATTAAAGAGATTACAAATAAGCGGCGCTTTTG
>SKCR01050715.1:0-90122 GCA_019454045.1 Zanthoxylum bungeanum | reverse complement strand
CTCCCACTAACCTTCTTCTATACACAAGGATCATCCTCGTTTTGAACGAAATCATATTCTTTTATGATCTCATCAAACGTTGGTTCCAAGAACGCGATGCTTGCTTCAATCCATAAATGGATCGATTTAACTTGCAAACCTTGTCTATATGTTTAGGTACGACAAAACCATCAGGCTGTTGCATATAAACATCCTCCAAAAGGTTTCCGTTAAGGAAAGCGGTTTTGACGTCCATCTTTTATATCTCGTAATCGAAATATGCAGCAATAGCAAAATAATCCCGAATGGATTTAATCATGGCAACGGGTGAAAATGTTTCATCGTAATCGACACCATGTCGTTGATGATACCCCTTCGCTACAAGCCTAGCTTTATACGTTTGTATGTTCCATCCTGTCGGTATTCTTCTTGAAGACCCATTTGCACAACCAATAGGCTTTACGCCTTCTGGTGCATCAACCAGTGTCCAAACTTGGTTGGTGTACATGGAATCTATTTCGAACTTCATGGAATCTTGCCATAAACCAGAGTCAATACCTTGTATCGCTTCCTCATACGTAGCCGGTTCATCTTCCTCAATAAGATTAATATCCACATGAGGTGAGATCAGAACCTACCTCTCAGGTTGTTTTCTGACTCTCTCCGATCTACGCGGTTCTTGTGTATTCAAAGATTATGTACAGTCTCATCCCTGATGAACTGTTCATGTTCCGTTAAGGATTCTGTGCTATGAACAATATCACTCCTATTTTCATCGAGTTCTACTTTCCTCCCACTTATCACTGCATTTAGGAATTCCTTCTAAGGAAAACCGCATGTAGAGCAACAAATACTTTGTTCTCTTGTGGGTGATAGAAGTAATATCCTTTGGTTTCTCTAGGATATCCTACAAATAGGCATTTATCCGATTTGGGTTCTAGTTTGGTACCTTCCAAACGTTTGACGTATGCCCAGCAACCCCAAATCTTCAGGAATGAGAAACCAGGTTTCTTTCCTGTCCATATTTCATACGGAGTCTGTTGAACAGACTTTGATGAAACCTTATTCAAAATAAGTAGTGCACTGTTCAATGCATATCCCCAGAAGGAAATAGGTAGCTCTGTGTGACTCATCATCGACCTTACCATGTCCAACAAAGTTCAGTTTCTCCGTTCGGACACACCATTTAATTGCGGTGTTCCTTGAGGAGTCCACTGTGAAAGAATACCATATTCTTTCAAGTAATCAAGAAACTCATTGCTTAAGTATTCGGCACCACGGTCCGACCGTAATGTCTTAATACTTTTCCGGTCTGTTTTTCTACTTCGTGTCGAAACTCTTTGTAATTTCTCAAGGTTTCCGATTTGTGTCTCATAAGATACACATAACCATAACGCGATGCATCATCCGTAAAGGTTACGAAATATTCATATCTACCTCTAGCCTGGCTAGACTTGGGCCCACATACGTCACTATGAACGAGGGCTAACAGTTCGGTAGCACGTACACCTTTACCACTAAAAGGTGTTTTAGGTATTTTTCCTAATAAACAAGATTCGCAGACATCATATGAATTTGGATCAAATCCGTCCAAGTACCCACTCTTCGAAAGTGTGGATATGCGAGTCTTGTTAATGTGTCCCAAACGACAATGCCACATACAAGTTTCATCTTTGTTACTTAGTTTAAGCCTTTTTGTTTGTTACATTATATGTTTGAGATAGATTTATATTCAAAATATAAAGACCATTATCTAATCAGCACTGCATATCTCCATATCATTTTTATACATAAAACTCCCAGTGTTTCTAAAAACAAAAGTATAGCCACATGGGCCAATAAAGATACAAATAAAATATTCCTAGTCAATCTAGGTACATAATAACAGTCTGAAAGATTAAGTACATGCCCCGAGGGCAGTTCCAAAATATAAGTCCCAACGGCCAAAACGGTGACTCTTGTCTATTTCCAACGCGGAGGTCAATCTCTTATGAGGAGGCCAGTCTCTGCTAATCCGCAGATCCTGCACATCAGTAATATATGAGTACCACAACCAGAATCAAAAATCCAATTTTTAAAACTAGGAGTAGACATGTTTATTTATATAACAAACATACCTGAAGCCGGTGCCTTGCCCGCTTTGATTTCCTTCATGTGTGCCTGTACTCGCGGCAGTCACGCTTCCAGTGACCCCGCTTGCCGCACTGCAGACATACATCTTGGGATTTGTCCTTACCCTTCCTAGAAGGTTTTGATGATTTGGCATTGCCTTCTTCTTCTTCCTCTTCTTTACACCTCCAGTTGCCTTCGGCCAAGCCTTGGGAGATTGAGATGTTGAAGCGAATTGCGCCTCGCACTTTTTGCTGCCCTTTATCAGCTCTTTTTCTGCTTCACGCAGCATTGCCATCAGCTCTCCAAGAGTATGGTCTTGGTTCATCATATTGTAGTTCATGATGAACCCGCTCCAGCTATCAGGAAGAGACTGCAAGATCAAATCTATAGAAGTCTCAGCCTCAAAGGTTATGCCTAGCTGACCTAGCTGTTCAATGTCGGCAATCATCTGTGACACATGGTGCTCAACAGATGTACCCTCCGACATTCGAGAGCGAAAGAGCTTTTTCTGCAATTCATACCTTTGCGATCTAAGGTTAGATCGGTGAAGGTCCTTCAATTTTGCCATCATAGTATAGGGATCCAATCCCTTGTTTGGCGACGAAATTGGGGGGTCATCGCAACGAGCATGACGGACTGAGCAGTTGAGTTGTCATCGCTATGAGTCTTCCAAAGCTCAAGCTCAAGCGGCTGCTCATTTTCGGGCTTAGGCCCGAGGGGTCTCTCTATCGTATAGAGCATCCTTTCAGCCCCCAGGAAAATCCTGAGGTTCATATCCCAATCAGGAAAGTTCGTGCCATTAAAGACATTTTCGCCCATGATAATGTCTCTAACTCTGATCTTTCTAACCATCTTAATTGCAATAGTCAAACTATTCAATTAACGATATTTGGGTACAGTCCAACTGTTACAAGAAAAATAATAGAATATTAGTCCAACTAATAAATATATAATTGATGAAATAATTTGAAAGCGCGTAATGCCAAGTATTTGAACGAAATTGCAAATTCAATACTGGCCTCCCACTATTTTTCGGCGAGCCTCTAACCCTCTGTTGAGTACTCGGGAAACCTAGTTTCCTAGTGGGCTAGGATCCCGTTAAATAACACACAACCTTGACTTTGGCCAACAAGCTGTATGATATTTAACTAGGTAGATCTCTAAGATCAATTGGATCTCATCCAATTCCTAGATCCGGTAGGTGGACCTCCAAGTCCGAAACATATATACAATATATATGCCAATATATCCAATATATTTTCCTAACATTTTTCCTCTGAATCAACTAAGCCTTGGCTTTGGCTCAACAAGCTTAATGATTCCAGTTAAGCGGGACCCATTGACCTTGGAAAGCTTCGTAATCGATGTCGATGAACAAGAAGTGATCTTGACTTTGGCCAAAAAATCACAACTTAGGCAAGACATACGATATGGAACAAAGCCTTCATGATTCAAACACATCCGCGATGGACAAAGGTCTTGACTTTGGCCAACAAACCAGTGCCAATCTTGGATCTTGAGAATGAATCATTCAATGGAAGGAAAACGCTTAATATTTGATGAGGGTTTTTCGCGTAATTGGCAACCAATTAATTATCTTTGATTAGGTCTCATCATACACCCTTAAGCATGCATTCTAAAAGCATAATAAGGCGCGGTAAATAAATTAATAATGATATGCGGATGGATATCTCACAAATTGTTCCTAGAATAAATCACTCTCTTTCCTCTCCCCGGCTAGCACTATTCTAACTTCTACCCAATTACATAACACATTAAAGAAACCTCATTACATTGAGGGGAATTGGTGAGAAGATAATTACAAAGAATCGAGAGATAAAGGCTGGACACGCAGGTCCAATTTAATAAATTCTAAATTTATTACAACAATTTCCAAAATTGCCCTCACCCATCTAATATCCATCTGATATACATTATTCATACAACACATCCATGTATTCACACAAAGCATGTTATTCAATCAATCTAATCCAATTAATTAATCTTTGAATAAGTGATCATCCAATGTTCAAACAACGATTTGATTTGCGCGAGTCCAACTCGTTTAAGAATAAGTACTCAAAGTACGAATTCTTGAATTATATCGAACTACAATTTTAAATCCAATTTAATTTGTATTCAATACTAATTCTATATTAATTCCAAATTAAATAATTACACTTTTAATGCCTTTACGACTTAGATTCTAAATCTAATCTTAATGGGTCTCAAAGCCCAATTAACATCCAATGTCAATTTAATTAAAGTCCAATGGCTTTCAATTAATTTATAAGGCATGGACCTTGGCAACCAAAGCCCAATAAGGAATCACCCTTTGCCACAAAATTAATTTGGCCCATTAGGCCCATTAATTATTTAAAGGTCCATTTATTATATTTGGACTTAATGGAATGGTTTAGGCCCAATTTGGATCCAATCCAATTGTCCTAAACCAACTTGGCCCAACCAAGCCCATTAGGCCCAAATACAACAATTTAGCCCAATTCCAAATTAAGCCTAATTAATTAAATTTAATATTCCAAATACAATTTAATTAATTAAAGTGTATAGCCATAATTAATTATTTAAATAACATTTCCAAAATACTAATTTAATCATTAATCATGCTTTATTATATTCAACACATGTCCAACATTATTGAAACAAAATCAACTCATTTTCATGCTCATTTGGTCACGGCAATGGAGGGACTTTTTATATCAATTTTGATTTCAATCCAATTAAATCACAAACTAATATATCCATGTATTTTAAACACATCCAATGCTTAAAAAAACAAAAATCACCATGACCTAGGATCTATATACATTCGGCCAAGCCTAAGAATTTGGGAAAATTAATCCAATTAATTTTTCATCAAATTGATCAGGTAAACTCTTAGTTATATTATATAAGCATATACTCAAACAAACAATTTGATCAAATCATGCTCAAATCAAAAATACCCAAATTCAAGTATATAAACCCTAGTTCAATTTCATGCTCAATAAGGCTCATGATACCATTGTTGGTCTCTAAGATCATCCCAAGAACATTTAAAGCATGAAATAATGTGAATACAAAAGAAAAGTATAGCGGAAATATACTTACATGATCGGAAGAGAGGATGTGTTGATAACAAAAAATTTTCCTTCCTTGAAAGTCTCCAAGCTTTCTTTGAACAAGGTTGAGCTCCAAGCTTGAGTGATATGAGATTCCAAGCTAATGGGAAAGGTTTCCCTATCACCTATGATGATCTATTCAAGTTTGCTTACAAAATTTCCTGTTCTTCCTTGGTGTATTCGGCCAAGCCAAAATTAGGGAGAGAAATTTGGAGTTTGGGCGTGAATGAGAGAGAAGAGAGAGTGATGAGAGTAACTTGTATTTTGATTTTCAAAAAACAAAATATGATATACCAAATATCTAATATTGGTAAAGTCTTCATCTCTCAAATGGAGTGTTCAATAAGTCTAAACCACCCACCAATTCCATCACCAAAAAGTTGATTAAAATGACTAGGTGATGTGACTTGTGATGTGACTTGTGGGCCCCACTTGATTCAAAATCCGAGTGGGCCGCAAACACATCCGGGCTCAGGTTTGTTAATTCCAATTAACGAATTTTCCGTTGCGACTTAATTAAATCAAATTTAATTAAATAATTATGTCTAGCAAAATTACTATTAAAGTCGCTCGCGAATTAATTCTAAATTAATTGTTCGCCCGAATTAAAATCCAATCTTAATTCCGTTATGAAATCTAATTTCATTTAATATATCGAATATATTATTTTATTGATTAATTCTGAATTAATCGTTCTCTCTCTTCTAAATGAATTTTATCCCAGATAAAATCTTGACGTAATTAATCCTAGATTAATTTTCTCTCTCTTCTAATTAATCCTAGATTAATTATTTTCGAGTCATACGTCATCGGTGAATCTTCGGGAAGCGACCCATGAGATCCCTGGATATGTTGGCAGTAAATCCGGTCGTCGGACTATCCGAACACGTGCGTACCTCGTACCACATTTTTACCGATTTACGTGACATGATTGGCTTCTAGCAAAACGCCATGCCTACCCAATTCTCCAGAAATATTGTTAAAGGATATACAATACTACGTAGTATACGTAGTATTGCGTATTGTGATCCATTATCTGATGTCACATGCAAGGCGTGGGGCTGGAATAGTGTATGCCCCGTACGAAGCATATATCGGATCACATGCAACTAGTCTCTATAATCGGATAATCATAACCTTGTCAAATTATCCCGATAGTTACAATATAATAGAGAACCGGTTATGTATCCCTGCGTGATCATCATCTTCATATGACTGAAGTGATACTTCCGTCTTGACATCACACCCAATACACTACGATTCTCAATAAACCAGAAGAGGCGTACACAAAACCTGTTAAAGTCTCGGACTACCAAAACCAAGCGTATTGATTGTCGCAAGTACTAGCGATGGAAGTCTCAGGTAAGACCAAATACAGCTACCCTTAAGCGGATTCCCATAGACACAGTCATACTACCAATGGGACTCCGCGGGGTCTATCCAGAGCGAAGCTGTTTCCGTACCATTGGTAAACACAACCTCTATCACACTTGCATAAGTATCCATTACTTAAATATATGAGAACTATGCTGTTACGCTTCCATAACACGCACAAGTGCAATACTAGTCTATTCTTTATTATCGATGTCCAGTCTCGATAATACTACGACTATGGATATTTAATGATTAAATCGTTGTGGATTGATATTGTCTCATATCTTATAATCCGGAACTAATGATAAGGACTTTTATCATTTATATATATAAGTAATCTAATTACAAAAAATGATAAAATGTAATTTCCATTGTCACATAGTTAATTTGTACAAAAACCACAATGTCTTTTACAAATAGTGACGCTATGGGTCATAATTGTCCAACAACACCTACCTTGTGCTTGTGTTTGGCCCCTTGTTATTTGAAGCCAATTGAACCTTTTACCATGAAAAGTAAAACTTGTTAGGCCTTTTCTACTATGGCAAGTTTGCCTTCTCATGCAAATTGGGCCAAATACATTGAAACGAGAATGGCCTAACATGTATGTAAACCTAGTTGGGCCCAAAAATATTTAGTTCAAATCCAAAAATGCCAAACATGAGTCCGATACCCCATACTGGCTTTCATCCAGAAAGATGTATGCCTTGTTTTGCCTGTTTGGATATTCATAAACGTTTTCAAGCCCATCTCAAAACAACCGAGATTACTAAGGGTTCAATTCGTCGTTTTTATATAATGGCTTGATCCCCATATTAGATTTAGTCATTATGTAAATGGGTACTCTTTGTCATTTGATGATGGAATGGAACTAAGGTAGCCAAGGGTTGCATTTGTAGCATAAGAGAGAACGAGCTTGCGTACCTCCCGTTGGTACATAAGCTAAGCCAAACCTAGGCAAATGTTAGACTTACCACGTCTGTAGGAGTAATAAGTGTTAGAGTTGGTGCTCGGCACGTCAAATTTTGCTGTATTTTTTGTAAAAACAATGCACATTTATATTTTATTATGAATAAAATTTAGTAGTTTTCATCAATATAATCTCTTATATGGTTAAGGCGTAAAATGACATTGGAATGATAGTTGTGACGTAATTGCAAAAGCACCACAATTGTCACAATACAATTCTGTTGGAGTTTCTAGAGGTCCCAAGATCAAAACTCAAGCATGAATCATAAGCGAATACAACGATTTAAGTGCGGAATACTTACATCGAGCGGTTGAGATGCGATTTGGCCAAAAAAACGAACTCACTGCCACTGCCACTGCTCACGGCAGTTCACTGTCAGTGCGCCCACTGCTGCAGATTCGGTTTTGTGCTTCTGTTTTGCTCCATTTTGATCAAGAAAAACGAGCTCCAAGCTTCATCAAAACGTTCCTTGCTCATGGGTATACTTCCCTTATCACCTTCGCATTGAACCCGGAGTGTGCTAGCACTCTTGTTTTGCCACAAAACACACTTGCTTCCCTCCATTTTCTTTTATCTTGTTCGGCAGTTCACTGCCTTTGCAAAACCAGAAAATGTCGTGAGAGAGGGGAGAAGAAGAAGAGAGAGAGAGAAGATGAGAAGAGAGTTTTTTTCACTTCTTGGTTTTTGTTTTAACAAAAACGTGAGTCATGGCCAAATGAAAAGCCAAAATGTATCAAATACAAAATGAATTTTTTTTAATTAAAAACCCTTCATTTTCCGTGTGAAAGGTTTTCCCTCCAAGGAAAATACATCATTTGCCATCATTACCTCACATTGAGAGTAGAGACAATGTATCATCCCTAAAGGTGACTAGATACATCCATCATCTATTCGTGTCAAGTAATGAGATATCGCGATGTGATTTGCGGATCCCCCCGTTTCAAAATACGAATGTGTCCGCAAACACTTTCGGGCCCAAATCGCTAATTCCGAATTAACTAATTTCCGTCGCGACGAGAATTAAATAATTGCGCCTAGCGGAATTATTATTCACGTCGCTAACGAATTAATTCTAAATTAATTCGCTCGCCCGAAATAAAATCTAATTTTATTCCGCGTCGAAATCTAATTTCGTTTAATATATCAAATATATTAATTCCTCGATTAATTCCAAATCAATGTTTCTCTCTCTTCAATTGATATTTTATCCTAGATAAAATGTCTCCGAAATTAATCCCAGATTAATTCTCTCTCTCATCATATTAATCCCAGATTAATATAAGTGCGAGTCATACGTCATCGGTGAATCTTTGGGAAGCGACCCATGAGATCCCCGGATATGTTGGCAGTAAATACGGTCGTCGGTGTATCCGAATCACGTACGTACCAAGTACTACGTTCTACCGATTTACGAGACAAGGTCGACTCCTAGCAAAGCACCAAGTCTTCCCAATTCTCCGGACATATTCTCATAAGAATATTAAGATCTGTATCAAGCGTAGTATACCGTAGTATTGTGTATATTGGTCCAGTATCGGATAATCACGTGCTAGGGCTGGGGCTGGATAAGTGTCTGCCCCGTCCGAAGCACATGTCGGATGTCTGGTAACATAGTCTCTATAATCGGATATACATGACCTGGTCACAATATCCCGATTGGTTGCGCAACACTCAAGAGCACTAGTACCGTATCCTGCGTGACATCATCTCCATATGACTGAAGTGATACTTCCGTCTTGACATCACACCCAATACACTACGACTCTCTGATAAACCCAGAAGTGGTGTACACAGAACCCGTTTAAAGTCCCCTACCACCAAGACCAAAGTCTATCGATTATCGTAAGTATTAGCGATGTAAGTCTCAGGTTAAGACTATACACACCTACCTTGATTTCGGCCTCCCATAGACACATAGTCATAATACCAATGGGATTCCGAGGGGTCTATCCAGAGCGAAGCTGTTTCCCGTACCATCGGTGAAACACGACCTCCTATCGCACTTGCATAAGTATCCAATACTTATATATATGAGAACTATGCCGTTGTGCCCTCACAACGCGCACAAGTGCAATACTAGCCTATTCCGCATTATCGATGTCCAGTCTCGATAATACTACGGCTAGGGATATTTAATGATTAAACCTTCGGGGACTGATACTGTCTCATATCATTCTCAGTCCAGGTACTAATCATAGGGACCTCTCTTCATTTATATATCTATGGTGATCTAATCACAAATGATGAGAGTGCAATTTCTTTGTCACATAGTTAATTTGCTACAACAACACAATGATCTGTGCAAATAGTGACGCTATGGGTCATAATGTCCAACAATCTCCCACTTGGCACGTAGCGAGTCACTCAAGTGTCCTACACCTGAACTATGTACGGTTCGCTCAAATTGCTGAGGAAAGGTTTTCGTCAGCGGATTTGTTTGTTTATCGTTGACGCGATTTATACGATCATCACATCGCCACGATGTATGATCCGAACGAATCAGATGATATAGAAGTATATATCTGGATCGTCGATGAGACCTTTAATTCCTTAGCTTGTGCTGACGCCTAGCTCAGCTGCTAAAGAACTATATCTAATCTAATTAGATTTATTATCGATCCAAATGGCTTCTATTGCTGCCTCAGCTGCAGCAATAATCCGCATTTGTTGTTAATTCGGCAACAGTTATCTTGCTCGGAAGATTTCCAGCTCACTGTCCCAGTGTTCAAACTTTATAGTACCGTAGTATATTTATTGTTTGGAAACTTGCAGTAGTGATCCCAGTCACTTCAAGTTCTCCTTCTCCATAGTTTAAGACAACATCTTTAGTTCTCTAAGATACTAACAGATGTTCTTAACTTCAATCCAGTGACTATCACTTGGATTGACCCGATTGTGACTCCATATGCTCGAAGCGTATGAGACACCAATACAAGTACATTTTAAATGTACAATTTCCCAGAGAGTGTTAACAACTCCAAATCTATCCCAGTAGATCTTTATTCCTTGAATAAAGGTTGTTACTCCCTAGAATTCTACGGAGAATTTCTATGAAAGCCAAGCTTTCACCAATTGCTTTATGGGAATTTCACTGTTAGTGCAATCTCCCACTAACCTCCTTATATACACAAGAATTATTTCATTTTTTGAATAAATCATAAATCATTATGATTATTTCAAAACGACAGTTCCAAGAACCTTATGCTTGCTTCAATCCAAACATGGATCGAATAACCGCAAACCTTGTTTGTTGTTATACAAAATCGTCAGAATGTTATAAACATTCTCCAAAAGGTTTCCTTTTCAGGAAAGCGATTTTGATCTGTAACTGACATATTTCATAAAGAAATATACAGTTATCAACAAGCATCTTCAAAATGGATTTACCATGGCAACAGGTAAAAGGTTGAATCGTTATTAACACAATGTTGATAACGATACCTTTTCGTCAAAAGCCTAGCTTTGTACGTTGGTATGTTGCCATCCATGTATGTCTTCCTTGAAGACGTTTAATGTACCATAGGCACAATGCCTTTGGTACAACAACTAGTATCCAAAATAGTTGTTATACATGGAATCCATTTCGGATTCATGGCACTTTGCCATAACAGAGGAGTCGATACCTCGTATCACTTCCTCTAAACGTAGTCGGATGGTACACCTCCATAAGATTGACATCTTAATGAGGTTAGATCAGAAACCCATACCCTAGGTTGTTTTCTGACTCTATCCGATCTACGAAGTTTCTTGTGTATTTGAAGATTAATGGTACAGATTCATCATTGATGAACTGTTTGTGTTCCATTAAGGACTTCGTGCCTTGAATAGTATTACTCCGATTTTCATCGAGTATCACTATCCTCCCACTGACCACTGCATATCGGTATTCCTCTCAGGAAAACCGCATGGTGAGCAACAATCATATTGTTCTCATGTGAGATTTACAAGTACTATACTTAAGGTTTCCCTTAGGATAACCTATATTGGCACTTATCCAATTTGGGTTTTTAGTTTGGTATCATCCAAACGTTATGCCTGGCATACCCAATTATTAGGAGTAAGAAACCCCGTTTCTTTCCTGTTCATATCCTATATGATATCTGTCAAACAGATTTATATGGAACCTTATTCTAAATAAGTTTTGCACTGTTAATACATATCCTGTTTGAAGGAAATGATAGCTCAGAGCGACTCGTGATAAACCTTATCATGTCCAACAAAATTCGGTTTTAGTTCGGACACACCGTCTAACTGACGTGTCTCGTTTAATTGTGTCCTAGACAACAATGCCATAAATAAGTCTCTTTTGATCAAATCAATTTGAGCTATTTATTTGTCATTTATATGTTTGAGATTTTATTATATTCAAAATATAAATTCTGTTATTTACATCTAATGTATTTATCTCAGTATCATCTTTATATAATAAAACACTTTAGTGTTTTAGAATATAAAGGTTCACCCGCAGTGGGTTAAACACTGATAAAGAGATATGTTTCTAGTCAAACTAGTTACATTATAACAGTTCCTAATTTAAGTACACACCCAAATGGTAGTTCCTAAACTTAGGTATCTACGGTCGAAACAGCGACTTTCGTCCCGTTTCCGATTCGCAGAGTAATCTCAGCTTGAAGTCAGTATCCTGCTCAAAGCAGATTCTGAATATCAATATATATATTTTATGTTCCACACTAAGTATTTAAAATCTAATTTCAATACTAGTAGTGAACATAACTTTGACAAACATTTTTAAAGTTAGAGCCTCGCCCTTTCTTTAATTCCTTCGTGTCTTCCATATCCAAATGGTAGTCACTTTGGTATATGTCAATTATCCTTTTCAATATTTTAGGAACCTTAGGCCAAGCCTGGGTTTTTAGAATATCGAAACGATGTGCACCTCGTGCTACATCCCCAATTGCAAACTTTGACTTTATCTCCTCTAGAATAGTCAATTAATTCTTCAAGAATTATAAATTGCAATTTTAATACTTCTTAAATCAAAAAATTAGATTTATGACAAGTATATTAAATTAAGCATTAAAGTCATCATCACATGAATCTTCCAAAGATTTAATGCTCTACTTATATTGCTTAATTTTGGGCGTAAGGTAAGTATAATAAGTTATTTTATCAAATAAAGTAACCTATTATGTATTCCCAATTTGAAAATTAAATCATTTAAAATATTTTAATCCCAGATTATATTTTAAATATCCAACTTTTCAATTTCTTATCTTGATTACAATAGTCCAACTATTTAACCAACGATTAGTGGTACTATATATATTATAATGATTATAATAGTCCAACTATATAATCAAATATAATCCAAATTAATTAACCTCAATTACATTGATTACTATAATCCAATTATAAATCAACTGTAAACTGAAATTAATTAATTCAAATATATTGATTAATATAATCCAATTATATATAATCAAGTATAATACAGTCCAACTGTTTATTAAAACAAACAATTTAAATATTAGTCTAACTAACATTTAATATAACGACGAAATAAATTAAATGAGCGCGTTTAGCGAGTATTCGAACGAATGTTGCAAATTCAATACTTGCCTCCCACTATTTTTCGTCGAGCCTCTAACCCTCTGTGGAGTACTCGGGAAACCGCGTTTCCTAGTGGGCTAGGATCCCGTTAAATAACACACAACCCTGACTTTGGCCAATAAAAAGCTGTATGCATATGCTATTTAACTAGGTAGATCTCACAGATCAATTGGATCTCATCCAATTCCTAGATCCGGTTAGGTGGACATCCAAGTCCGAAACATATGTATAATGTCAATGTATCCAATACATTTTCCTAACCCTATCCTCCGAATCATTTAGGCCTTGGCTTTGGCCAAACACAAACCTAATGATTCCAGTTAAGCGGGACCCATTGACGAGGAAAGTTTCGTAATCAATGTCATTGGACAAAAGTGATCTGACTTTGGTCAATAAAAATCACAATTTGGACAAGACACCGATATGCAACAAAACTCTCATGATTCAAGTACATCCTTGATTGACAAAGGTCTTGACTTTGGTCAAAAACAAACCAATGCCAACTTCGGATCTTGAACAAGAATCATTCAATGGAAGGATATTTGCTTAATATAAAACGAGGGTTTTTCGCGTGCAAATTGGCTACCAATTTAATTATCTTTGTTAAGGTCTCATCATCATACACCCTTAAACATGCATTCTAAATACATAATAAAGCGAGTATGAATAAAATAATAATGATATGCGGATGGATACTTAACACATTGATCCTAGATCAAATCTCTCCCTTTCTCACTCAAGCTAGCACTTGTACTACTTCTACCCGTTACACTACACTTCTAAAGAAACCTCATATACATAGAGGGGAATAGTTTAGAAGAGAATACAAAGAGAATGAAGGTGATAAGGCTGGACACGCAGGTCCAATTTAATAAATCGAATTTATTACAACAATTTCTAAAATCGCCCCACCCATCTAATATCCATCCGATATACATTATTCATGCATCACAACCATGTATTCACTCATATAAGCATGCTATCAATCAATCTAATCAAATTAATTAATCTGATAATTATGTGATCATCCAATGTTCAAACAACGATTTGATTTTGTTCGAGTCAAACTCGTTTTTGCGGATAAGTACTTAAAGTACGAATTCCCGAATTAAATTAAACTACACAATTAAATCCAATTCAATTTGTATTTAATTCTAATTCACTATTTAATTCCAATTAAATATCACACTTTATTAATAAACCTTTTTCGACTTAAATTCCAAATTTAATCGCTACGGGTCTCAAAGCCCGATTAATATCCAATATTAATTTAATTAAAGTCTAATGGGCTTTTAATTAATTTCTTAAGGCGTGGTCTTTTGGTCAACTCGGGTCAAACCCGCAACCAAAGTCCAATCCGGGATTTACCCCATAAGCCTTTAAATTAATTTTGGCCCATTAGGCCCAATTAAATTACAAAGGTCCATTAGTTGCATTTGGGCTTTATGGTTAAGGTTTTGGGCCCAATTGGATCCAATCCATTTGCCCCAAACCCAACTTGATAAAATCAAGCCCAATAGGCCCAATTACAACATTAGAAGCCCAAATCCAATTTAAGGCCTCAAATAATTAAATTACATAAATCCAATTTAACAATTTAATTACTTAAAGTGCATTACATGATTAATCACTAAATCAACATTTCCAAAACACTAAATTAGTCCAATTAATCATACTCAATTTCATCATCACATGTCCAACACATTAAGATTAAAATCAAACCCATTACATGCTTTACTTTATTCTTGGCAATAAGGTTAATTACATGTCCGATTTGTTTCAATCCAATTAAACCCAATTCGACATTAAATCAATATACCCTAATGATTTTCAACACATCCAATGTTTCAAAAAATCAAAATTCACCAAGAACACAAAGGGGCATAACTCTCGGCCAACACATCAAAATTGGGGGGGGAAATTTGTTCCAAACAATATTTAATCAAATTGATCCAACCCAATCATCAATTAAACATGTATTAAGCATACTTAATCATCCAATTTCATAATTGCATGCTTAAATCAATTTTACCCTATTTCAAGTTTCATGACATACTTGGCAATTTGGGGATTTTTCGTCCAAATCGAATTCAATCCAATTGATTCCGCAATTGACGTTAAATCATCATCCCGAATGATTTCCAACACTTCCAATTGTCAAAAATCAAAAATCCCAAGACATAAAATCAATATCAATTTTCGGCCAAGGTAGCAATTTGGGGAAAAATTGATCCAATCATATTTTCTTCAAATTGACATAATCAATCTTCAATACAAACACAATTAAGCATACAAATCCATCCAATTTCATTTATCATGCTCAAATTCAAGTTTGCCCAAATTTTAGCCCTAACATTTTTCATGCTTTTAACCTAAGCTCTTGATGCCATTGTTGGAGTTTCTAGAGGTCCCAAGATCAAAACTCAAGCATGAATCATAAGCGAATACAACGATTTAAGTGCGGAATACTTACATCGAGCGGTTGAGATGCGATTTGGCCACAAAAACGAACTCACTGCCCACTGCCACTGCTCACGGCAGTTCACTGTCAAGTGCGCCCACTGCTGCAGATTCGGTTTTGTGCTTCTGTTTTGCTCCATTTTGATCAAGAAAAACGAGCTCCAAGCTTCATCAAAACGTTCCTTGCTCATGGGTATACTTCCCTTATCACCTTCGCATTGAACCCGGAGTGTGCTAGCACTCTTGTTTTGCCACAAAACACACTTGCTTCCCTCCATTTTCTTTTATCTTGTTCGGCAGTTCACTGCCTTTGCAAAACCAGAAAATGTCGTGAGAGAGGGGAGAAGAAGAAGAGGAGAGAGAGTTTTTTTCACTTATTGTTTTTGTTTTAACAAAAACGTGAGTCAGTGGCCAAATGAAAAGCCAAAATGTATCAAATACAAAATGAATTTTTTTTAATTAAAAACCCTTCATTTCGTTTGAAAGGTTTTCCCTCCAAGGAAAATACATCATTTGCCATCATTACCTCACATTGAGAGTAGAGACAATGTATCATCCTTAAAGGTGACTAGATACATCCATCTTCTATTCGTGTCAATCAATGTTTCTCTCTCTTCAATTGATTTTTTATCCTAGATAAAATGTCTCCGAAATTAATCCCAGATTAATTCTCTCTCTCATCATATTAATCCCAGATTAATATAAGTGCGAGTCATACGTCATCGGTGAATCTTTGGGAAGCGACCCATGAGATCCCCGGATATGTTGCAGTAAATACGGTCGTCGGTGTATCCGAATCACGTACGTACCAAGTACTACGTTCTACCGATTTACGAGACAAGGTCGACTCCTAGCAAAGCACCAAGTCTTCCCAATTCTCCGGACATATTCTCATAAGAATATTAAGATCTGTATCAAGCGTAGTATACCGTAGTATTGTGTATATTGGTCCAGTATCGGATAATCACGTGCTAGGGCTGGGGCTGGATAAGTGTCTGCCCCGTCCGAAGCACATGTCGGATGTCTGGTAACATAGTCTCTATAATCGGATATACATGACCTGGTCACAATATCCCGATTGGTTGCGCAACACTCAAGAGCACTAGTACCGTATCCTGCGTGACATCATCTCCAATATGACTGAAGTGATACTTCCGTCTTGACATCACACCCACATACACTACGACTCTCTGATAAACCCAGAAATGGTGTACACAGAACCCGTTTAAAGTCCCCTACCACCAAGACCAAAGTCTATCGATTATCGTAAGTATTAGCGATGTAAGTCTCAGGTTAAGACTATACACACCTACCTTGATTTCGGCCTCCCATAGACACATAGTCATAATACCAATGGGATTCCGAGGGGTCTATCCAGAGCGAAGCTGTTTCCCGCTACCATCGGTGAAACACGACCTCCTATCGCACTTGCATAAGTATCCAATACTTATATATATGAGAACTATGCCGTTGTGCCCTCACAAACGTGCACAGTGCAATACTAGCCTATTCCGCATTATCGATGTCCAGTCTCGATAATACTACGGCTAGGGATATTCAATGATTAAACCTTCGGGGACTGATACTGTCTCATATCATTCTCAGTCCAGGTACTAATCATAGGGACCTCTCTTCATTTATATATCTATGGTGATCTAATCACAAATGATGAGAGTGCAATATCTTTGTCACATAGTTAATTTGCTACAACAACACAATGATCTGTGCAAATAGTGACGCTATGGGTCATAATGTCCAACAATTCATTCTTAAAATTGTTCAGGTCAAGGTTTACATACCTAGTCAGTTACTAAACCGTGAGACCGATACGTGTTGTATATTAGAATTGTTCTAATGGTTTATCTCAGTAAACCATGAGTATTGAGAGACTCATATAAACACGTATGTATTTATTGGATAAATATGAATGACTCATTCGAAGATTCCTGATAGATGGTACACCAACGTCAATAGGAATCTTTACGAGTCGAATAGCATATTAGCTCTTTTTCTTGTGATACCACTGTGGATATATGAGATATCCTCCACACTTTGATGACAGTCACGTCAATGATATTTTAATATCAAATCTCCGCCTGCTCGTCGGGTATGGACTAATACTCACGATATCTTGTGATGTATCCAGAGAGGATCTGTAGTCCCGTGTACGGGGATTTAGGTATCCAATTTGGGATTCATTGAAATCATTGGCCGAGGTATGATTCGGAAACAAGTTCCGAATATTTATTAAAGAACCATAATTATGTCGCGACACATGAATTGTTCAAAGCGATGATTTGACGTTTATTCTATATCTCCGGAATAATTTAGATAACCTATGATAAAGGATTATTTATATACAATGACTTCGACTTGAATGGTTCAACTCGAATATCTGTGGTTGTCGTAATTTATGAGTGGAAAAATTACGGACATGGAAATGGTATATGTGACAGATAAACTGAAACCTAGAGAGTCCCGCAATATAAAGTGTACTCGTTGAGCACTTGGGCAATTATTAATGGATTATTTGGATTATTCATAATTTATACATACGCATAAATAATGTGTATTTGTATATGATACATAATTTTGATTAGATACACATTAATGATCTATTAGATTTTGACACTTGTTTTATTATTATTATTAATTAATTAATTATTAATAATGATAAATGGAAGAATATTCTTGGAATCTTTTTCCATAATGTATTTGGTCTTTTTGTTAATAAATATTAAATAAATTAATTGTTAATTAATTTATTTTTTGGTTAAGAATATTATTTGGAATATTATTAACAATTTGGCCAATTTTAGTTGGCTAAATCATGTATTTTTGACACATGGATTTATTAACAAAGTATCAAAATAATTATGTCATTTGGATAAGATCAATTAGGTGTCAAAATCTTGGCCTAAGAAATTATTATTTGTTTGACTAAAAATGGCCCCAATTTTCGGCAATTGAGGGAAATAATATAATAATTTTTTTTCATTTTTGCAAGGCTTGGCCATTTCTCATGAGTTAAGAACAGAAAGGAAAAAAAGGGTTAGGGTTTAAAAAAAAGCTTCCAACATCTAGAAGAAAAAATTCAAGAATTTGGAATTTATATTAAAGTAATATTAAGTTCTTAATTTCTATTTTCTTGGTTTTTATTTCCTAAGTATGTAAAATATGTTTGGGATATGTATATTGCATGTTTTATTCACATATGTATCTTGGATATATATTTGGTGTAAAAACTTGATGTTGGTTGTTTAATTAACCTAATAGTTTTCTTTTGTTAAGCATGTGTATAAGATTAATTAGTGAATTAATCTCTAAATTAAAATTTCTATTATAGAGTGATTATTGCCACTTAAATATTATCTAGAATGTTTCTTGGAACTTTATATTGTGGTGATTAATTTTGGTGTAAATTAATTGGATTAATTTTGTGAATAAATTGAATTTTGGCATGAAAAATGGATAATAATGTTTATGGATAAGATCTGATTTGGTACCCTAAAAAAATATTTTTCATGGAAAAGTATGTTATTTGGATGATTTTGGATGTGTATTGGGTGGTGTATTAATTCTGAAAATTATTCAGGGGCGAAAAAAATTGAAAACGTTGAAATTCGCGTCGAAACGGCCTCACTGTGTCACGACTATCCAAACAGTGAGCTGGTCACTGTTTGGGTAGCCCAAGGGCTGACCGATCACTGCCTAAGTGATCGGGTTGGCCCGGATCGGCAGTTGGTCAACCGGCTTGACCCTTTGCCCGTTACACGTAGTATTTGTTGAAAAATATTTTCGTAAAATAATTCGTCGTGTTTCGAAATATATTATGGTATTAATTGTTAATAAATAATATATTTAAACTACTGTGGGTGAATTAAAAATACTTGATATTAATTAATTCACTCGGGAAATTTTTTTAAAATGTTTAAAAACCATTTTCGCCCATTTACCGCGCCTCCGTTGCGCTTACCCCAACAATAAGGTCGAAAATGAGGTATGCCGACTGAGCATACTGTTTCATGCATCGTGTCACGACCATAGTTTAAGGTTAGCAATATTCGCATCAATTTTCTACGACTACATGTATTTTCACAAGCAGTGGAGAGGTGCCACATGTTACTTTTGCACATTTACGGCAAAGCCACATTTGCCGCTAACAGCTAGCAAGTTTTGTCGCTTTGTAAAAGAGCTCATGTTTAGGGACACCAGATCAAGCTCACTCGAAGTCAGAAGTAACTCTCATGGGCCAATGTACTAGGGAGATTTCATCCATGAGATCCCATTCTGAAGTTGGGGAGATTTGGAAGCATGCTCATATGCCGTTAGCTTAATTTTGCTGCATTGTGAAGGAACTGATGTTCTAGGGCACCAGATCAAGTTGGGTTTGGGTCATGTCTAAAGCACATGATCAAATGACTGGGGGAATTTTGGCCGTGGAGTCCGATTTTGAAGTTTGCTAGGAGATTCTTGCAGTGTGCCTACTTTTGGCCTTAACCGTGCACTTTGACACAAAAGTGGGAGTGTTGTAGAAAGCTATCAAGATGAGCTCATCTAGGGATGCAATTTAAGCCAAAAGTCACAAATATTATAGCTTATTTACTCGCTGAGAGAGTTTCTAGTAACTCCTTTTAATTTAGATTTTAAAGGGGAGTGTGACCACTCAGGCGCTATGTGTGTATTCTGATGAAACTTATGCAATGTCTTTAAAAGCTCTTTAGGGGGAAGCTTAAGTGAGCCTTGGGATGGCCAAAAAGGCTTCGATGATCTAGGGGCATTAGCGTGAACCTTCTCGCCCTTAGATGTTGCTTGTACAATGATGTAATGTAATGATTAATAAAATACCATATTTTATATCCGCTTGAGCTATTTATTTCCAAATACCTGAGTCAGTGCGGGCCCGCATTCGTATGCTATGAGAATACTTATTAACTTCCATAACTTGCCTCTATATGAGTATGTAGACATCTAAAATATGGAATTTGAGTCTGTGTGATATGTGAAGGCTAACTTATAAGGCATGAACCTTGGTAAGTGCTGCATGAGCCCGATTTTCCGCTATAGGAAAAGTTAGCCCATGATAGTTGGTATCAGAGCTCTAGGTTGGGTATAGGAAATATCTATAAATGTGAGCAGATGTTATAAAGGGGAAGTTAACATTATAAGGCTAGGGTGAAGCCTTGGTGGTGCAACGGCTCGAGAGGAAGTCGCGAGATGGCGCGATGGCACGTGTGGGAAAGAGTAAAGCCCCTGATGTTGTGGAATGGTGATGGACAATGTGCGATCACACGAGAAGTGCTTTTTACATATACGATTGGCTCGAGTGTAGCTAAAATGTCCGGGAGAGGCCCGAAATGGAAGTGAAACTTGTCTATGAGAGACACGCAATTGGTTTATGCACCGTGAAGGTGTGAGATATGCTTGGAATGTGCAGGAACTATAACAAGGGTGCCACAATGATGCTGGCACGAATGTATTTGTTTATGAAAATCCTATGTACGGTGGATTAAGAATATGAATGGTTAAAAAAGGCGTGAAACCCTTCTCCCATGGCAGCTGGATGCCAGAACTTGATGGGAAAGTCGATATGTGTAAGCCTTATTGTGTGAGGTAATCACAAGAACCGAATGTGAACCCAATAGTCTATGTGAGTAGTTTGAAAATGTCTTGACAAATAAAGCTTTCGTAAGGCTACGGATAATGAGTTGTGTGGAATCCTATGAGTGGTAATGCCAACGAAAGCGTAATGACTAGGAATAGGCCAAAGTAAAAGTGGGGGGAGCAAACCTGAAATGGGTCATGTATCTCCAAAGACCCTTATGGAATGCGATAACCATCGTGTTGGTTATATGTCGGCTATGTGGAAAATAGAGGCCAACATGTTATCGACAATGTAACGAGCTGCAGCTAAAGGTAGAGTGCCTTACGAAGTTCAAGCTTTATATAATGGTTGTATATGAATAGCAATAGGGGGAGACGTGAGTATGATTTCGAAAGAAAACTTCTGGACACAATGTGTTTTGGAGAATGCCAGCGGCATAACGAGACAACGAGTAGTTGTAAGAGATTTTGAATATCAGTTACACTGATAATGGTTGAAATATCTGATTTTGGTTTTGAAATGATTTTGGGAACAACAATTACTACGAGAAAGTGATCTAAAATCAAAGAATGTCTTGTGAAACGACCTTAGGAGTTGATGCAGCGTTGGTAGAGTACCCCAGTGGGATCGAGGACACAAGTGGAACAGTATGTCTTGGCTTGGTGCCTAAAAGCAATAAGGTGGAATGACATATTGTAGTTACAGAGATGGACTTTTATGCGAGATGGGAACAACATTGTCCCCAAAAATGGTTATCGAGACAATTAAGAAGCTCATGATAAATCCAAGTCACCCTAAATTGATCATGAGAAAAGGTAGTTGCTAGTGACGTGAGAGAAACTATGTTTTCCCAGAGGGGAACTAATGAGAAATTAGCTCCACCATAGGCTAATTAGTAGTGTGTGTTCATTTTCAAGAGATCTGGTGGGTCGCACCAAGCGCATTGCGACAGAGGGGTAGGCAGGGGGCCAGGGTAAAGAGAATAAATTATCTATTCATTACCGATAGGGAGTGAGACCCTTTGTCTCTTTATCGGAATAGAACCTATTCACGTATGCGTGTATGGCGTCTCATATGGAAAATCTGTGAAATCGTAAATGAAAACTCGCGCACAAGAGAATGTATAAAGTAGAGACCGAAATCGAAAACACTAATACACGAGAGCTTGTATGGAGTTCTGGCTAAGATTGGACACGAAAACTAATACACAATCGTGTGTGTGGAGTTGCTCTACAGATAATGCTAGGATATCGAAAAAGTAGGAGCTTATGCGCAAGTGCATAAGTTGAGCCATTATATAAGAAACAAGGACTCGTATGTGAGAGCCTATATAATGTTGCTCTGTTTCGATATCGTGTGCCCAATTCACTACTAAAAATTATTTATATAATATTACTAACTTAGACATGTACTCTCATTCATTGGCATATGACTGTTATTTCAATGTTTTATTCTGGTGTTTTATTTGTAGGAATCGAAAAAGATTCATGATCGAATGAAGGAAGCGAGCTGAGTAAAGGACTCAAGTCTCATGGAAGAAGAGTCACAGAAAATCTGAAGTGACCCAAGTTACGGAGAATCCGAAGAGACCTAGATAGTGGGAACCAATGGACAATTCCAAGGATACCACCATCAAGTTTTAAATCGACTTCGATGTCAACACTGAAAGGAAGCTCGTGTTCATTAACGAATTTTCGATGGGATGAGTCTCAGAACTAGTATGATCATTGTATAGGTTTGGTGATCTAAAAAAGTGCGAAAACCTTATGATTCCAAACATATGTGGAGATGCTATCAGACCAAATCAAAATTTTATTATCATGGTCATCGTGGGCTGTACTCTTTTTCCTTTGTCTTGGTTTTTTCCCAATTGGGTTTTACTAGGAAGGTTTTAACGAGGTAGACACACGATAACATTAACCACCTTGAAGATGGAGAAATTCAACTAAAAGTGAAGACCTGGAGTAGAGCACGTAGATGATTGAAGATTGAAGACCTCCAGATGAATTAGAAATGAAGACAATATGCTGTTTGAGCAAGCTTTCAAGGTACACTATCAGAGTGCCAATTCCCGGTTGTATTTCTGTTGAATACTTCTGTAAAACATTATTATTATGAATAATATATGCAGTTTCTATAATATAATCTATCTTTCTATATGGTAAAGACGTAATGACCCTATAATGATTAGTCATGATACAGTTGCAAAAGCGTCGCAACAGACATTGAGTAGTATCATGACGTTGTCATTCTCAGACAGTTCCTGGTCAAGGTTTACACTACTTGGTCAGTAAAGTAAACCCGTTGAGACCGGTACATGTCGTTTACTGGAATATATGATTCCAATGGTTTCTCAACGAACCATTAGTCTTGGAGACTAGTATAGACGTGTAGGTGTTTATAGCGGATAAACACTGAACGACTCACCGAAGATTCTTAATGGATGGTACACCAACGTCAATAAGAATCTTCTTGGGTTGAGTAGCACTTGTGATTCTTAGACTTGAGATGCCATTGTGGGCACATGAGACATCTTCTACACTTAGACGGCAGTCACGTCACCGATCTATTTAGATCAGACCTCCGCCTGTTCGTTGGGTGTAGATAGATCCTCAGGGTGTCCTATGTGTATCAAGATAGGATCCGTCAGTTCTGTGTACCAGAGCATAGGTAGTCCATATGATTAGCAATCAGATAAAACCATGGGGTAGTGGTAAAGTTTAGAAGCTAGTTCTAAACATTCTTTTTGAGATTGCTAATAGAATAATCGACTGGATAATCCCGATAGAGATTTGGTGTTTACATCTATATCTCTGGGATTTATCCGGATACCTGTGACGGAGGAATTATACATTTGCCATGACCTCGACCTGTATGGTTCAGCGAGATTATCCGTGATCGTCATAATCTACAGGTGGATAGATTATGGACATGAAATTTGATTTCGTGACGGATATACCTGAATCTAGAGAGTCTCAATAATGAAACATACTCGTAGAGCACTAGAGCAACATTAATAAATAATATTGATTATTTATAAAGTCGTTTAAAGGTTAAACGCAAGATACGTGCTAAAAGGACTAGATAGTCATTTACCTAATTATTGTGTATTTACATTTAATACTTGATTAATTTAAATACACATTAATTAATAGTCAAAATGAGTTATTTGACTTATATCCTAAATGAATATATGTTTTTAATATTTAATGTAAATATTATACATATATTTAATATATTTGTATTTGATTAATTAATTAATTATTTAATTGTTAAATGATTAAATTAATTAAAATATAAATATCTTACATTAGGATATTTAAAGTAAATGATATTAGTTGCCTTTGTTGACTTATTTAAATATCTATTAAAGTGTTTTAGATATTTATGCAAGTTGATTAAATGATTTTGAAATGAAAATGAAAATGAAAATTTGGTATAAACAAGTCTTGAATTTCCGGCCAAGGGCAAAAATGTACAAGTATATATTGTTTTCATTTCCTTTTCATTTGGTTAACCTAATACACTTTTCATAAAACTCCATTGAAAGAAACTAAGGAAGCAAGTGAAGGAGAAAAGGAAAAACCTAAAGAAAAGTTTGGATTTTGTAAGTTTTTCAAACTTACTATTAGAAAGGAAATTGTTCCTTAGGATCTAGGCAACATCTTGTGATGTTCTTAATTTTTTCTTTTCTTTATTTCTTATGTTTTTGATGATGGAAATCTTGTTGAAATTGTTGAGCATGTATGATGAAGAAAGCTTGTAACTATTGTAGTTATAACTATTCTTTTAAGGTTTTGGAAACCATGTTGCTAATCTAGAGTTATTGACCCACTCTTAAATGAACTAGATTTGATCTTGAGTTGTTTCATTGTGTTGAGACTTGGATTGGATGGAAGAATGATGATTGAAGTAATTGATTTAATGTATTTGGTCTAATTTGTCCAATTTGTGAAAATTGAAAAATTAGGGTTCATGACCAATACCAAATTTGGGGATTTTCATATATGTTGTGTATTTGTGTGTGTATATGATGCATATAAAGTTTCATGTTCATTGGATTACATCTTGATGTGTTTTGATGCATGAAATGACAAAGTGCACCAATTGGAACCTTAGTGAGGCTCTCGGCCTTGGTGTGAAAATTTGGGATTTTTGGTGCTTTTGGTGTTTTGAAGTTTTGAACATGATAAGTTCTTCTTAGAAATGATTTAGAATCATTCAAAATTGATTAGATCAATTTCGGACTAAAATGGACAAAATACCAAAGTAAGGGTAATTTGGTAAATTCACTTAAATATGATTTGTTGAATTTTATTTCATAATTTGATTATTGGAATATTAAATAAATATGTTTATTTAATTAATCCGAGAAAAATTTTTGAAATCAGAAAATACGATTTTCCGTCGCTTCCGCTGCGTTACCGGATTTACCCCCTAAAAACCCCTACAGAACAGAATGTCTTGGCTTGGTGCCTAAAAGCAATAAGGTGGAATGACATATAGTAGTTACATAGATGGACTTTTATGCGAGATGGGAACAACATTGTCCCCAAAATGGTTATCGAGATAATTAAGAAGCTCATGATAAATCCAAGTCACCCTAAATTGATCATGAGAAAAGGTAGTTGCTAGTGACGTGAGAGAAACTATGTTTTCCCAGAGGGGAACTAATGAGAAATTAGCTCCACCATAGGCTAATTAGTAGTGTGTGTTCATTTTCAAGAGATCTGGTGGGTCGCACCAAGCGCATTGAGACAGAGGGGTAGGCAGAGGGCCAGGGTAAAGAGAATAAATTATCTATTCATTACCGATAGGGAGTGAGACCCTTTGTCTCTTTATCGGAATAGAACCTATTCACGTATGCGTGTATGTCGTCTCATATGGAAAAGCTGTGAAATCGTAAATGAAAACTCGCGCACAAGAGAATGTATAAAGTATAGACCAAAATCGAAAACACTAATACACGAGAGCTTGTATGGAGTTCTGGCTAAGATTGGACACGAAAACTAATACACAATCGCGTGTCTGGAGTTGCTCTACAGATAATGCTAGGATATCGAAAAAGTAGGAGCTTATGCGCAAGTGCATAAGTTGAGCCATTATATAAGAAACAAGGACTCGTATGTGAGAGCCTATATAATGTTGCTCTGTTTCGATATCGTGTGCCCAATTCACTACTAAAAATTATTTATATAATATTACTAACTTAGACATGTACTCTCATTCATTGGCATATGACTGTTATTTCAATGTTTTATTCTTGTGTTTTATTTGTAGGAATCGAAAAAGATTCATTATCGAATGAAGGAAGCGAGCTGAGTAAAGGACTCAAGTCTCATGGAAGAAGAGTCACAGAAAATCTGAAGTGACCCAAGTTACGGAGAATCCGAAGAGACCTAGATAGTGGGAACCAATGGAGAATTCCAAGGATACCACCATCAAGTTTTAAATCGACTTCGATGTCAACACTGAAAGGAAGCTCGTGTTCATTAACGAATTTTCGATGGGATGAGTCTCGGAACTATTATAATCATTGTATAGGTTTGGTGATCTAAACAAGTGCGAAAACCTTATGAGTCCAAACATATGTGGAGATGCTATCAGACCAAATCAAACTTTTATTATCATGGTCATCGTGGGCTGTACTCCTTTTCCTTTGTCTTGGTTTTTTCCCAATTGGGTTTTACTAGCAAGGTTTTAACGAGGCAGACACACGATAACATTAACCACCTTGAAGATGGAGAAATTCAACTAAAAGTGAAGACCTGGAGTAGAGCATGTAGATGATTGAAGATTGAAGACCTCCAGATGAATTAGAAATGAAGACAGTATGCTGTTTGAGCAAGCTTTCAAGGTACACTATCATCGAGAACGCTGATGAATGAAGATGGGGAGAATGTCATGGCCCCAGTTTAAGGCTATAAATTTTCGCATAATTTTTCAGCGACTACGTGCATTTTCACAAGCATTAGAGATGTACAAATCCACCTTTGCCGCTACCCGCTAGCACGTTCTGCCGCTTTATAAAGGATCTCATGTTTCAAGATACCAGATCCAGCTCGCTCAAAGTCAGAAGTATCTCTCATGAGCCCGTGTACTGGGGAGATTTCATCCGTGAGGTGCTATTATGATGTTTGTTGGGAGATTTGGAAGCATGCTCTCTTGCCACTAACCTAGTTTTACAACATTGTGAATGAGCTAATATTCTGGGGTGCCAAATCGAGTTGGGCTGGGGTCCCGAGTGAAGCTCATGGTCACATGTATCAGGGAAATTTCCACAGTGGAGTCTGATTTTGAAGTTTTCCGGGAGATTCTTACAGTGTGCCCACTTTTGGCCTTAACCATGCGCTTTGCCATAAAAGTGGGGGTGTTGTAGAAAGCCATCAAGATGAGCTCGTCCAGGGACACAATTTAATCCTAAAGTCACTTATATCATGGCTTATTGACTCATTGAAAAAGTTCCTAGAAACTCCTTGCAATTTAGATTTTAAAGGGGGTGGTTACCACTCAAGCGGTGATTATACTGGTGAAACATGTGCAATGTCTTTAAAAGCTCTTTAAAGGGAAAACTTATGTGAGCCTTAGGGTGGCTAGGAGGCTTCAATGATCTAGGGTCATTAGCGTGAACCCTCTCGACCTTGGATGTTGCTTGTACAATGATGTAAAATATCATATTTTTATATCCGGTTGTGCTATTTATTTACCAGGTCTCGAGTCAGTGCAGGCCCACATTCGTCTTCAATGAGAATGCTTATTAACTTTCATAACTTGCCACTATATGAGTATGTAGACATCTAAAATATGGAATTTGAGTCTATGTGCTATGTGAAGGTTGACTTACATGGTGTGAACCTTGGTAAGTGTAGCATTAGCCCAATTTTCTGCTATAGGAAAAGTCAGCCCGTGACACATCGCATGGATACACGCATCATGTTAATCCATTTTAGATGAAGCCATCATAGCGATGTAGTGGGTTAGAGAACAAGGCAGGCTAGTCAAGAGATTGATAATAAATGCAGAAATGGCCAGCAGTGACTGTACTCGAAGTGACAGCGCTCGAATATATCTGTTGGAGAAAATATGAACAAGGTGACAGAACAACTTCAAAACCTAGCTAATGTCATTGCCAATTATGAATGGATGGTAGTATGGTTCACACTCGGGATACAACTCCACGTACCACTGGGGGATGGCCATTTCGTTATGAATATATCCAAAATGTATGTTTATTTTATTTATTATTGCATATGAATGTTACTGCATTCAGGACTACGCAGAATGTCCAGCCTGACTTCATGTAAGTCCGGCAGGACGTGAACAAGTATATTTGGCCATGTAAGTTCGACCGTCGTTGGGCTATATCCGGTCGACCATAGACTATATCCGGCCAGGCCACTACGAGGCCAAGCCTACTTCAGACATGTTTCAATTTGTTTTATTATTCTTATTGTAATTGTTTATTTTGAATACTTGAACCTTATTTATTTATTTATCAAATTTTACTTTATTTTGTTTGCGTTATGATTTGTGCTTTATAAATTGTATTGTATGTGACTACATCATAAGACATGGAGGTACCTCATTTAAGCGTAAATATTATACTAACATCAGTAAGGGACCATTCTGAACTCAAACAGGTTTAAGGTTGGACCTTATGAGGGGTGTAGTGTGATAATAAATCATTTGTGACGTCTCATATTATATGGTGACTCCCTTATTCTCTGATTAGTCCCCTGCAGGACTATCGGTACTCTTTATGAGCTGCGAGCCTAATAGTGCAGTGGTCGCCAACGTCATAGGTATAGCGGTAAACCCTACTTTACCATGGCCAATCAAATTACCATTTAAGTACCGGGGATTGAAACTAGTAAGAAAAGACGTGAGGAGCCTGAGAGCAAGGTTAAGGATAATCCCGCAGTAGATGATGAATGGAGGGATATTTTAATCCTTACAAACTTGAAAATGACATGATGGCGTATGCCGTTGGGAAAATGGCTAAGTCTCGAGGCAAAGCCGAGCAATAAAAGTTAAAGGAGCAAGTGGAATTAGTTACCCAAAAGATTAATGGTAAACATGAATACCTCATATACTATGGTGCCATGGTTTTGCAAGAACAACTCCCCGCTGAGTTTAAGATGCCTGATATGATCAAATTTGATGGGAACGAAGACCCCAAAGTACACCTTCATTAATATGTGTCTATGATGAGTGGTACTGGCCCGTTTGAACGCCTAGTTCAGAATATGTTTGGTATGTCGCTCAAAGGAGCACCGGTAGTATGGTACCACAGTCTGGAAAATAAAATAAAGGATGATATGAAATACCTTGATGAAGCCTTCCTTAGTTAGTACAACACATACATGGAGATAGATGTGTCGCTCCGTGATTTGGATAACAGCAAAAAAAAGCCAGACGAAAGATTCAAAGAATATATGGACCACTGGAGATGCCAACTATTGAAGATGCAAACTAGACCCTCGGAGAAGGATCAAATCAAGATGATTATCAAAGACATTAAACCCTCCATTTACAACAAGTTAATGAGGATAACCTCTATGATTTCAGACTTCTAATAGTTGAAGGAGACTGTCATGGATAAAGAGGAGGAAAAGGCTAAGAACCGAAAGTATTATAGCCTAAATAGGAAGACCATTGAAGGGAACGAAGGCTGGCACCGCTGAGATTGCTGCTATAAGGAATAAAAGTGTAACGACCGAGAATCTTAACTACTATTATGTTATGGCACAAGTGCCACATAATATAAATCATGTATAGAAACATATGCCCCCGTGAGATGACTTTGGGAACAGTCGGTAAATTCTTCAAGAATCCGATATTAGATGGTATGATGTTCTACTTGGAAGAAGAAAAAGAATAAAAAGGAGCAGGAGGACCGTCCAATGCTAGTATAGATCCGTGAAAAGTATAAAAGGACAGACCTAAGAGATTGAGGCACTCAGGATTTACCAAAAGTACCACTGAGGACAGTGAGATTAGATGGTAAAGTTGTAGCCTATAGCAAGAGCAGAAAGCCGAGATCTAGGAAGTAACTAGGAGAATGAGTCACCACTAGCATTGGCAGCACAACTTAGAACCAAGAGTTAAAATACATAAGTAATTAAGAGAAATACGAATAGTAACAAGGAAATTCAGAACATTCAGGCATAAAGTTAACATAACGAGAAGGTAGTAGTGTAGAGAATTGATGATAGTTGTGTGACCCCAAGACATGAAGTAGTCGACCAGGTTCCTACAGAATGAATGACGGCCCTTCCTTCCATAAACTTTGATTTTAGTAAGCATATAGACACCTAACCAGATCATCACCGAGAATAAGTATAAAACAGAATGTGTATCTGCAGATCCTTAAGGAATGTATATGTTTACTTCTCAACTGTGAGCCCAGTAAAGAGAAGAACTAGTAAAGAAGAGCGATTGACAGATTAGATAAAGTGCGATAGCTAGACAACAAAATTGATGAGTCTAATAGATAAGAAGCATGAGATAGAATAGTTCGAAGCCACAATAAGTTGATTTAAGTCTGGAAGCCACCGTTGAATTGAGGAACCCTTAGAGAAGTAAAGACTTAGAAGTACGAAGAGACTAAGTAGAACGATTCTCAGGAATTAGTGAACAACTTATAAAGAGACTCATGGTATTGAGAAGGAAAGACTAAGTAAAGAGTAGCACCTGAACCAAAGATTGAGTAAGAGATGTCCTAAGTAATCGAAGTGGATAGAGTTTTCAGGAGAGTAAAGATGTAAAAAGATCAATGAACTGAGACAAGAAAGAAACATTTGTAGCAGAGTAAGTTTCTTAAGGAAGTATAACAAAGAGAGTATAGCAGCACTCAGAGCGAGAAAGTAACGACTTCAGAAGGTTAAAATAACAGAGACTAAATAGGAAGGAGTGCGGAGGTAGCATTAGAAAGTTTTTAGAAAGCATGACTCCAGAGGAATTTCGCAGAAGAGGTAGTGTGTTCGATAGTTGAAAATGATCAAAAGTAAAGTTGGAGAAGGCAAATAAGACAGTTTTAGCAGTAGTGTCCTAGTGTAGGAAAAGACACCAGATATATATATATATATGAGAGTCTTAGGCTCATAGATAAGCAGTTTGTGCAACTAGATCTCCATAATCAGAAAGGTCATAGGATAAATTCACACCCTCCCAACCCTCGTTAAACAATAGTAGCAGAGATGAACCTTGAAGGTTGACTCTAGATACTCCCAGGAATGAGTGGAAGTATAGTGAAAGAATACCAGAACATAAGACCTTCAGGAGTAGTTTAAGAAAAGAATAAAAGTAAGTGACAGCTCTAAGTAAATGAGTTAAGAAAGAAGTTGTGCAAAAGAAGTGGTACAGAGATAAAGTAGTGGTCGAGTAATTACTGAGATACAAGGAACCAATGTTAGACGTGTTGGGTTTCTACTATAGTCCCAAGATCATTCAAGCAATGAAAATCATGTCAATACAACAAAGAAGTATGGAGGAATCATACTTTCAATGAACGAATTTGCGATGCGTCGAACACAAAAAATTTCTTCAAGTTTTTCCTCTTTGTGTATTCGGCCAAGCCTCCATGGAAATGATCTCCAAGCTCTAAGCTTTGTGTGTGGATTCCATGCTCAAGGGTTTATTTCCCTATCACATTTGAATGACTCTTTAGTGTGCTAGCACTTGGAAATTTTGCCACAAAATTTCCCTTAAGCTTCTCCTTGCTCACGGCATTGAAGGAAAAATGAGAGGAAAAATTGGCCCTTGGCCGAATGTAGAAGGGAGAGAAGAGAGAAGTAATGAGTTGGTTGTTGGTTGTTTTTTATTTCAAAAATCAAAATACATAAATCATTTTCCAAAAATTGTACAAGGCATTTAAGCCTTCCAACCACCCCCATCAATCACAAGTGACTTACATCACATCACTCAAAGTGACAAGACATCCATCACTTGAATGACTAATGATGTGACGCGTGATGTGACTTGTGGGCCCCACTTGATTCGAAATGCGAGTGGGCCCGTAAACACTCTCCGGCTCGAGTTCGCTAATTCCAAATTAACGAATTTTCCGTTGCGACGTAATTAAATAAAATTTAATTAAATAATTATGCATAGAAAAATTATTATTTGCGTCGCTTGCGAATTAATTCTAAATTAACTTGTTCGCCCGAATTAAAATCTAATTTTAATTCCGCGTCGAAATCTAATTTCGTTTAATATATCGAATATATTATTTTATCGATTATTTCTAAATTAATCATTCTTTCTCTTTAATTAATATTTTATCCCAGATCAAATATCTCCGTAATTAATCCTAGATTAATTTTCTCTCTCTATTAATTAATCCCAGATTAATAATGTGCGAGTCATACCTCATCAGTGAATCTTCGGGAAGCGACCCATGAGATCCCCAGATATGTTGGCAGTAAATCCGATCGTCGGACTATCCGAACACGTACGTACCTAATACTACGTTTTTACCGATTTACAAGACATGGTTGGCTTCTAGCAAACACCGTGCCTACCCAATTCTCCAGAAATATTCTTAAAGGAATATGTAATCTATATCAGACGTAGTATACGTAGTATTACGTATTATGATCCAGTATCAGATGTCACGTACTAGGCCTGGGGCTGGAATTGTGTCTGCCCCGTACGAAGCACATATCGGATCTTTGGTAACTAGTCTCTATAATCGAATAAACATGACCTAGTCATATTATCCCGATAGCTGCATCATATAAGAGCATCAGTTCCGTATCCTACGAAATCATCATCTCCACTATGACTAGAGTGATACTTCCATCTCGACATCACACCCAATACACTACGATTCTCAATATACCCAGAAGAGGCGTACACAGAACCGGTTAAAGCCCTGGACGTCTGTATGGGCCAAATTTGGTCCAAGGGTAATTTCAACCTTTCGCCTCAGGCCCACTACTAAATGCACCCCCGAAATCCCTTAACCAAGCCCAAAGACTGATACCTGCCCTTTAAATGCGAACCCATGAAACGTCCAGACCCATAACTGCCCTTCATGACTGCCCATAACTGCCTCTTCATGACTCGACTGTTACAATCACCCAAAACGTATGACAATTAAGGCATTCATGAGTCCCACCTCGAATCGCCTATAAGAGGAACCAAAGTCTAGAAGAGTGAAAAGGGCATGAGAGCTCTTCTACATATAGCTCGAATAATGTTCTCTCTGAAAACGCCTTACCTACAGCCCTCATGGTAGCTCACAGGAACCAAGGTAATCTCTGACCTTGCTCCTCCTTCTACGGTATTAATAGCTCACTTCCACTACTGACTTGAGCGTCGGAGTGTCCCCGGAACCCACCACACCGGTGGGTAGTCTACTCCCGCTCACTCTACCTTTGTTTTGGAGGATCGCTAGTGCCCATCCCTACAAATTCTTGATTGTGGACCTCGAACGAAATCCAGCATCCTTATAGAGTAAGGATGGTAGTATGAGGAATAAAGACCCTCATTGATATTTAGCAGGTATCGTAATGTGAGGAGTGAAACCCTCTTTGACCTTTCTTAAGGTCTTGTATAGTGACTGATGACCTTTTTGGACCATCATCAGGTCCATTTGATAGCCCATTCGACAGTAGTCTCATGGACCATCATCAGGTCTTGTAGTATGAGAAAGAAAGACCCTCATAGACCTTCATCAGGTCTAGTAGAGTAAAGACCCTCATTGACCAATGTTTAGATCCTGTAGGATGAGGAATGAAGACCCTCATGAATCTTCATCATGACTAGAGTGTGTAGACTCTTCCATGTACCTTCATCAGGTATAATGAAGTGTTTAGATTCCCGTGTACCTTCTTTAGGAGCATGTGTAGTGTAGAGTTTCTTGGACCTTCATCGTGAGTAGTAGAATGAAAACTTACTTAGACCCCATCACATCTGGTAACCTGTAGTATGGATATGTAGAGTCAACATATGACCTTCATCTAGACTAGGAAAATTTGAATACTCTCATGGTCATTGACCAGTAGTATGGAGATTGTCCTGGTCTCATCAAGTCAAGTTTGACAGGGGACATCCCTCATAGACTCATGTCGAGTCAAATGAAGACATGGACTTCCTACAGTCCAGACGACACATGTCGCATGGAATAACTCTTGAACCTCCATCTGGTTCAGTCAATCGGGGACATTCCCCCATGGACTCATATTGAGTCAAGTTTGACAGAGGACATCCCCCATAGACTCATGTCAAGTCAAATGAAGACATGGACTTCCTACAGTCCAGACGACACATGTCGCATGAAATAACTCTTGAACCTCCATCTGGTTCAGTCGACCGGGGATATTCCCCTATGGACTCATATTGAGTCAAGTTTGACAGGGGACATCCCCCATAGATTCATGTCGAGTCAAATGAAGACATGGACTTCCTACAGTCCAGACGACACATGTCGCATGAAATAACTCTTGAACCTCCATCTGGTTCAGTCGATCGAGGACACCCCCCCATGGACTCATAATTGTAGGGGTTTTTAGGGGTTGAATCCGGTAACGCAGCGGAAGCGGTGAAAATCTGATTTTCAGATTTCAAAAATTTTTCTCGGATTAATTAAATAAACATATTTATTTAATATTCCAATAATCAAATTATGAAAATAAATTCAATAAAACAATTTTAAGTGAATTTATCGAAATGCCCTTCCTTTGGTATTTTGTCCGTTTTAGTCCGAAATCGATCCAATCAATTTTGAATGATTCTAAATCATTTCTAAGATGAACTTATGATGTTCATAACATCAAAACACCAAAAGCACCAAAATCCCCAAATTATTTTGTCAAAGCCGAGAGCCCCTCCAAGGAGAACATTTGTGCACTTTGTCATTTCATGTCTCAAAACACATCTAAATGCAATCCAATGAACATGAAACTTTATATGCATCATATACACACACAAATACACAACATTTATGAAAAGCCCCAAATTTGGAATTGGTCAAGAACCCTAATTTTTCAATTTCCACAAATTGGACAAATTAGACCAAATACATTAAATCAATTACTTCAATCATCATTCTTACATCCAATCCAAGTCTCAACACAATGAAACAACTCAAGATCAATTCTAGGTCATTTAAGAGTGGGTCAATCACTCTAGATTAGCAACATGGTTTCCAAAAACCTTAAAAGAATAGTTATAACTACAATATTTACAAGCTTTCTTCATCACACATGCTCAACACTTTCAACCAAATTTCCATCATAAAAAACACAAGAAATAATGAAAATAATAACTTAAGAACATCACAAGATGTTGCCTAGATCCTAAGGAACAAATTCCTTTCTAATAGTAAGTTTGAAAAACTTACAAAATCCAAGCTTTTCTTTGAGTTTTTCCTTTTCTTCTTCACTTGCTTTCTTTGTTTTCTTTAATGGTGTTTCTTGTAAAGTGTATTAGGTTATCAAATGAAGATGAAATGAAAACAATATATACTTGTAATAAAAAACCCTTGGCCGAAATTACAAGCATTCATTTGGCAATTTTTCATTTCAATTTCATTTAACTAAAGTTTGGTCAACTTGATTAAATATCTAAAAACACTTTATTAGATATTTAAAACTTGGTCAACAAAGGCAACATAATCATTTACTTTAAATATCCTAATGTAAGATATTTATATTTTAATTAATTTAATCATTTAACAATTAAATAATTAATTAATTAATCAAATACAAATATATTAAATATATGTATAATATTTACATTAATTATTAAAAATATATATTCATTTAGGATATAAGTCAAATAACTCATTTTGACTATTAATTAATGTGTATTTAAATTAATCAAGTATTAAATGTAAATACACAATAATTAGGCAAATGACTATCTAGTCCCTTTAGCACGTATCTTGCGTTTAACCTTTAAACGACTTTGTAAATAATCAATATTATTTATTAATGTTGCTCTAGTGCTCTACGAGTATGTTTCATTATTGAGACTCTCTAGATTCAGGTATATCCGTCACGAAATCAAATTTCATGTCCATAATCTATCCACCCGTAGATTATGACGATCACGGATAATCTCGCTGAACCATACAGGTCGAGGTCATGGCAAATGTATAATTCCTCCGTCACAGGTATCCGGATAAATCCCAGAGATATAGATATAAACGTCAAATCTCTATCGGGATTATCCAGTCGACTATTCTATTAGCAATCTCAAAAGAATGTTTAGAACTAGCTTCTAAACTTTACCACGGGCCCATGGTTTTATCTGATTGCTAATCATATGGACTACCTATGCTCTGATACAGAGAACTGACGGATCCTATCTTGATACACATAGGACACCCTGAGGATCTATCTACACCCAACGAACAGGCGGAGGTCTGATCTAAATAGATCGGTGACGTGACTGCCATCTAAGTGTAGAAGATGTCTCATGTGCCCACAATGGCATCTCAAGTCTAAGAATCACAAGTGCTACTCAACCCAAGAAGATTCTTATTGACGCTGGTGTACCATCCATTATGAATCTTCGGTGAGTCGTTCAGTGTTTATCCGCTATAAACACCTACACGTCTATACTAGTCTCCAAGACTAATGGTTCATTGAGAAACCATTGGAATCATATATTCCAGTATACGACATGTACCGGTCTCAACGAGTTTACTATACTGACCAAGTAGTGTAAACCTTGACCATGAACTGTCTGAGAATGACAACGTCATGATACTTCTCAATGTCCGTTGCGACGCTTTTGCAACTGTATCATGACTAATCATTCTCGGGTCATTACGTCTTTACCATATAGAAAGATAGATTATATTATAGAAACTGCATATATTATTCATAATAATAATGTTTTACAGAAGTATTTAACAGAAATACAACCGGGAATTGGCGCTCTGAGCACCAACCCCAACAATAATGAGTAAAGTTTGACAGGGGACATCCCTCATAGACTCATGTCGAGTCAAATGAAGACATGGACTTCCTATAGTCCAGACGACACATGTGGCATGAAATAACTCTTGAACCTCCATCTGGTTCAATCAACTGGTTATTTCCCCATCGACTCTTGTAGAGTCAAGTTCATGATCCTGACCTTCATCTAGCTCATTTGACTGGACACATCCATGATGGATCATGTAGAGTCAAGTTCATAACTTGACATTTGTTTGGTTCAATCAAGAGGCAGCATCGACGCTCAGATACACCTTTGTCCTCTGGTCTCGAAACGCACGTCAAATACTCTCCAAGCCAAAGACTCATTAACTTAGAGAGTAGGGGACAAACTGTACGGGCCAAATTTGGTCCAAGGGTAATTTCAACCTTTCGCCTCAGGCCCACTGATAAATGCACCCCCAAAATCCCCTAACCGAACCCAAAGACATTGAGCATGCCCAGACTCGAAGAAACAACAAGCCCAAAGACCGATACCTACCCTTTAAATGTCAACCCATGAAACGTCCAGACCCATAATTGCCCTTCATGACTGCCCATAAGTGCCTCTTCATGACTCGACTGTTACATGTTCTCTCTAAAAACCCCTTACCTACAGCCCTCATGGTAGCTCACAGGAAACAAGATAATCTCTGACTTTGCTCCTCCTTCTACGGTATTAATAGCTCACTTCCACTACTGACTTGAGCGTCGGAGTGTCCCCGGCACCCACCATACCGGTGGGTAGTCTACTCCCGCTCACTCTACCTTTTTTTTGCAGGATCGCTAGTGCCCATCCCTACAAATTCTCGATTGTGGACCTCGAACGAAATCCAGCATCCACAACGACCAAAACCAAAGTATATTGATTGTCGCAAGTATTAGCGGTGCAAGTCTCAGGTTAAGAACAAATACACCTACCCTGATTCGGACTCCCATAGACACACAGTCATACTACCAATGGGATTCCGAGGGGTCTATCCAGAGCGAAGCTGTTTCCGTACCATCGGTAAACACAACCTCCTATTACACTTGCATGATTATCTAATACCCAAATATATGAGAACTATGCCGTTATGCTCCCATAACACGCACAAGTGCAATACTAGTCTATTCCGCATTATCGATTTCCAATCTCGATAATACTACGACTACGGATGTTTTAATGATTAAACCTTCATGGATTGATACTGTTTCATATCTTATCAATCCGGAACTAATCATATGGACTTTTATCATTTATATATCCCGGTAATCTAATTACAAATGATAAAATAGCAATTTCCTTTGTCACATAGTTAATTTGTACAACAACACCATGTTCTGTACAAATAGTGATGCTATGGGTCATAATTGTCCAACAATCTCCCACTTGGCCTATAGCCAATCACTCAAGTGTCCTACACTTGATCTATATACGGGTCGCTCAAACTTCTGCTGAGAAACTGCTTTCGTCAGCGGATTTGCAAAGTTATCATCTGATGCGATTTATTCGATCATCACATCGCCACGATGTATGATCCGAACAAATCAGATGAACAATTGAAGTATATACTTGGATCGTTGATGAGACCATTAATTCTTTAGCCTGTGCTGCAGCCTAGCTCAGGTGCTAACAGAACTACTCTTAATCCAATTAGGATTATTAAGATCCAAATTGCTTCTATTGCTACCTCAGCTGCAGCAATATTCCGCTTTTGTTGCTTATTCGGCAACAATATCTTGCTTGGAAGACTTCCATCTCACTGTTCCGTTATTCAAACTATATAGTACCTTTATTATGACTTATAGTCGTTTTTATCGGTTTGGAAACTTGCAGCAGTGAACCCAGTCACTTCAAGTTCTCCTTCTCCATAATATAAGAAAGCATCCTTAGTTCTTCTAAGATACTCAAGGATGTTCTTAACATCAATCCAGTGACTATCACTTGGATTGGCCCGATTGTGACTTCATATGCTCAAAGCATATGAGACACCAAGTCGCGTACATTTATTTCAATGTAGGAGTTCTCGGAGAGTGCCAACAACTTTTAGATCTAACCCAGTAGATCTTTATTCCTAGAATAAAGGTTGTCTCTCCCAAGAATTCTACGGAGAATTTTTCATGAAAGCCAAACTTTCACCGATTGTATTATGGGAATGTCATTTGCAAGAAATGATATATCATCATTATGTAGGACAATCACTTTCAGTACGCTCCCACTAACTTCCTTATATACACAAGAATCATTTTTTGTTTTGAATTAAATCATATACCATTATGATTACATCAAAACGATATAGTTCCAAGAACGCAATGCTTGCTACAATCCATAAATGGATCGAATTAACTTGCAAACCTTGTTTGCTTGTTTTGGTGTGGCAAAACCGTCAGGATGTTTTAAACATCCTTCAAAAGGTTTCCATTTAAGGAAATAAATTTTGACGTTCAGCTGCCACATTTCATAAATGAAACATGTAGCATCAGCAAGCATTATCCAAATGGATTTAACCATGGCAACGGATAAAGGGTTTCGTCATAATCAACACAATGTTGATAATGATACCTTTTCGCTACAAGCCTAGCTTTGTACGTTGGTATGTTGCCATCCATGTATGTCTTCCTTGAAGACTTATATAGTACCAATAGGCACAATGCCTTCCGATACAACAACCAGTGTCTAAACTTGGTTGGTATACAAGGAATCCATTTCTGACATCATGGCACTTTTCCATAATAGGGAGTCGATACCTTGTATCACTTCCTCATACGTAGTCGGTTTGTCTTCCTCAATAAGATTGACATCTACTTGAGGCGAGATCAGAAACCCATACCTCCCAGCTTATTTTCTGACTCTCTCCGACTTACGCGGTTCTTGTGTATTCGAAGATTGTGGTACAATTTCATCCTTGATGAACTGTTTGTGTTCCATTAGGACTTGGTGCCTGGAATAGTATTACTCCAATTTTCATCGAGTTTTACTTTCCTCCCACTTACCACTGCATATAGGTATTCCTCTTAGGAAAACCGCATGGCGAGCAATAATTACATTGTTCTCTAGTGAGTTGTATAAGTACTATACTTTGGTTTCCCTAGGATAACCTGCAAATTAGGCACTTATCCCATTTGGGTTTTAGTTTGGTATCATCCAAACACATGCCCAGCATTCCCAAATCATCAGGAATGAGAAAACCCAGTTTCTTTCCTGTTCATATCTAATATAAAATTTGTCAAATAGATTTTTATGGAACCTTATTCAAAATAAGTATTGCACTGTTCAATGCATATCCCTGGAGGAAAATGGTACGTCAGAGCGACTCATGATTAACCTTATCATGTCCAACAAAATTTGGTTTCTCAGTTCGGACACACCGTCAAATTGAGGTGTTCCGGGAGGAGTCCACATTGAAAGAATACTATACTCTTTCAAGTAATTGAGAAACTTATTGCTTAAGTATTTTCCATCACCGTCCAATCGTGATGTATTAATAGTCTTTTCGGTCTGTCTGTCTACTTCATGTCGAAACTCTTTGAATTTATCAAAAGTTTCCGATTCGTGTTTCAAAAGAAATACATAACCATAACGCGATGCTACATCCGTAAAGGTTATGAAGTGTTCATCTCCACATCTAGCCTAGCTAGATATGGGCCCACTTACGTCACTATGAACGAGGGCTAACAGATCGATGACATTTTCACTTTTACCAAGTAAAAGGTGTTTTAGGCATTTTGCCTAATAAACTAGATTCGTAGACATCATTTGAATAGGATCAAATCCGTCCTAGTATCCACTCTTCAAAAGTGTGGATATACGAGTCTTGTTTATGTGTCTCAGACAACAATTCCACAAATAAGTCTCAATTTTATAAAATAAAACACTTTAGTGTTCTAGAATATAAAGGTATACCCGCAACGGGTTATACTATGATATAGAGATAATGTTTCTAGTCAAACTAGTTACATTTTAACAGTTTCCTAATTTAAGTACACACCCGAAGGGTAGTTCCTAAACTTAGGATTCTACGGTTAAAACAGTGACTCTCGTCCCATTTCTGACTCGCAGTTCAATCTCAACTGAAGTCAGTATCCTAGTAATCAGCAGATTCTGCACATCAGTACATATATATGTACAATACTTAGTATCAAAATCCAATTTGGAAACTAATAGTGAACATGTTTATGACAAACATACTTGAAGTCGGAGCATTGCCCCGTCTTCACTTCCTTCATGTGTGCCTTGTCCATACGACAGTCACATTTCCAGTGACCCCGTTTACCACTGTTTAGGCAGACATCTTGGGATATGTCCTTTGTCTTCCTAGAAGACTGTGATGATTTTGCCTTTGCCCTTTTTAGAAGCTCTGGCTTTGCTTCCTAGAACATAGCCATCAACTCTCCAAGATTTTACTCTTGGTTCACAATGAACCTGCCCCAGCTTTCGGGTAAAGACTATAAGATCAAATCTTTGGTAGTCTCGGCCACGTAGGTAATGCCTAGCTAACCTAGCTGATCAATGTCAGCAATCATCTGTGACACCTTGTGCTCGACAGATGTACCCTCTGACATACACGAGCTAAAAAGCTTCTTTTGCAATTTGTACTTCTAAGATTTAAGAATAAATCTATGAAGATCTTTAATTTCATCATCATGGTACAAGGATCTAATCTTTAATTTTGACGACGGAATTAAAGTGTCATTGCGGTAAGCATAATGGATTGAGCACTAAAGTTATCATCACATGAATATTCCAAATATCATGTTCTACTATTTGCTTAACTCCGGGCTTTGGCCCAAGAGGTTGTTCTATCAAATAGAATAACTTCTTAGCTCCCAGGACTATCCTGAGGTTTTATTCCCAATCTGAAAATTAAAGCCGTTTAATGACATTTTCTCCCAGGATTATGTTTTAAACATTAATCTTTCAGTTATCTTGATTGCTATAGTCCAACTATCCAATCAACGATTTTAGGTACTATTGAATATAATGATTACTATAGTTTAACTATATAATCAACTATAATTTAATTGGTTAAATTCAAATATATTGATTACTGTAATCCAATTATATAATCAACTATAATTTGAAGTAGTTTGAATACAGTCCATCTGTTAAATTAAAACAACGATATTAGTCCAACTAATATTTAATTATTTGACAAAAAATTGAAATGAGCGCGTATTGGCAAGTATCTAAACGAAATTGCAAATTTAATACTTGCCTCCCACTATTTTTCGGCGAGCCTCTAACCGTCTGTTGAGTACTCGGGAAACCTTATTTCCTAGTGGGCTAGGATCCCGTTAAATAACACACAACCTTGACTTTGGCCAAGAAGCTGTATGATATTTAACTAGGTAGATCTCTAAGATCATTTGGATCTCATCCAATTCCTAGATCCAGTAGGTGGACATCCGAATCCGAAACATATATCTTATATATGCCAGTATATCCAATATATTCCCTAATCTTTTTCCTCTGAATCAATTAAGTCTTGGCTTTGGCACAACAAACTTAATGATTCCAGTTAAGCGGGACCTATTGACCTTGGAAAGCTTCGAATCGATGTCGATGGACAAGAAATGATCTTGACTTTGGCCAACAAATCACAACTTGGACAAGACATGCGATATGGAACAAAGCCTTCATGATTCAAAAACATCTGCGATGGACAAAGGTCTTGACTTTGGCCAACAATCCAGTGCCAATCTTGGATCTTGAGAATGAATCATTCAATAGATGGAAAAACGCTTAATATATGTTGAGGGTTTTTCGCGTACTTGGCAACCAATTAATTATCTTTGATTAGGTCTCATCATACACCCTTAAACTTGCATTCTAAAAACATAATAAGGCGCGTAAATAAATTAATAATGATATGCGGATGAATATTTAAAACATTTTGTTCATAGAACAAATCTCTCCATTTCCTCTCTCCCGCTAGCACAAATCTTACTTCTACCCAATTACATAAAACTTCTAAAGAAACCTCATTTACATTGAGGGGAATGGGTGAGAAGAGAAATACAAAGAGTCAAGAGGTAATAGGCTTGACACGCAGGTCCAATTTAATAAATTCTAAATTTATTACAACAATTTCCAAAATTGCCCTCATCCATCTAATATCCATCCGATATACATTATTCATACATCACATCCATGTATTCACACAAAGCATGTTATCAATCAATCTAATCCAATTAATTAATCTGAAATTAATGACCATCCAATGTTCAAACAATGATTTGATTTGCGCGAGTCAAACTCGTTTTAAGAATAAGTACTAAAAGTATGAATTCTCGAATTATATTAAACTACAACATTAAATCCAATTTAATTTGTATTCAATTCTAATTCTTTATTTAATTCTAAATTAAATAATTACACTTTATTAATGTGCCTTTAGCGACTTAGATTCTAAATCTAATCTAAACGGGTCTCAAAGCCCAATTAACATCCAATGTCAATTTAATTAAAGTCCAATGGGCTTTCAATTAATTTATAAGGCATGGACTTTGGTCAATATGGGTCAAACCCAAATACCAAAGCCCAAAAAGGAATCACCTTTTTGCCAAAAATCAATTTAGGCCCATTAGGCCCAATTAAAATTTTAAAGGTCCATTATATTATATTTGGACTTTATTGATATGGTTTTGGGCCCAATTGGATCCAACCAATTAACCTAAACCATACTTGGCCCAACCAAGCCCATTAAGCCCAAATACAACTTTATTAGCCCAATTCCAAATTTAGCCCAACTAATTAAATCACAAATTTTCCAAATTTCACAATTTAATTAACTAAAGTGTATAAGCCATAATTAATTACTCAAATTAACATTTCCAAAATACTAATTTACATAATTAATCATGCTTTCTAATTATCAATTCATGTCCAACATAATTGAATCAAAATCAATCCCATTTCATGCTACAAGCTCACGGCAATTTAGGGTTTTTTTGTTCAATTTTGATTTTAATCCAATTAAATCATAAATCAACATTTCCCATATCTTTCAACTCATCCAATGATCAAAAACCAAAATTACCATGACATTAGGGCAACTTTTAACTTTCGGCCAAGCCAAAATTTTGGGGAAAATTTGATCCAATTCAATTTTCATCAAATTGATCACAAATGACTCTAAGTTATCATCATTCAAGCATACTCAAACAATCAATTTCATCCAAACATGCTCAAATCAATTTTACCTAATTTTACCATAAATCCAATTTCATGCTTAAATAAGGCTCTGATACAATTGTTGGGTTTCTACTATAGTCCCAAGATCATTCAAGCAATGAAAATCATGTGAATACAACAAAGAAGTATGGCAGAATCATACTTACAATGAACAGATTTGCGATGCGTCGAACACAAAAAATTTCTTCAAGTTTTTCCTCTTTGTGTATTCGGCCAAGCCTCCATGGAAATGATCTCCAAGCTCTAAGCTTTGTGTGTGGATTCCATGCTCAAGGGTTTGTTTCCCTATCACCTTTGAATGACTCTTTAGTGTGCTAGCACTTGGAAAATTTGCCACAAAATTTCCCTTAAGCTTCTCCTTGCTCATGGCATTGAAGGAAAAATTGAGAGGAAAATTGGCCCTTGGCCGAATGTAGAAGGGAGAGAAGAGAGAAGTAATGAGTTGGTTGTTGGTTGTTTTTTATTTCAAAAATCAAAATACATAATTCATTTTCCAAAAATTGTACAAGGCATTTAAGACTTCCGACCACCCCCATAAATAACAAGTGACTTACATCACATCACTCAAAGTGACAAGACATCCATCACTTGAATGACTAATGATGTGACGCGTGATGTGACTTGTGGGCCCCATTTGATACGAAATGCGAGTGGGCCCACAAACACTCATGGGCTCGAGTTCACTAATTCCAAATTAACGAATTTTCCGTTGCGACGTAATTAAATCAAATTTAATTAAATAATTATGCCTAGCAAAATTACTATTTACGTCGCTTGCGAATTAATTCTAAATTAACTCGTTCGCCCGAATTAAAATCTAATTTTAATTCCGCATCGAAATCTAATTTCGTTTAATATATCAAATATATTATTTTATCGATTAATTCCAAATTAATCGTTCTCTCTCTTTAATTAATATTTTATCTCAGATAAAATATCTCCGTAATTAATCCTAGATTAATTTTCTCTCTTTATTAATTAATCCCAGATTAATAATGTGTAAGTCATACGTCATAGGTGAATCTTCGGGAAGCGACCCATGAGATCCCCAGATATGTTGGCAGTAAATCCGTTTGTCGGACTATTCGAACACGTACGTACCTAGTACTATATTTTTACCGATTTACAAGACCTGGTTGGCTTATAGCAAAGCACCGTGCCTACCCAATTCTCCAGAAATATTCTTAAAGGAATATGTAATCTATATCAGACGTAGTATACGTAGTATTGCGTATTGCGATCCAGTATCAGATGTCACGTGCTAGGCCTGGGGCTGGAATTGTGTCTGCCCTATACGAAACACATATCGGATCTCTGGTAACTAGTCTCTATAATCAGATAAACATGACCTAGTCATATTATCCCGATAGCTGCAGCATATAAGAGCATCAATTCCGTATCCTACGTGATCATCATCTCCACTATGACTAGAGTGATACGTCCATCTCAACAGTACACCCAATACACTACGATTCTCAATATACCCAGAAGAGGCGTACACAGAACCGGTTAAAGCCCTGGATGAGCAAAACCAAAGTATATTGATTGTCGCAAGTATTAGCGGTGCAAGTCTTAGGTTAAGACCAAACACACCTACCCTGATTCGGACTCCTATAGACACACAGTCATACTACCAATGGGATTCCGAGGGGTCTATCCAGAGCGAAGCTGTTTCCGTATCATCGGTAAACACAACCTCCTATTACACTTTCATGAGTATCCAATACCCAAATATATGAGAATTATGTCGTTATGCTCCCATAACACGCACAAGTGCAATACTAGTCTATTCCGCATTATCGATTTCCAATCTCGAAAATACTATGACTAGGGATGTTTTAATGATTAAACCTTCATGGATTGATACTGTCTCATATCTTATCAATCCGGAACTAATCGTATGGAATTTTATCATTTATATATCCCGGTAATCTAATAACAAATGATAAAAGAGCAATTTCCTTTGTCACATAGTTAATTTGTACAACAACACCACGTTCTTTACAAATAGTGATGCTATGGGTCATAATTGTCCACCAATCTCCCACTTGGCCTATAGCCAATCACTCAAGTGTCCTACACTTGAACTATATATGGGTCGCTCAAACTTCTGCTGAGAAACTGCTTTCGTCAGCGGATTTGCAAAGTTATCATCTGATGCGATTTAAGTATCTTGCTTGGAAGATTTCCAGCTCAATGTTTCTTTATTCAAACTATATAGTACCTTTATTATGACTTATAGTCATTTTTATCGGTTTGGAAACTTGCAGCAGTGAACCAAGTCACTTCAAGTTCTCATTCTCCATAGTATAAGAAAGCATCCTTAGTTCTTCTAAGATACTCAAGGATGTTCTTAACATCAATCCAGTGACTATCACTTGGATTGGCCTGATTTTGACTCGATATGCTCAAAGCATATGAGACACCAGGTCGCGTATATTTATTTCATTGTACGAGTTCTCGGAGAGTGCCAACAATTTTTAGATCTAACCTAGTAGATCCTTATTCCTAGAATTAAGGTTGTCTCTCCCAAGAATTCTACGAAGAATTTTTCATGAAAGCCAAGCTTTCACCGATTGTATTATGGGAATGTCATTAGCAAGAAATGATATATCATCATTATGTAGGACAATCACTGTCAGTGCGCTCCCACTAACTTCCTTATATACACAAGAATCATTTTTCGTTTTGAATTAAATCATATACCATTATGATTACATCAAAACGATATAGTTCCAAGAACGCAATGCTTGCTACAATCCATAAATTGATCGAATTAACTTGCAAACCTTGTTTGGTTGTTTTGATGCGGCAAAACCGTCAGGATGTTTTAAACATCCTTCAAAAGGTTTCCGTTTAAGGAAAGCAATTTTGACGTTCAGCTGCCACATTTCATAAATGAAACATGTAGCATCAACTAGCATTATCCAAATGGATTTAACCATGGCAACGGATAAAGGGTTTCGTCGTAATCAACACAATGTTGATAATGATACCTTTTCGCTACAAGCCTAGCTTTGTATGTTGGTATGTTGCCATCCATGTATGTCTTCCTTGAAGACTTATATAGTACCAATAAGCACAATGCCTTCCGATACAACAACCAATGTCTAAACTTGGTTGGTATACAAGGAATCCATTTCTGACATCATGGCACTTTGCTATAATAGGGAATCGATACCTTGTATCACTTCCTCATACGTAGTCGGTTTGTCTTCCTCAATAAGATTGACATATACTTGAGGCGAGATCAGAAACCCATACCTCCCAGGTTGTTTTCTGACTCTCTCCGACTTACGCGGTTCTTGTGTATTCGAAGATTGTGGTACAATTTCATCCTTGATGAACTGTTTGTGTCCCATTAGGACTCGGTGCCTGGAACAGTATTACTCCAATTTTCATCGAGTTATACTTTCCTCCCACTTACCACTGCATATAGGTATTCCTCTTAGGAAAACCGCATGGCGAGCAACAATTACATTGTTCTCTAATGAGTTGTATAAGTACTATACTTTGGTTTCCCTAGGATAACCTGCAAATTAGGCACTTATCCGATTTGGGTTTTAGTTTGGTATCATCCAAACACATGCCCAACATTCTCAAATCATCAGGAATGGGAAAACCCAGTTTCTTTCATGTTCATATCTAATATGAAATCTGTCAAACAGATTTTTATGGAACCTTATTCAAAATAAGTGTTGCACTGTTTAATGCGTATCCCTGGAGGAAAATGGTAGCTCTGAGCGACTCATGATTAACCTTATCATGTCCAACAAAATTTGGTTTCGGATACACCGTCAAATTGAGGTGTTCCGGGAGGAGTCCACATTGAAAGAATACTATACTCTTTCAAGTAATTGAGAAACTTATTACTTAAGTATTTTCCATCACAGTCCAATCGTGATGTATTAATACTCTTGTCGGTCTGTCTGTCTACTTCGTGTCGAAACTCTTTGAATTTATCAAAAGTTTCTGATTCGTGTTTCAAAAGAAATACATAACCATAACACGATGCCACATCCGTAAAGGTTACGAAGTGTTCATATCCTCCTCTAGCCTAGCTAGATATGGGCCCACTTACGTCACTATGAACGAGGGCTAACAGATCGATGGCATTTTCACTTTTACCAAGTAAAAGGTGTTTTAGGCACTTTGCCTAATAAACTAGATTCATAGACATCATTTGAATATGATCAAATCTGTCATAGTATCCACTCTTTAAAAGTGTGGATATACGAGTCTTGTTCATATGTCCCAGACAACAATGCCAGAAATAAGTCTCATCTGATTAATTCAGTTTGAGCTATTTGTTTGTCATGTTACACGTTTGAGATTCATTTATATTCAAAATATAAATACTGTTATTCACATCTAATGTGCTTATCTCAATATCATCTTTATAAAATAAAACACTTTAATGTTCTAGAATATAAAGGTATACCCGCAACGAGTTATACTATGATATAGAGATAATGTTTCTAGTCAAACTAGTTACATTTTAACAGTTTCCTAATTTAAGTACACACCCGAAGGGTAGTTCCTAAACTTAGGATTCTACGGTTAAAACAGCGACTCTCGTCCTGTTTCCGACTCGCAGGTCAATCTCAACTGAAGTCAGTATCCTATTAATCAGCAGATTCTGCACATCAATACATATATATGTACAATAATTAGTATCAAAATCCAATTTGGAAACTAATAGTGAACATGTTTATGACAAACAAACTTGAAGTCGGAGCATTGCCCCATCTTCACTTCCTTCATGTGTGCCTTGTCCATACGGCAGTCACATTTCTAGTGACCCCATTTGCCACTGTTTAGGCAGACATCTTGGGATATGTCCTTTGTCTTCCTAGAAGATTGTGATGATTTTGCCTTTGCCCTTTTTAGAAGCTCTGGCTTTGCTTCATAGAACATAGCCATCAACTCTCCAAGAGTTTACTCTTGGTTCACAATGAACCTGCCCCAGCTTTCGGGTAGAGACTATAAGATCAAATCTTTTATAGTCTCGGCCACGTAGGTAATGCCTAGCTAACCTAGCTGATCGATGTTAGCAATCATCTGCGACACCTTGTGCTCGATAGATGTACCCTCTGACATACATGAGCTAAAGAGCTTCTTTTGCAATTTGTACTTCTAAGATTTAAAAATAAATCTATGAAGATCTTTAATTTCATCATCATGGTATAAGGATCTTGTTGGAGTTTTACGGCCCCAAGGATCGAATAACAAGCATAAAATACATGTGCGAATACAATGAGGGAGTTGTGGAATACTCACATCGATCGATTGAGCGATGCAGTGATGGACAAAACTTTATTTTCTACCTCCCTCCAAGCTCGGCAGTGAGTAGTCCACTGTCCTCCATTTTCGGTCATGAAGGTCTTTCGTCAAGCTCCAAGCTTTGTCAATGATCCCAAGCTCATGGGTGGACTTCCCTATCACATTCGTATGTCTCTCGGAGTGCTAGCTCTTGATGATTTTGCCACAAAATCACCACACTTTGCTTCCCTTTTTTTCCTTGGCTCTCGGTAAACCAGAAGAAAAATGGCCGGTTGGCCGAATGAGAGAGAGAGATGAAGAATTTTGGCCCCCAAAATCGTGAGAAGAGAGAGAGAATTAGAAAATGTGTAATGGTTAATTGATTTCTAAAATCAATTCAACATATACCAACTATTAAAATATTAATATATGTCTATCAAGCTTTCAACCACTTCCATCAAGTCACATCATCAATCAATCAATGTGACAAGTTGTCACATCACTCAAAGTGACTAATGATTTGACACTTGATGCGACTAGAGATTTGACGCTTGATTTGATTTGCGTGCCGCACTTGAATTCGAAATACGAATGCGCTCGCAAAAAATCCCGGGCTCGGGTCGCTAATTCCAAATTAATGAATTTTCCGTTGCGACGCAATTAAATGATTATGCCTAGAAAAATCATTATTCACGTCACTAACAAATTAATTTCTAAATTAACTCGTTCGTTCGCCGAATTAAAATCTAATTTTAATTCCGCGTCAAAATCTAATTCGTTTAATATATCGAATATATTATTTATCGATTAATTCCAAATTAATCGTTATCTCTCTTATTGATATTTTATCCTAGATAAAATATCTCCGCAATTAATCCTAGATTAATTTTCTCTCTCTTTTAATTAATCCCAGATTAATTAAAAGTGCGAGTCATACGTCATCGGTGAATCTTCGGGAAGCGACCCATGAGATCCCCTGATATGTTGGTAGTAAATTCGGTCGTCGGACTATCCGAACATGTAAGTACCTAGTACTATGTTTATACCGATTTACAAGTAAGGTTGGCTTCTAGCAAAGCGCCATGCCTACCCAATTCTCCAGAAACATCCTTACAGGAATATAAGATCTATATCAGGCGTAGTATACGTAGTATTGCGTATTTCGATCCAGTATCGGATGTCACATGCTAGGCCTAGGGCTGGTACAGTGTCTGCCCCGTACGAAGCATATATCGGATTACGAGCAACTAGTCTCTTTATTATCGGATAATCATGACCAAGTCATATTATCCCGATGGTTGCAACCCTTTAGAGAACCAGTTCTGTATCCATACGCGGTCATCATCTCCATATGACTAGAGTGATACTTCCGTCTTGACATCACACCCAACACACTACGATTCTCAATATACCCAGCAGAGGCGTACACAGAACCTGTTAAAGCCCTGGACGACCAAAACCAAAGTATATTGATTGTCGCAAGTAGTATTAGCGGTGCAAGTCTCAGGTTAAGACCAAATACACATACCCTGATTCGGACTTCCATAGACACATAGTCATACTACCAATGGAATTCCGAGGAGGTCTATCCAGAGCGAAGCTGTTTCCCGTACCATCGGTAAACACAACCTCCTATTACACTTGCATGAGTATCCTATACCCAAATATATGAGAACTATACCGTTTGTGCCCTCACAACGCGCACAAGTGTAATACTAGTCTTTTACGCATTTATCGATGTCCAATCTCGATAATACTCTGACTAGGGATATTTAATGATTTATCCTTCGTGGACTGATACTGTCTCATATCATTCTCAATCCAGGAACAAAATCATAAGACATCCTATCATTTATATATCTTGGTGATCTAATCACAAATGATAAGAGTGCAATCCTTTGTCACATAGTTAATTTGTACAACAACACCATGATCTGTACAATAGTGACGCTATGGGTCATAATTGTCCAACAATCTCCCACTTGGCCTATAGCCAGTCACTCGAGTGTCTAACACCCGAACTATGTACGGTTGGCTCAAACTGTGAGAGAAAGGCTTTCGTCAGCGGATTTGCATGATTATCGTCTGATGCGATTTATACGATCATTACATCGCCACGATGTATGATGTGAACGAATCAGTTGAATAACGAAGTATGTATCTGGATCGTTGATGAGACCATTAATCCTTTAGCCTATGCTGAAGCCTAGCTCAGGCTAACAGAACTATATCTAATCTAATTAGATTTATTATCGACCCAAATTGCTTCTATTGCTGCCTCAGCTGCAGCAATAACCCGCATTGGTGTTTATTGGTAACAGTATCTTGCTTGGAAGATTTCCAGCTCACTGTACCGTTATTCAAACTTTATAGTACCGTTTTACGACTTTAGTCGTTTTTATCGGTTAGGAAACTTGCTATAGTGATCTCAGTCACTTCAAGTTCCCCTTCTCCATAGATAATATAACATCCTTAGTTCTCTAAGAAACTAACAGATGTTCTTACTTTCAATCTAGTGACTATCACTTGGATTGGCCTGTTTTGTGAATCCATATGCTCAAAGCGTATGAGACACCAGGATCGCGTATATTTTTCAATGTACGGTTTCTAGAGAGTTTTCGAAAGCCAAGCTTTCACCGATTATTTATGGGAATATCATTTCCAAAAAATGACATATATTATCATTATTGATAGGACAACCACTTTCAGTACGCTCCCACTAACCCTCTTATATACACAAGAATCATTTCGTTTTGAATTAAATCATAAACCATTATGATTACATTAAAACGATAATTCCAAGAACCTAATGCTTGCTTCAATCCAAACATGGATCGAATAATCCGCAAACCTTTTTTTGCTAGTTATGGTACGACAAAACCAACAGGATGTTGTAAACATCCTCCGAAAGGTTTCCCTTTCAGGAAAGCGATTTTCCCGTTAAGCTGACATATTTCATACATGAAACATGCAGCTTTAGGAAGGATTATCCAAATGGATTTACCATGGCAACATATGAAATGTTGAATCGTAATCAACACAATGTTGATAACAATACCTTTCCACTAAAAGCCTAGCTTTATACGTTGGTATGTTGCCTTCCATGTATGTCTTCCTTGAAGACTTATATAGTACCAATAGGCACAATGCCTTGCAGTACAAGAACTAGTATCCAAACTTGTTGATATACATGGAATCCAATTCGGATATCATGGCACTTTGCCATAATAGGGAGTCGATACCTTGTATCACTTCCTCATACGTAGTCAGTTGGTATACCTCAAAAGATTAACATCTTTATGAGGTGAGATCAGAAACCCATACCCCAGGTTATTTCTGACTCTCTCCGACCTAGGCGGTTCTTGTGTATTCGAGATTATTGGTATAGTTTCATCCTTGATGAACTATTTGTGTTCCATTAGGAATCGGTGCCAGGAATAGTATTACTCCGATTTTCATCGAGTTTTACTATCCTCCCACTTACCACTGCATATCGGTATTCCTCTTAGGAAAACCACATGGTGAGCAACAATTAAATTTTTCTCTTGTGAGTTGTATAAGTACTATACTTTGGTTCCCTAGGATAACCTACAATTGGCACTTATCCAATTGGGTTTTAGTTTGGTATCATCCAAACATATGCCTAGCATCCCAAATCATAGGAATGAGAAACCTGGTTCTTTCCTGTTCATATCTAATATGATATCTGTCAAACAGAATTTTATGGAACCTTATTCAAAATAAGTTATGCACTGTTATTGTATCCTGTGAAGGAAATGGTAGCTCAGAGCGACTCATGATTAACCTTATCATGTCCAACAAAATTCGTTACTGAGTTCAGACACACCGTCAAATTGACGTGTTCCGGGAGGAGTCTCATTGAAAGAATACTATACTCTTTCAAGTATATTAGAAACTTATTGCTTAAGTATTTTCCAATACGGTCTAACCGTGATGGTTTAATACTTTAGCCGATCTGTTTGTCTATTTCGTGTCGAAACTTAAAAGTTTCCGATTTGTGTTCAAAGAAAACACATAACCATAACGCGATGCCACATCCGTAAAGGTCACGAAATATTCATATCCACCTCTAGCCTAGCTAGACATGGGCCCACTTGCTTCACTATGAACTAGGGCTAACAGATCGGTGGCATTTTACACTTTTACCAAGTAAATAGTGTTTTAGGCACTTTGCCCAATAAACTAGATTCGTAGACTTTATTTGAAAGGAATCAAATCAGTCCTAGTACCCACTCTTCGAAAGTGTGGATATACGATTCTTGTTTAATTTGTCCCAGACAACAATGCCACAAATTAGTTTCTTCTGATCAAATCAGTTCGAGCTATTTGTTTGTCATGTTATATATTGAGATTTATTTATATTCAAAATATAAATTCTGTTATTCACATCTAATGTGTTTATCTCAATATCATATTATAAAATAAAACACTTTAGTGTTCTAGAATATAAAGGTCATCCGCAAGGATTAAACACTGATATAAAGATAATGTTTCTAGTCAAACTAGTTACATTATAACAGTTTCTAAATTAAGTACACACCCGAAGGGTAGTTCCTAAATTAGGTATCTACGGTTAAAACAGCGACAGTCGTCCCATTTCCAATTCCAGAATAATCTCAATTGAAGTCAGTATCCTGCTCATAGCAGATTCTGAACATCAGTATATATTTATGTACCACACTAAGTATTTAAAATCCAATTTTAATACTAGTAGTGAACAAATTATGACAAACATATTTGAAGTCAGAGCCTTGCCTGTTTCAATTCCTTCATGTCTGCCTTGTCCAAACGGCAGTCACGCTTCCGCGATCCCGTTTGCCACAATTTAGGCAGACATTTTGGGATATGTCCTTTATCTTCCTAGAAGATTATAATGATTTTGCCTTTGCCTTTTCCAATTCCAGAAGCCGCCTTTGGCCTAGCCTCGGCTTCTAGAATATCGAAGTAAGGTGCGCCTTGCGCTCTTGCCTTATTGCAAACTTTGACTTTGTCTCATTGAGAATAGTCATTAACTCTCAAGAGTTATTTATTGCAATTTATACTTCTAGATCTAAATATAGATCTATGAAGATCCTTCAATTTCTTATCATACTTTAAGGATCTAATCCTTAGTTCTGATTAAGAAATTAAGGAGTCTACTATGACAAGCTTAATGGATTAAGCACTAAAGTTATCATCACATAAATCTTCCAAAGATATGCTCTACTATTTGCTTAACTCCGGGCTTAGGCCTAAATGTTATTTTATCAAATAAAGTAACTTATTAATTCCAGGACCATCCTGAAATTATTCCCAATTTGAAAATTAAACCATTTAAATACATTTTCCCTAGGATTATGTTTTAAATGTAATCTTCAATTTTATCTATCTTGATTTTAATAGTCCAACTATTTAATCAACGATTTAGGTACTATTTATTATAATGATTATATAGTCCAACTATTTAATCAACTATAATTTAATTTGTTTGAATACAGTCCAACTGTTAAATTAAAACAATAATTAAATATTAGTCCAACTAACAATTAATTTAATTGACGAATGAATTTGATTGAGCGCGTATGGCAAGTAATTAAACGAATATTGAAAATTTAATTCTTGCCTCCCACTATTTTTCGGCGAGCCTCTAACCCTCTGTCGAGTACTCGGGAAACCGTGTTTCCTAGCGGGCTAGGATCCCGTTAAATATCACACAATCTTGACTTTGGCCAACAAATTGTATGATAATTAACTAGGTAGATCTCTAAGATCAATTGGATCCAATCCAATTCCTAGATCCAGTAGGGGACATCCAAGTCCGAAACATATATCTTATATATGCCAATATATCCAATATATTACCTAACCTTTTTCCTCTGAATCAACTAAGCCTTGGCTTTGGCACAACAAACTTAGTGATCCCAGTTAAGTGCGACCCATTGACCATGGAAAGCTTCGTAATCAATGTCGATGGACAAGAAGTGGTCTTGACTTTGGCCAACAAACCACAACTTGGACAAGACACCAATATGAACAAAGCTCTCGTGATTCAAACACATCCTCGACGGACAAAGGCCTTGACTTTGGCCAACAAGCCAATGCCAGTCTTGGATCTTGAGTAAGAATCACTCAATGGAAGGAAAAATCGCTTAATATTTTGCGAGGGTTTTTCGAGTGCAAATTGGCAACCAATTTATTATCTTTGTTAAGGTCTCATCATCATACACCCTTAAACATGCATTCTAAATACATAATAAAGCGCGTATAATTAAAAAATAATGATATGCAGATGGATACTTAACACATTGATCCTAGATCAAATCTCTCCTTTCTCTCTCCGCTAGCACATGTATTACTTCTACCCGTTACACTACACTTCTAAAGAAACCTCATTTACATTGAGGGGAATAGGTGAGAAGAGAATACAAAGAATAAGGAGGTAATAAGGCTGGACACGCAGGTCCCATTAATAAATTCCAAATTTATTACAACAATTTCTAAAATTGCCCCACCCATCTAATATCCATCTGATATACATTATCATGCATCGCAACCATGTATTCACACAAGCATGTTATCAATCAATCTAATCAAATTAATTAATCTGATAATTAGTGATCATCCAATGTTCAAACAACGATTGATTTTGCCGAGTCAAACTCGTTTTGCGAATAAGTACTCAAAGTATGAATTCTCGAATTAAATTAAACTACAAAATTAAATCCAATTCAATTTATATTTAATACTAATTCGCTATTAATTCCAAATTAAATACTTACACTTTATTAATGAATTTTACGACTTAAATTCAAATTTAATCAGTACGGGTCTCAAAGCCCGATTAACGTCCAACGTCAATTTAATTAAAGTCCAATGGGATTTTAATTAATTTCTTAAGGCGTGGAATTTTGGTCACACTCGGGTCAAACCCAAATACCCAAGTCCAATCAAGGAGAGTAGTACCCCATAAGCCTAGAAATCAATTTAGGCCCATTAGGCCCAATTAAACTTTAAAGGTCATTAGTCGCATTGGGCTTTATGGAAGCGGGTTTGGGCCCAATTGGATCCAACCAATTAGCCTAAACCCAACTTGGTACAACCAAGCCCAATAAGCCCAAACCAATTACAACATTTCAAGCCCAAATCCAATTAAGCCCAATTTAATTAAATTACAAAAATCCAATTTCACAATTTAATTACATAAAGTGTATAGCATATTAATTACTAAATCAACATTCTAAATCATCAATTTACACAACTAATCATGCTCCATTACATCAATAGTGTCCAACACAATTTTGATCAAAAATCAAACCCATTCATGCTTCTTCAAGTCTCGGCAATAAGGGGATTTTTATGTCCAATTCGAATTCAAATCCAAATCAAATCCAAATAACATTAAATCATCATTCCCAATTGTTTCAACTCATCCAATGAATCAAAAAACAAAATCCAAGACAATTAGGGCACTAGGTATTCTCGGCCAAGCTAAGAATTTGGGCCCATTTGTTCCAATAATTTTCTTCAAATTGATCCAATCAATCCTCAATAAAACATTTTTTAAGCATACTCAAAATCCAATTTAATTAAATCATGCTCAAACACATTTTACCCAAATTTTAAGCCCTAATCATATTTCATGCTTTTAATCACTCTGATACCATTGTTGCAGTTTTACGGCCCCGAGGATCGTATAACAAGCATAAAATACATGTGCGAATACAACGATGGGAGTTACGGAATACTCACATCGATCGGTTTGAGCGATCGCAGCGACGAATGAAAACTTTATTTTCTGCCTCCCTCCAAGCTCGGCGCAGTGAGCAGTGAGCAGTCCAATGTCCTCCATTTTCGGTCATGAAGGTCCTTCGTCAAGCTCCAAGCTTGTCAATGATCCAAGCTCATGGGTGGACTTCCCTATCACCTTCGCATGTCTCTCGGAGAGCTAGCTCTTGATGATTTGGCACAAAATCAACACACTTTGCTTCCTTTTTTTTTTCATTGGCTCTCGGCAAACCAGAAGAAAAATGGCCTGTGGCCGAATGAGAGAGATGAAGATTTTGGCTCCAAAATCGTGAGAAGAGGAGATGCGATTAGAAAATGTGTAATGGTAATTGATTCTAAAATGGCAATTCAACATATACCAACTATTAAAATAAGAATATGTCTATCAAGCTTTCAAAAAGCTTTCAACCACTTCCATCAAGTCACATCACTCAATCACCACTTCCATCAAGTCACATCACTCAATCAATCAATGTGACAAGTTGTCACATCACTCAAAGTGACTAATGATTTGACACTTGATGCAACTAGTGATTTGAAGCTTGATTTGATTTGCGTGCCGCACTCGAATTCGAAATGCGAATGCGCTCGAAAACAATCCGGGCTCGGGTTCGCTAATTCCAAATTAAGGAATTTTCTGTTGCGACGCAATTAAATGATTATGTCTAGCGAAATCATTATTCACGTCGCTAACGAATAATTCTAAATTAACTCGTTCGCCGAATTAAAATCTAATTTTAATTCTGCGCCGAAATCCAATTCGTTTAATATATCGAATATATTATTTATCGATTAATTCCAAATTAATCGTTATCTCTCTTTATTGATATTTTATCCTAGATAAATATCTCCGCAATTAATTCCAGATTAATTTTCTCTCTCATCTAAATAATCCTAGATTAAATAAAAGTGCGAGTCATACGTCATCAGTGATCTTCGGGAAGCGACACATGAGATCCCCGGATATATTGGCAGTAAATTCGGTCGTCGGACTATCCGAACACGTAAGTACCTAGTTCTACGTTTATACCGATTTTCAAGACAATGTTGGCTTCTAGCAAAGCGCCATGCCTACCCAATTCTCCAGAAAAATCCTTACAAGAATATAAGATCTATATCAGCGTAGTAGTATACATAATATGCGTATTTCGATCCAGTATCGGATGATCACATGCTAGGCCTGGGGCTAGTACAATGTCTGCCCCGTACGAAGCATATATCGGATTACGAGCAACTAGTCTCTTTATTATCGGATAATCATGACCAAGCATATTTCCCGATGGTTATAAACCCTTTAGAGAACCAGTTCTGTATCCCTACGCGATCATCATCTCCATATGATTGGGAGATACTTCCGTCTTGACATCACACCCAACACACTACGATTCTCAAATACCCAGCAGAGGCGTACACAGAACCTGTTAAAGCCCTGGACGACCAAAACCAAAGTATATTGATTGTCGCAAGTATTAGCGGTGCAAGTCTCAGGTTAAGACCAAATACACCTACCCTGATTTTGGACTTTCATAGACACATAGTCATACTACTAATGGAATTCCGAGGGGGTCTATCCAGAGCGAAGTTGTTTCCCGTACCATCGGTAAACACAACCTCCTATTACACTTGCATGAGTTTCCTATACCTAAATATATGAGAACTATGCCGTTTGTGCCCTCACAATGCGCACAAGTGTAATACTAGTCTTTTACGCATTTATCGATGTCCAATCTCGATAATACTCTGACTAGGGATATTTAATGATTTATCCTTCGTGGACTGATACTGTCTCATATCATTCTCAATCCATGAACAAATCATAAGGACATCCTATCATTAATATATCTTGGTGATCTAATCACAAATGATAAGAGAGCAATCTCCTTTGTCACATAGTTAATTTGTACAACAACACCATGATCTGTAAAAATAGTGATGATATGGGTCACAATTGTCCAACAGATCTAATCCTTAATTTTGACGACGAAATTAAAGTGTCATTGCGGTAAGCATAATGGATTGAGCACTAAAGTTATCATCACATGAATATTCCAAATATCATGTTCTACTATTTGCTCAACTTCGGGCTTAGGCCAAGAGGTTGTTCTATCAAATAGAATAACTTCTTAGTTCCCAGGACTATCCTGAGGTTTTATTCCCAATCTGAAAATTAAAGCCGTTTAATGACATTTTCTCCCAGGATTATGTTTTAAACATTAATCTTTCAGTTATCTTGATTGCTATAGTCCAACTATCCAATCAACGATTTTAGGTACTATTGAATATAATGATTACTATAGTCTAACTATATAATCAACTATAATTTAATTGGTTAAATTCAAATATATTGATTGCTATAATCCAATTATATAATAAACTATAATTTGAAGTAGTTTGAATACAGTCCAACTGTTAAATTAAAACAACGATATTAGTCCAATTAATATTTAATTATTTGACGAAAAATTGAAATGAGCGCGTATTGGCAAGTATCTAAACGAAATTGCAAATTTAATACTTGCCTCCCACTATTTTTCGGTGAGCCTCTAACCTCTGTTGAGTACTCGGGAAACCTTGTTTCCTAGTGGATTAGGATCCCGTTAAATAAAATACAACCTTGACTTTGGCCAACAAGCTGTATGATATTTAACTAGGTAGATCTCTAAGATCAATTGGATCTCATCAAATTCCTAAATCCAGTAGGTGGACATCCAAATCCGAAACATATATCTTATATATGCCAATATATCCAATATATTCCCTAACCTTTTTCCTATGAATCAATTAAGTCTTGGCTTTGGCACAACAAACTTAATGATTCCAGTTAAGCGGGACCTATTGACCTTGGAAAGCTTCGTAATCGATGTCGATGGACAAGAAGTGATCTTGACTTAAGCCAACAAATCACAACTTGGACAAGACATGTGATATGGAACAAAACCTTCATGATTCAAACACATTCGCAATGGACAAAGGTCTTGACTTTGGCCAACAATCCAGTGCCAATCTTGGATCTTGAGAATGAATCATTCAATGGAAGGAAAAACGCTTAATATATGTTGAGGGTTTTTCGCGTAATGGCAACCAATTAATTATCTTTGATTAGGTCTCATCATACACCCTTAAACATGCATTCTAAAAACATAATAAGGCGCGTAAATAAATTAATAATGATATGCGGATGGATATTTAAAACATTTTCTTCCTAGAACAAATCTCTCCATTTCCTCTCTCCCGCTAGCACAAATCTTACTTCTACCCAATTACATAAAACTTCTAAAGAAACCTCATTTACATTGAGGGGAATAGGTGAGAAGAGAATACAAAGAGTCAATAGGTAATAGGCTGGACACGTAGGTCCAATTTAATAAATTCTAAATTATTACAACAATTTCCAAAATTTCCCTCACCTATCTAATATCCATCCGATATACATTATTCATACATCACATCCATGTATTCACACAAAGCATGTTATCAATCAATCTACTCCAATTAATTAATCTGAAATTAATGACCATCCAATGTTCAAACAATGATTTGATTTGCGCGAGTCAAACTCGTTTTAAGAATAAGTACTCAAAGTACGAATTCTCGAATTATATTAAACTACAACATTAAATCCAATTTAATTTGTATTCAATACTAATCTTTATTTAATTCTAAATTAAATAATTACACTTTATTAATGTGCCTTAGCGACTTAGATTCTAAATCTAATCTAAACGGGTCTCAAAGCCCAATTAACATCCAATGTCAGTTTAATTTAAGTCCAATGGGCTTTCAATTAATTTATAAGGCATGGACTTTGGTCATATGGGTCAAACCCAAATACCAAAGCCCAAAAAGGAATCACCCTTTTGGCAAAAATCAATTTAGGCCCAATTAAAATTTTAAAGGTTCATTATATTATATTTGGACTTTTGGATATGGTTTTGGGCCCAATTGGATCCACCAATTAACCTAAACCACTTGGCCCAACCAAGCCCATTAAGCCCGAATACAGCTTTATTAGCCTAATTCCAAATTTAGCCCAACTAATTAAATTACAAAATTTCCAAATTTCACAATTTAATTAACTAAGTGTATAAGCCATAATTAATTACTCAAATTAACATTTCCAAAATACTAATTTACATAATTAATCATGCTTTCTAATTATCAATTCATGTCCAACATAATTGTAGCAAAATCAATCCCATTTCATGCTATAAGCTCACGACAATTTAAGGTTTTTTGTTCAATTTCGATTTTAATCCAATTAAATCATAAATCAACATTTCCCATATCTTTCGACTCATCCAATGATCAAAAACCAAAATTACCATGGCATTAGGGCAACTTTTTAACTTTCGGCCAAGCCAAAATTTTGGGGAAATTTTGATCCAATTCAATTCATCAAATTGATCAAAAAATAACTCTAAGTTATCATCATTCAAGCATTCTCAAACAATCAATTTCATCCAAACATGCGCAAATCAATTTTACCTAATTTTACCCTAAATCCAATTTCATGCTTAAATAAGGCTCTGGTACCATTGTTGGGTTTCTACTATAGTCCCAAGATCATTCAAGCAATGAAAATCATGTGAATACAACAAAGAATTATGGAGGAATCATACTTACAATGAACAGATTTGCGATGCTTCGAACACAAAAAATTTCTTCAAGTTTTTCCTCTTGGTGTATTCGGCCAAGCCTCCATGGAAATGATCTCCAAGTTTAAGCTTTGTGTGTGGATTCCATGCTCAAGGGTTTGTTTCCATATCACCTTTGAATGACTCTTTAGTGTGCTAGCACTTGGAAATTTTGCCACAAAATTCCCCTTAAGCTTCTCCTTGCTCACGGCATTGAAGGAAAAATTGAGAGGAAAATTGGCCCTTGGCCGAATGTAGAAAGAGGAGAGAAGAGAGAAGTAATGAGTTGGTTGTTGGTTGTTTTTGATTTCAAAAATCAAAATACATAATTCATTTTCCAAAAATTGTACAAGGCATTTAAGCCTTCCAACCACCCCCATAAATCACAAGTGACTTACATCACATCACTCAAAGTGACAAGACATCCATCACTTGAATGAATGACTAATGATGTGACGTGTGATGTGACTTGTGGGCCCCACTTGATTCGAAATGTGAGTGGGCCCGCAAACACTCTCGGGCTCGAGTTCGCTAATTCCAAATTAACGAATTTTCCGTTGCGACGTAATTAAATCAAATTTAATTAAATAATTATGCCTAGCAAAATTACTATTACGTCGCTTGCGAAATTAATTCTAAAACTCGTTCGCCCGAATTAAAATCTAATTTTAATTCCGCGTCGAAATCTAATTTCGTTTAATATATCGAATATATTATTTTATCGATTAATTCCAAATTAATCGTTCTCTCTTTAATTAATATTTTATCCTAGATAAAATATCTCCGTAATTAATCATAGATTAATTTTCTCTCTCTATTAATTAATCCCAGATTAATAATGTGCGAGTCATACGTCATCGGTGAATCTTCGGGAGGCGACCCATGAGATCCCCGGATATGTTGGTAGTAAATCCAGTCGTCAGACTGTCCGAACACGTACGTACCTAGTACTACGTTTTTACCGATTTACAAGACATGGTTGGCTTCTAGCAAAAACACCGTGCCTAACCAATTCCCCAGAATATTCTTAAAGGAATATGTAATCTATATCAGGCGTAGTATACGTAGTAATGCATATTGCGATCCAGTATCAGATGTCACGTGCTAGCTTGGGGCTTGAATTGTCTCTGCCCGTACGTACGAAGACAATATCGGATCTCTGGTAACTAGTCTCTATAATCGGATAAACATAACCTAGTCAATTATCCCAATAGTTGTAGCATATAAGAGCATCAGTTCCGTATCTTATGTGATCATCATCTCCAATATTACTAGAGTGATACTTCCATCTCGACAGCACACCCAATACACTACGATTCTCAATATACCCAGAAGAGGCGTACACAGAACCGGTTAAAGCCCTGGATGACCAAAACCAAAGTATATTGATTGTCGCAAGTATTAGCGGTGCAAGTCTCAGGTTAAGACTAAATACACCCACCCTGATTCGGACTCCCATAGACACACAGTCATACTACCAATGGGATTCCGATGGGTCTATCCAGAGCGAAGCTGTTTCCGTACCATCGGTAAACACAACCTCCTATTACACTTGCATGAGTATCCAATACCCAAATATATGAGAACTATGCCGTTATGCTCTCATAACACACACAAGTGCAATACTAGTCTATTACGCATTATCGATGTCCAATCTCGATAATACTACGACTAGGGATGTTTTAATGATTAAACGTTCATGGATTGATACTGTCTCATATCTTATCAATCCGGAACTAATCATATGGACTTTTATCATTTATATATCCCGGTAATCTAATTACAAATGATAAAAGAGCAATGTCCTTTGTCACATAGTTAATTTGTACAACAACACCATGTTCTGTACAAATAGTGATGCTATGGGTCATAATTGTCCAACAAGACGAAATAGTGGATATGTAAAGGAAGAAAATATCCCTTAGATAAGAAGACAGAGACGTAAACCAAGGAAGTTTGTTGGACAATTATGGCCCAAGCATCACTATTTGTAAAAGACATTGTGTTTTTGTACAAATTAACTATGTGACAAAAGGAAATTGCTATTTTATCATTATGTAATGGGATTACTTGGATTATTAATGATAAAAGTCCTTATGATTAAATCGGATTAATAAGATATGAGACAATATTAATCCACGAACGACTTAATCATTAAATATCCCTAGTCATAGTATTATCGAGAATGGATATCGATAATGCAGAATAGACTAGTATTACACTTGTGCGCGTTATGGAAGCTTAACGACATAGTTCTCATATATTTAAGTATTGGATACTTATGCAAATGTGATAAGAGGTTCTGTTAGCCGTTGGACCGGGAAAAGCTTCGCTCTGGATAGACCTCTCGGAGTCCCATTGGTATTATGACGATATGTCTATGGGAATCCGAATCAGGGTAGGTGTATGTGATATTTAACCTGAGACTTGCATCCCTAATACTTGCGACAATCAGTTTACTTTCGTCTGGAGCTTTAACAGGTTCTGTGTATGCCTCTGCTAGGTTTACTGAGAATCGTAGTGTATTGGGTGTGATATCAAGATGGGAGTATAACAATCTTAGATCTATGGTTCAATGCTAACTTCCAAAACCGATATCAAATATCAATCCCACTATAAGTTATATGATAATTTTCTTCGATAAGAAAACATCAGAACCATTAAGTATTAAATATTTTGTAAATGATTCTGACATCCTATTGGACTTATACGGAAGATGTCTTAGGATCTTTTCATCTTATTAATTACGTAGTTTCATTTGCAGTTTATCACTCTCACAATTAACTTCAATAAGTCAAGTCATCTCTATAATTATTAACATCTAATGTTATGCACCAAATAACAAAATAATTTTATTACTCGAGATCGTAGAAAATATACTCCATCAAATAGAATACAATATTCTATTAAATAAAATAAATGATAAACTTTTGCTTGTACCTCCAAGGCGCATGTACTTTCAATTATATAACTATTATACAAAAGAAATATTCAAATCTCAAACTTTTCAAGATTTGAATTTTCTACCTATACATATCATATACATAACTTTAGAAACTAATGGAATATTAATTAAAATGATGAATTAGTGTTACTGGAGCATATCTCCAAGAGTATTGAAACTAATTCGGTAACACTCAATATCATACGAATCATATCATAGAAGATTCGATTTCTCCCACTGACCAATTTCATCACGATGGAATCGTAGAAGAATAATATTGAGTAAGAATCATATTCATTTAATAACCTTAGAACTAATTACCATAAATTCATATGTTTGATCATATCACACATCTTTGAACAATTCAAAGACTCATGATGAATTTTAATGATATAGTTTTCAAAACTTCAAATCGAATATCTTTGAACCAGTCAAAATATTCTATTCGCGTTTCATCAGAAACATATTAAAAGTTCTCGAGCCATTCAAGACGTTCAATATGTGTTCTTTTAGAAACATGTAACTAAGTCATGACAATTCATTATCTAAGTTACGAAGTAAAGAAAACTATCCAAGGTAATTTTATAATTTATGAAACTACTACATCTAGTGTATTAGTTTAATAAATCTGTGGTCCAATGACGATTATTGGTTAAATGAGATTTAATCACTTCCTGAATACAATATTCATTAAATGGATAAGGATATGTGGTGGATCGCGTATCAGACCATCCTTTACCATACAGAATAAGCATCTAATACTTATATGATAAAATCTCATAAAACAATGTTCTAACTTATTTAGTTAAACCGAATATTTTTCTTAATGTTTATCTATACATCAATGACACTACTAGTCATTTTAAAATATGTAATAACTGTTTATAAAGAACAAGTAACTATCCAATAGTCACAAGTTCTGATATCAAATATAAAAAACAATCATTAAACAATATTTTAAATAACTAAATGGGAGATCCGATATTCGATACCTATAGTTGTCGTATTGTGAAAATCGATATTTCCTATACACAACTATACGCATCTCATTTCTTAAGCTTTATAATTTGCCTTCAACTATTCACAATAATTGAAAATAATTGATTAGCAAATTGTGTCAGACACATTACCTCTAAAGGTCACTAAAGCCAAGAAACGTCATTATCGGATAAACAAATACCTAATGGGGTTTTCTTAATGGCAGTCAAGAATCTCGAGACATGAACTAATTCATGTCAATTCTTACTTCAAACGAAACTATTCTCTTCAGACTATTATATCTTAAACCAGATATCTATTTAGATTACCTATTGTGACTTAGAAACTATGTCACTAACCATCTTGATTTTTCGAGAAAATCAGAACAATAGTTCCCGATGGTTTTAACTAATCTAACAATTCCAAGCATACTCTAAATCTAGAACATATTCTAGAAATCTGCAACCATAAGGAAAGTCAGAAAACATATATAAATAATATGCATACGGTGGATTAGAAGTTTTAATTCTATCAACACAACAGAATAAAAGAAACATAAGCAGCAATTTTCATAATATTACACACTCCTTTAGTTATGGAATTTTTATTGGAGTTCTACGGTCCCAAGGATCAAATCAAAAGCAAGAAAACAACGTGTGAATACAACGAGTAAGTCGCAGAATACTTACATCGATCGGTTGAGCGACGCGGGTGGCAACAAAACTTCAATATTCTGCCCTCTGTTCCTCGGCAATGAGCTGCTGTTTTGGTGTCCTCCATGGTTGGTTTTTGAGCTCATTCGTCAAGCTCCAAGCTTCGTCAAACGATTCCAAGCTCATAGGTAAACTTCCCTATCACATTCGCATGCCTTCGTAGTGTGCTAGCACTCCCGATTTTGCCACAAAATATCGACTCTAAGCTTCCCTTTTCCTCTTGGCTCACGGCAGTTCACTGCCAAACCAGTGAAGAAATTTGCCCCATGGGCGTGTGAGAGAGAGAGAGATGAAGTGAGAGAGATTTCAATTTGGTTGATGGCTAAAGTGTATCTACTACACTTATGTGAATTTCAAATTCATTTCATGTGAATTTGGCTTTCAAAAAGTAAAGCAATTAAAGCCAATCAACCTCCATCATCTCACATCACTCATGAATAGTGACTTGCGTCAATCACTCAAAGTGAAAGACATGCATCACTTGATTGACGAATGATGTGACGCTAGTTGCGACTAGCGATTTGACGCTTGATTTGACTTGCGTGCCGCATTCGAATTCGAATTCGAAATGCGAATGCGAATGCGCTCGTAAACAATCTCGGGCTCAGGTTCGCTAATTCCAAATTAATGAATTTTCTGTTGCGACGTAATTAAATCTAATTTAATTAAATAATCATGCCTAGCATAAGTACTATTCACGTCGCTAACGAATTAATTCTAAATTAATTCGTTCGCCCGAATTAAAATCTAATTTTAATTCCGGGTCGAAATCTAATTTCGTTTAATATATCAAATATATTAATTAATCGATTAATTCCAAATTAATCGTTATCTCTCTTTTATTGATATTTTATCCCAGATAAAATATCTCCATAATTAATCCCAGATTAATTTTCTCTCTCTTCTAATTAATCCCAGATTAATTTAGAGTGCGAGTCATACGTCATCGGTGAATATTTGGGAAGCGACCCATGAGATCCCCGGATATGTTAGCAGTAAATTCGGTCGTCGGACTATCCGAACACGTAAGTACCTCGTACTACGTTTATACCGATTTATAAGACAAGGTTGGCTTTTAGCAAAGCGCCATGCCTACCCAATTCTCCAGAAATATCCTTACAGGAATAAATGATCTATATCAGACGTAGTATACATAGTATTGTGTATGTCAATCCAGTATCGAATGATCACGTGCTAGGCCTGGGGCTGGAATTGTGTCTGCCCCGTACGAAGCACATGTCGGATGTCTAGTAACTAGACTCTATAATCGGATAAACCTGACCTTGTCATTTTATCCCGATAGCTGCAGCATATAAGAGAACAAGTTCTGTATCCTACGTGATCATCATCTCCACTATGACTGGAGTGATACTTCCGCCTTGACATCACACCCAACACACTACGATACTCGATATACCCAGAAGAGGCGTACATAGAAACCGGTTAAAGCCCTGGATGACTAAAACCAAAGTATATTGATTGTCGCAAGTATTAGCTGTGCAAGTCTCAGGTTAAGACCAAATACACCTACCTTGATTTCGGTCTTCCATAGACACATAGTCATACAACCAATGGAATTCCGAGGGGGTCTATCCAGAGTGAAGCTGTTTCTCGTACCATCGGTAAAACACAACCTCATATTACACTTACATGAGTATCCTATACCCAAATATATGAGAACTATGCTGTTGTGCCTTCACAATGCGCAAAAGTGTAATACTAGTCTTTTACGCATTTATCGATGTCCAATCTCGACAATGCCCTGACTAGGGATATTTAATGATTTATCCTTCGTGGACTGATACTGTCTCATATCATTCTCAATCCAGGAACAAATCACAGGGACCTCCTATCATTTATATATCTAGGTGATCTAATCACAAATGATAAGAGTGCAATCTCCTTTGTCATATAGTTAATTTGTATAAAACACTATGATCTGTACAAATAGTGACGCTGTGGGTCATAATTGTCCAACAATCTCCCACATGGCCTATAGCCAGTCACTCGAGTGTCTTACACCCGAACTATGTATGGTTGGCGCAAACTGCTGAGATAAGGCTTTCGTCAGTGGATTTGCTTGATTATCATCTGATGCGATTTATTCGATCATCACATCGCAACGATGTATGATCCGAACGAATCAGATGAATATCGAAGTATGTATCTGGATCATTGATGAGACCATTAATTCTTTAGCCTGTGCTCAAGCCTTGCTCAGCTGCTAACAGAATTATATCTAATCTAATTAGATTTATTATCGACCCAAATGGCTTCTATTGCCGCTTTAGCTGTAGTAATAACCCGTATTTGTTGTTTATACGGTAATAGTATCTTGATTTGAAGATTTCCAGCTCACTATTCTGTTATTCAAACTTTATAGTATCGTTTGTGACTTTTAGTCGTCTTATCGTTTTAGGAAACTTGCAGTAGTGATCCCAGTCACTTCAAGTTCTCCTTCTCCACATATTAAGACAACATCCTTAGTTCTCTAAGAAACTAACGGATGTTCTTAACATCAATCCAGTGACTATCACTTGGATTGGCCTGTTTTTGAATCCATATGCTCAAAGCGTATGAGACACCAGGTCGCGTACATTATTCAATGTACGGTTTCTCGGAGAGTTTACATGAAAGCCAAGCTTTCACTGATTATTTTTATGGGAATATCATTTCCAAGAAATGACATTTATTATCATTATTTATAGGGCAACCACTGTCAGTGCGCTCCCACTAACCCTCTTATATGCACAAGAATCATTTCGTTTTAAATTAAATCATAAACCGGTATGATTACATCAAAACGATAATTCCAAGAACCTAATGCTTGCTTCAATCCAAACATGGATCAAATAACCTGCAAACCATGTTTGCTAGTTTTGGTACGACAAAACCGACAGGATGTTGTAAACATCCTCCAAAAGGTTTCCTTTTAAGGAAAGCGATTTTCCCGTTAAGCTGACATATTTCACAAATGAAACATGCAGCATTAGCAAGCATTATCCAAATGGATTTACCGTGGCAACAGGTAAAAGGTTGAATCGTAATCAACACAATGTTGATAACGATACCTTTCCGCTAAAAGCCTAGCTTTATACGTTGGTATGTTGCCATCCATGTATGTCTTCCTTGAAGACTTATAAAGTACCAATAGGCACAATGCCTTGCGGTACATCAACTAGTATCCAAACTTGGTTGATATACATGGAATCCATTTCGGACTTATGGCACTTTGCCATGATTGGGAGTCGATACCTTGTATCACTTCCTCATACGTAGTCAGTTGGTATTCCTCAATAAGATATACATCGTTATGAGGTGAGATCAGAAACCCATACCCTAGGTTGTTTTCTGACTCTCTCCGACATACGTGGTTCTTATGTATTCGAAGATTATTGGAATAGTTTCATCCTTGATGAACTATTTATGTTCCATTAAGATTCGGTGCCTTGAACTGTATTACTCCGATTTTCATCGAGTTTTACTATCCTCCCACTTACCACTGCATATCGGTATTCCTCTTAGGAAAACCGCATGGTGAGCAACAATCTAATTGTTCTCAGGTGAGATGTATAAGCACTATACTTTGGTATCCCTAGGATAACATACAATTGGCACTTATCCAATTTGGGTTTTAGTTTGGTATCATCCAAACATATGCCTAGCATTCCCAAATCATTAGGAATGAGAAACCTGGTTTCTTTCCTGTTCATATCTAATATGATATCTGTCAAACAGAGTTTTATGGAACCTTATTCAAAATAAGTTCTGCATTGTTAATGTGTATACTGTGAAGGAAATGGTAGCTCAGAGCGACTCATGATTAACCTTATCATGTCCAACAAAATTCGGTTACTCAGTTCGGACATACCGTCAAATTGATGTGTTCCGGGAGGACTCCTCATTGAAAGAATACTATACTCTTTCAAGTATATTAGAAACTTATTGCTTAAGTATTTTCCATTACGGTCTAACCGTGATGGTATAATACTTTAGCCGATCTGTTTGTCTACTTCGTGTCGAAACTTAAAAGTTTCCGATTTGTGTTTCAAAAGAAACACTCAACCATAACGCGATGCCACATCCGTAAAGGTCACGAAATATTCATATCCTCCTCTAGCCTAGCTAGACATGGGCCCACTTGCTTCACTATGAACTAGGGCTAACAGATCTGTGGCATTTGCACTTTTACCAAGTAAATAGTATTTTAGGCACTTTGCCCAATAAACTAGATTCGTAGACTTTATTTGATTAGAATCAAATTAGTCCTAGTACCCACTCTTCAAAAGTGTGGATATACGATTCTTGTTTGATTGGGTCCCAGACAACAATGCCACAATTATGTCTCTTATGATCAAATCAGTTTGAGCTATTTGTTTGTCATGTTATTCGTTTGAGATTTTATTTATATTCAAAATATAAACTCTGTTATTCACATCTAATGTGTTTATCTCAATATCATATTTATATAATGAAACACTTTAGTGTTCTAGAATATAAAGGTTCACCCGCAGCGGGTTAAACAATGATATGGAGATAATGTTTCTAGTCAAACTAGTTACATTATAACAGTTTCCTAATTTAAGTACACACCCGAAGGGAGTTCTTAAACTTAGGTATCTACGGTTGAAATAGTGACTTTCGTCCTGTTGCCAATTCACAGATTAATCTCAATCTGAAGTCAGTATCCTGTTCAAAATAGATTCTGAACATCAATATATATTTATGTATCACACTAAATATTTAAAATCTAATTACAATACTAGTAGTGAACATAATGTTTGACAAACATATTTGAAGTTAGAGACTTGCTCGTCTTCATTTCCTTCATGTATGCCTTGTCCAAACGGCAGTCACGCTTCCGCGATCCCGTTTGCCACAATTAGGCAGACATTTTGGGATATGTCTTTTATCTTCCCAAAATACTATAATGATTTTGCCTTTGCCCCTTTTTAATACTCCAAAAGCCTTTGGGCAAGCCTTGGCCATCTAGAATATCGAAGTAAGGTGCGTCTTGCGCTGCTTGCCTAATTGTAAAGTTTGACTTTGTCTCCTTGAGAATAGTCATTAACCCTCCAAGAGTTATTTGTTTGCAATTTAGTACTTCTAAAATCTAGGAATAGATCTATGAAGATCCTTCAATTTCATTATCATACCTTAAGGATCTAATCCTTAGTTCTGATTCAGAAATTAAGGATTTTACTGCAACAAGCTTAATGGATTAAGCACTAAAGTTATCATCACATAAATCTTCCAAAGATTATGCTCTACTATTTGCTTAACTCCGGGCTTTAGGCCTAATATGTTATTTTATCAAATAAAGTAACTTATTATTTTCCAGGACCATCCTGAAATTATATTCCCAATTTGAAAATTAAACCATTTAAATACATTTTCCCTATGATCATGTTTTAAATGTCAATCTTTCAAATATATCTTGATTCTAATAGTCCAACTATTTAATCAACGATTTCGGTACTATTTATTATAATGATTACTATAGTCCAACTATTTAATCAACTATAATTTAATAGATTAAAATCAATTATATTGATTACTATAATCCAATTATAAAATCAACTATATATGAATAGTTTGATTAAAGTCAGACTGTTAATTAAAACAACGTTTAAATATTAGTCCAACTAACATTTAATTTATTTGACGAATGATCTTTGTTTGAGCGCGTATGGCAAGTAATTAAAAGAGTATTGCAAATTCAATTCTTGCCTCCCACTATTTTTCGGCGAGCCTCTAACCCTTTGTCGAGTTCTCGGGAAACCATGTTTCCTAGCAGGCTAGGATCCCGTTAAATATCACACAATCTTGACTTTGGCCAACAAATTGTATGATAATTAACTAGGTAAATCTCTAAGATCGATTGGATCCAATCCAATTCCTAGATCCAGTAGGGGGACATCTGAGTCCGAAACATATATCTTATATATGCCAATACATCCAATGTATTACCTAACCTTTTTTCTCTGAATCAACTAAGCCTTGGCTTTGGCACAACAAACTTAGTGATTCCTGTTAAGCGCGACCCATTGACCATGGAAAGCTTCGTAATCAATGTCGATGGACAAGAAGTGGTCTTGACTTTGGCCAACAAACCACAACTTGGACAAGACACCAATATGGAACAAAGCTCTCGTGATTCAAACACATCCTCGACGGACAAAGGCCTTGACTTTGGCCAACAAGCCAATGCCAGTCTCGGATCTTGAGTGAGAATCACTCAATGGAAGGAAAGACGCTTAATATTTTGTGAGGGTTTTTCGAGTGCAAATTGGCAACCAATTTATTATCTTTGTTAAGGTCTCATCATCATACACCCTTAAACATGCATTCTAAACACATAATAAAGCGCGTATAATTACATAATAATGATATGCGGATGGATACTTTACACATTGATCCTAGATCAAATCTCTCCCTTTCTCTCTCCCGCTAGCACAAGTATTACTTCTACCCGTTACCCTACACTTCTAAAGAAACCTCATTTACATTGAGGGGAATATGTGAAAATAGAATACAAAGAATATGGAGGTATAAGGCTGGACTCGCAAGTCCAATTAATAAATCAAATTTATTACAACAATTTCTAAAATTGTCCCACCCATCTAATATCCATCTGATATACATTATTCATGCATCGCAACCATGTATTCACACAAGCATGTTATCAATCAATCTAATCAAATTAATTAATCTGATAATTAGTGACCATCCAATGTTCAAACAATGATTTGATTTTGCTCGAGTCAAACTCGTTTTGCGAATAAGTACTCAAAGTACGAATTCTCAAATTAAATTAAACTACAAAATTAAATCCAATTCAATTTGTATTTAATACTAATTCGTTATTTAATTCCAAATTAAATACTACACTTTATTTAATGAACATTTACGACTTAAATTCCAAATTTAATCGTTACGGGTCTCAAAGCTCTATTAACGTCCAACGTCAATTTAATTAAAGTCCAATGGGCTTTTAATTAATTTCTTTAAGGTATGGACTTTTGGTCAACTCGGGTCGAACCCAATAACCAAAGTCCAATCCGGGAATTACCCCATAAGCCTAGAAATCAATTTAGGCCCATTAGGCCCAATTAAACTTTAAAGGTCCATTAGTCGCATTTGGGCTTTATGGATACGGTTTTGGGCCCAATTGGATCCAATCCATTTGGCCTAAACCTAACTTAGTACAACCAAGCCCAATAAGCCCAATTACAACATTCAAAGTCCAATTTCCAAAATTAGGCCCAATTTAATTAAATTACAAAATCCAATTTCACATTTAATTAAACTAAAGTGTATTACATAATTAATCACCCAAATTAACATTTCTAAAACATTAATTTACACAATCAATCATGCTCAATTACAACAAAACATGTCCAACACATTTCATCAAAAATCAAACCCAAATACATGCTCCCAAGTCTCGGTAATTAGGGTAATTTAATGTCCGATTTGGTTTCAATCAAATTAAATCCAATTCAACATTAAATCAACATTCCCAAATGATTTCCAACACATCTAATGAATCAAAAAATCAAAATTCCAAGACATTTAGGGCTAGCTACCTCTCGGCCAAGCTTCAAAAATTGGGGAAATTTGTTCCAAACAACATTTCAACAAATTGATCCAATCAATCATCAATTAAAAAACATTCAAGCATAATTAATCATCCAATTTCATAATTACATGCTCAAATTCATTTTACCCAAATTTTAACCCTAAGTTCGTTTCATGCTTTTATCAACGCTCTGATACCATTGTTGGAGTTCTACGGTCCCAAGGATCGAATCAAAAGAAAGAAACCAACGTGTGAATACAACGAGGAAGTCGCGGAATACTTACATCGATCGGTTGAGCGACGCGGGAGGCAATAAAACTTCAATATTCTACCCTCTGTTCCTCGGCAGTGAGCTGCTGTTTTGGCATCCTCCATGGTTGGTTTTTGAGCTCCTTCGTCAAGCTCCAAGCTTCGTCAAACGATTCCAAGCTCATGGGTAAACTTCCCTATCACCTTCGCACGACTTCGTAGTGTGCTAGCACTCCCGATTTTGCCATAAAATCGCGACTCTAAGCTTCCCTTTTCCTCTTGGCTCAAGGCAGTTCACTGCCAAACTAGTGAAGAAATTTGCCCCATGGGCGTGTGTGAGAGAGAGAGATGAAGTGAGAGAGATTTCAATTTGGTTGATGGCTAAAGTGTATCTAATACACTTATGTGAATTTCAAATTCATTTCATGTGAATTTGGCTTTCAAAAAGTCAAGCAATTCAAGCCAATCAACCTCCATCATCTCACATCACTCATGAATAGTGACTTGCGTCAATCACTCAAAGTGAAAGACATGCATCACTTGATTGACGAATGATGTGACGCTAGTTGCGACTAGCGATTTGACGCTTGATTTGACTTGCGTGCCGCATTCGAATTCAAAATGTGAATGCGCTCCAAATTAACGAATTTTCCGTTGCGACGTAATTAAATCTAATTTAATTAAATAATCATGCCTAGCATAAATACTATTCACGTCGCTAACGAATTAATTCTAAATTAATTCGTTCGCCCGAATTAAAATCTAATTTTAATTCTGCGTCGAAATCTAATTTCGTTTAATATATCAAATATATTAATTAATCGAATAATTCCAAATTAATCGTTATCTCTCTTTTATTGATATTTTATCCCAGATAAAATATCTCCCCAATTAATCCCAGATTAATTTTCTCTCTCTTCTAATTAATCCCAGATTAATTTAGAGTGCGAGTCATACGTCATCGGTGAATCTTTAGGAAGCGACCCATGAGATCCCCGGATATATTGGCAGTAAATTCGGTCGTCGGACTATCCGAACACGTAAGTACCTCGTACTACGTTTATACCGATTTACAAGACAAGGTTGGCTTCTAGCAAAACGTCATGCCTACCCAATTCTCCAGAAATATCCTTACAGGAATAAAGGATCTATATCAGGCGTAGTATACGTAGTATTGTGTATGTCGATCCAGTATCGAATGATCACGTGCTAGGCCTGGGGCTGGAATTGTGTCTGCCCCGTACGAAGCACATGTCGTATGTCTGGTAACTAGTCTCTATAATCGGATAAACCTGACCTTGTCATTTTATCCCGATAGCTGCAGCATATAAGAGAACAAGTTCCGTATCCTAAGTGACCATCATCTCCACTATGACTGGAGTGATACTTTCGTCTTGACATCACACCCAATACACTACGATTCTCGATAAACCCAAAAGAGGCGTACACAGAAACCGGTTAAAGCCTTGGACGACCAAAACCAAAGTATATTAATTATCGCAAGTATTAGCGGTGCAAGTCTCAGGTTAAGACCAAATACACCTACCCTGATTTCGGACTTCCATAGACACATAGTCATACTACCAATGGAATTCTGAGGGGGTCTATCCAGAGCGAAGCTATTTCCCGTACCATCGGTAAAACACAACCTCCTATTACACTTGCATGAGTATCCTATACCCAAATATATGAGAACTATGTCGTTGTGCCCTCACAACGCTCACAAGTGTAATACTAGTCTTTTACGCATTTATCGATGTCCAATCTTGACAATGTTCTGACTAGGGATATTTAATGATTTATCCTTCGTGGACTGATACTGTCTCATATCATTCTCAATCCAGGAACAAATCACAGGGACCTTCTATCATTTATATATCTCAGTGATCTAATAACAAATGATAAGAGTGCAATCTCCTTTGTCACATAGTTAATTTGTACAACAACACTATGATCTGTACAAATAGTGACGCTATGGGTCATAATTGTCCAACAATTTTAAACCAAGCAGCGTCTCCCACTATTTTACGTAATACCGTAATTCCCAAAGGAAATGGGAATTCAATTATTCAATTGAATTCCATAGTGAGAGGTGGACCCCATGAATATATTTCGACTCACAGCTTTGGCACGATCTCGCCTACGTATATTCATTAGGTAGACAACTCACTCACTAATGACTCGTAGGTTTCGGTCCTGGTCGTTTCTCATTGTGATAGCTTTGGCACATTCACAAGGAGGCGTACCAAGTTTAAACTTGTCAATGATAAATTCAAGATACTTACATAGTCCTGACAGCTTTGGCTCGTTCAGGATTTTCGCTTTCGCTTGAATTTATCTAGTATCACATATACATCTGGTATGGAAAAATTTATGTCAACTACACCCTCACTGCTTTAGCACTTTCTCGGATGCAGCCATACAACAGATATCCAAAACCGTTTTGACAAGACATACCAAGAAATATGCATCTAATACATATTACTTTAAAACCTTATTAATTTGGGATTTTCCGCAAAGATGTTACGTATTTCATTTAATAAAATTAAATAAATACAAGCATGCATAAAGAAAAGACAAAATTAAACATTGAATTTAAAGGCTTCATATCATGTGTTGAGGTTTAGACCTGCTCTGATACCATTTTTGTTGGGGTTTTAGGCAAAATACCCGGGTTACGCAGCGGAATGCGGGAAAATCAAATTTTCCCATTTCTTTAAATTTTCTTGGGTCGATACTCAAAAATAGAAATTTTTAACCCGAAAATCATAATTTCAGTAAATTACCATAAGACCCCAAAACTTTTAATTTTCATCATTTTAGTCCTAAATTGTTCAAACCAAACTTAGGTGATTTCCAATCACAAAAAAAATGATTTTTACATCAAATATAAATTAAAAACATAAATCTGAAAAAAATTCTAGATTTTTCTGTAATTACGGAAATGCCCTTAAACTTTACATTTTGATCATTTTAATCCTTATTTGTCAAATACATAATTAGGTGATTCCCAATCACTAAAAAAATGATTTATACATGTCATACATGTCAAAATACAAATTTCTATTCAAGAAAACATTTTTTTTCCAAAATTGCCGAGAGGTCCCTCAAGTTTCCAAGAATTGTACTTTAGTCCAAATTGGTTCAAAACCATTCAAGATGACGTCCAATCAACACCAAAATTAATCTGCATCATATACACATAATTAATTAACACATATATGAAAAACCCTAAATTTGGAGAGGGTTATGAACCCTAAGTTCTCAAAATTGTCCAATAGGCCAATTAACACAAAATTAATAAAATTCAACATTTTAATTCAATCCTTACTACACCAAACAAGTCTCACCACCATGAAACAACTCAAGAACAATTATATGTCATTTATGAGTGGCTAAGCAACTCTAGAATGGCTACCAAGTTATCAAATAACCAAAAGTAAGCTTAATAACACTTAATAAGCTTTCTCTACTAAATACACATGCTAACATTTTTCATTCATGCTTCAAACAAACTTATTACAAACCCAAGAGAATAGAGAAAACATAACAACATCATATGTTGAAGTCTAAAGGCATAGAAATAATTTTCAAGTAAAGAAAAATATGAAATTACCTTAATTTTCATGGTTTTCTTCACAAATCCCCTTTAGCTCTTAGGTTTTTCTCTCAAATCCTTAATTTTGTAATCTATTTTTCAAGCCAAAATTTTGAAGCAAAATGAAAAAAATCCTAGCTTAAAAGGATAAGGCCATGACCGACTTCTAGGGGTAAAATGTGAATTTTTTTTTCTACAAATTTAATCAATATTAAATATGTTAAAAATAAGTTGTCAACCATTTTAATTAATATATGAACAAATGTACCAATTACATTTTGCCATATGAAAGTTAGAAGATATTTATATTTAATTAATCTAATTATTTTACAATTAAATAATTAGATAATTATAAATATAAATATCCAAATATTTGTATAATATTTACATTAAATATTCAATAATACATATATTTGAGACAAGTGTCAAATACTTTATTTGACAATAAATTAATGTGGATTTAATAAAATCAAGTATTTAAATCAAATACACATTAATTAGGAAAAAGCCAGAAAGACCCTTAAAGCGTGTATTTATCGTTTAACCGTTAACATATCTATAAATAATCAATATTATTTATAAAGGTAGCCCTAGTGCTCTATGAGTATGTTTTATTAATGAGACTCTCTAGATTCAGGCATATCTGTCACGAAATCTAATTTCGTGTCCATAATCTACCCACCAGTAAATTACGGCGACCACTGATAAACTCGATGAAATATACAGGTCGAGGTCATTACATACGTATAATCCATCCGTCACTTGTATTCGGATTATCCCAGAGATATAGATATATATGTCAAATCTCTCTAGGTATAATCCTGTTGATGATTCTATTAGCAATCTCTTAATAACACTTCGAACTTACTTCTACAGTATACCACAAGCCCATGGATTTAACAGATTGCTAATTGCACATGTTGGTTTCTAAAGTTGTCCCAAGATCATTCAAGCATAAAAACATGTGAATACAATAAAGAAGTATGGCGGAATCATACTTACAAAGATCGGATGGTTGAAGATGATGAACACAAAAATTCCTCCAAGTATTCGGCCAAGGTGCTCATTTTGTTGAAGAGTTGAATCCAAGCTCCAAGCTTTGTGTTGATTCCAAGCTCAAAGGTGGGTTTCCCTAACACCTTGAATGATCCTTGAATGTGCTAGCAAGTGAAGAAAAAGAAAAACAATCCTTCTTGTTCTTCAATAAGGCTCACGACAATGTGAGGTTTGGGAGAGAGAGAGAGAGTTTATGTTTGTTTGATTTTGTTTTCTAAAAACAATAATACAAAAGTGTTACCGAAATTTTGGTAAAAGCTTTTCCAAAAAGAAAATCCAATTTTGGAGCCAAAATGGCATTAATTACCCACAACCACCACCATCATAAATAGTGACTGTGATGTGACGAGCGATGTGACTTGTGGCCGCACTTGATTCAAAATCGGAGTGGCGTCACAAACACATTCCGGGCTCGGGTTCGTTAATTCTGAATTAACGAATTTTCCATTGCGACGTATTTAAATCAAATTTAATTAAATAATTATGCCTAGCAAAATTACTATTCACGTCGCTCGTGAATTAATTCTAAATCAATTCGTTAGCCCGAATTAAAATCCAATTTTAATTCCGCGTCGAAATCTAATTTCGTTTAATATATCGAATATATTATTTTATCGATTAATTCCAAATTAATCGTTCTCTCTCTTCAAATAGTATTTTATCCCAGATAAAATCTCTCTGTCATTAATCTCAGATTAATTAAGTTCGAATCATTCGTCATCAGTGAATCTTCGGGAAGCGACCCATGAGATCCCTGGATATGTTGGCAGTAAATCCGGTCGTCGAACTATCTGAACACGAACGTACCTCATACTACAATTTTACCGATTTACGAGACATGGTTGGCTTCTAGCAAAGCACTGTGCCTTCCCAATTCTCCAGAAATATTCTTAATGGAATATATAATCTATATCAGGCGTAGTATACGTAGTGTTGCATATTGCGATCCAGTATCGGATGTCACATGCAAGGCCTGAGGCTGGAATAGTGTCTGCCCCGTACGAAGCATATATCGGATTACAAACAACTAGTCTCTTTAATCGGATAATCATAACCTTGTCATATTATCCCGATGGTTGCAACCATTTAGAGTACCAGTTCTGTATCCCTGCGTGATCATCATCTCCATATGACTGAAGTGATACTTCCATCTTGACATCACATCCAATACACTACAATTCTCAATAAACCCAGAAGAGGCATACACAGAACCTGTTAAAGTCCTGGACGACCAAAACCAAAGCGTATTGATAGTCGCAAGTACTAGCGATGCAAGTCTCAGGTTAAGACCAAATACACCTACCCTGATGCGGATTCCCATAGACACATAGTCATACTACTAATGGGATTCCACGGGGTCTATCTAGAGCGAAGCTGTTTCCGTACCATCGGCAAACACAACCTCATATCACACTTGCATAAGTATCCAATAATTAAATATATGAGAACTATGCAGTTACGCTTCCATAACACGCACAAGTGCAATACTAGTTTATTCCGCATTATCGATGTCCAATCTCGATAATACTACGACTAGGGATATTTAATGATTAAACCTTTATGGATTGATACTGTCTCATATCTTATAATCCGGAACTAATCATTGGGACTTTTATCATTTATATATTTAAGTAATCAAATTAAAAAATGATAAAATGCAATTTCCATTGCTACATAATTAATTTGTACAAAAACCACAATATCTTTTACAAATAGTGACGTTATGGGTCATAATTGTCTAACAATCTCCCACTTGGCCTATAGCCAGTCACTCAAGCATCTAATACCTGAACTATATACATGTCGCTCAAACGTTTGCTGAGGAATAGCTTTCGTTAGCGGATCTGCAATGTTGTCATCTGATGCGACCTTCTCGATCTTCACATCGCCATGATGTATGATCTCACGAATTATATGGAAACGTCGAAGAACATATTTGGATCGTTGATGAGACCGTGATTTCTTAGCCTGCGCTATAGCCCCATTATTGTCACAATACAATGGAACGAGCTCAGCTGCTAACGGAATTACTCCTAATCCAATTAGGAATTTATGGATCCAAACTACCTCTTTTGCTGCTTCAGCTGCAGCAATATACTCTGATTCTGTTGTTGAATCGGCAACAGTCTATTGCTTGGAAGATTTCTAGCTCACTGCTCCGTTATTCAAACAAAATATGTACCCGGATTACGACTTACAGTCGTCTTTATCGGTTTGGAAACTTGCATCGGTATACCCAGTTACCTCAAGTTCTCCATCTCCATAGATTAAGAAAGAATCCTTAGTTCGTCTAAGATACTTAAGGATATTCTTAACCGCCATCCAGTGACTATCACCTGGATTGTCCTGATAGCGACTACACATGCTCAAAGCATAGGAGACATCAGGTCGCATACATATCATGGCATACATGATCGATCCGACTGCCGAGGCGAATGGTATCCGACTCATGTTGTCTCTCTCATCTTGAGTTTTAGGACACATGTCCTTAGATAGAGTGACGCCATGTGACACTGGCAACAGTCCCCTCTTGGACTGATCCATGTTGAATCTCTTCAATAATTTGTCAATGTACGTGCTCTGGGAGAGTCCAAGCAGCTTTCTAGATCTATCCCGATAGATCTTTATTCCCTGAATAAAGGTTGTTTCTCCCAGATCTTTCATGGAGAATTTTAATGAAAGCCAAGCTTTCACCGATGTTAACAAGGGAATGTCATTGCCAATAAGCAATACATCATCAACATAAAGGACAATGAATGTCAGTGCGCTCCCACTAACCTTCTTATATACACAAGGATCATCCTCGTTTTGAACGAAATCATATTCTTTTATTATCTCATCAAAACGTTGGTTCCAAGAACGCGATGCTTGCTTCAATCCATAAATGGATCGATTTAACTTACAAACCTTGTTTGCAAGTCTTGGTACGACAAAAATGTCAGGCTGTTGCATATAAAGATCCTCCAAAAGGTTTCCGTTAAGGAAATCGGTTTTGACGTCCATCTGCCATATCTCGTAATCGAAATATGCAGCAATAGCAAGCATTATCCGAATAGATTTAATCATGGCAACAAGTGAAAAAGTTTCTTCGTAATCGACACCATGTCGTTGACGATACCCTTTCACTACAAGCCTAGCTTTGTACGTTTGTATGTTGCCATCCATATCGGTCTTCCTTTTGAAGACCCATTTGCAACCAATAGGCTTTAAGCCTTCTGGTGCATCAACCAGTGTCCAAACTTGGTTGGTGTACATGGAATCCATTTCGGAATTCATGGCATCTTGTCATAAACTGGAGTCGATACCTTGTATCGCTTTCTTATACGTAGTCGGCTCGTCTTCCTCAATAAGATTAATATCCACATGAGGTGAGATCAGAAACCCATACTTCTCAGGTTGTTTTCTGACTCTCTCTGACCTACGCGGTCCTTGTGTATTCAAAGATTGTGGTACAGTCTCATCCCTGATGGACTGTTCATGTTCCGTTAAGGATTCTATGCCAGGAACAGTATCACTCTGATTTTCATCAAGTTCTACTTTCCTCCCACTTATCAAGGAAAACCGCATGTAGAGCAACAAAAACTTTGTTCTCTTGTGGGTGATAGAAGTAATATCCTTTTGTTTCCCTAGGATATCCTACCAATAGGCATTTATCCAATTTGGGTTCTAGTTTGGTACCTTCCAAACGTTTGATGTATACCCAACAACCCCAAATCTTCAGGAATGAGAAACCCGGATTCTTTCCTGACCATATTTCATACGGAGTCTGTTGAACAAACTTTGACGGAACCTTATTCAAAATAAGTATTGCACTGTTCAATGCATATCCCCAGAAGGAAATACGTAGCTCTGTGCGACTCATCATAGACCTTACCATGTCTAACAAAGTTCGGTTTCTCCGTTCGGACACACCGTTTAATTGTGGTGTTCCAGGAGGAGTCCACTGTGAAAGAATACCATATTCTTTCAAGTAATCAAGAAACTCATTGCTCAAGTATTCGCCAGCACGGTCCGACCGTAATGTCTTAATACTTTTGCCGGTCTGTTTTTCTACTTCGTGTCGAAACTCTTTGAATTTCTCAAAAGTTTCCGACTTGTGTCTGATAAGATACACAAAACCATAACGCGATGCATCATCCGTAAAGGTTACGAAGTACTCATATCCACCTCTAGCCTGGCTAGACATGGGCCCACAAACGTCACTATGAACAAGTGTTGGAGTGTGCTAAGGTCCCAAGGATCAATAAATAAGCATGAAACACATGTGAATACATACGAGGGAGTTGCGAAATACGAGGTTGAGCGACGCGACAACGAACAAAACTTGAAATTCTGCTCACTGCTTGTCACGGCAGTTCACTGTCACAGCCCTCCAAAATCGGCCATTGATGCTCCTTGAACAAGCTCCAAGCTTCGTCAAATGATTCCCGGCTTATGGGTGGACTTCCCTATCACCTTCGCATGTCTCTCGGAGTGCTAGCTCTATTGATTTTTGCCACCAAAACCAAGCACTTTGGCTTCCCTTCTCACGATTTTTGCAAACCAGAAACCAGAAAGTTTCAGCCCCTTGGGCGTGAGGAAGAAGAGAGAATGGAGAGAGAGAGAGTTGTTTTGGCACTTAAAAAATGGTAAACGATTTTCCAAAAATCATATACACAAATTGAATTCAAAAAGTCAACAAAGGACAAGCTTTAAAAGCTCCCAACAACTCCCATCAAGTCACATCTATCAATCAAGTTATCAAGTCACATGACTCAAAGTGACAAGTGAGTTGACGCTTGATGCGACTAATGATTTGACGCTTGATTTGACTTGCGTGCCGCACTCGAATTCGAAATGCGAATGCGCTCGCAAATAATCCCGGGATCGGGTTCGCTAATTCCAAATTAACGAATTTTCTGTTGCGACGAAATTAAATGATTACGCCTAGTGAAGTCACTATTCACGTCGCTAACGAATTAATTCTAAATTAATTCGTTCGCCCGAATTAAAATCTAATTTTAATTCCGCGTCGAAATCCAATTTCATTTAATATATCGAATATATTAATTTATCGATTAATTACAAATTAATCGTTATCTCTCTCTTTAAATGATATTTAATCCCATATAAAATATCTCCACAATTAATCGAAGATTTATTTTCTCTCTCATCTAATTAATCCCAGATTAATTAAAGTGCGAGTCATACGTCATCGGTGAATCTTTGGACAGTGACCCATGAGATCCCCGGATATGTTGGCAGTAAATTCGGTCGTCGGACTATCCGAACACGTAAGTACCTTGTACTACGTTTATACCGATTTACAAGACAAGGTTGGCTTCTAGCAAAGCGCCATGCCTACCCAATTCTCCAGAAATATCCTTACAGGAATAAAGGATCTATATCAGGCGTAATATACGTAGTATTGCGTATTTCGATCCATTATCGGATGATCACGTGCTAGTCTTGGGGCTAGAATTGTGTATGCCCCGTACGAAGCACATGTCGGATGTCTGGTAACTAGTCTCTATAATCGGATATACATGACCTTGTCATAATATCCCGATAGCTGCAGCATTTAAGAGAACAAGTTCCGTATCCTACGTGCCCATCATCTCCACTATGACTGGAGTGATACTTCCGTCTTGACATCACACCCAATACACTGCGATTCTCTATATACCCAGAAGAGGCGTAAACAGAAACCGGTTAAAACCCTGGACGACCAAAACCAAAATATATTGATTGTCGCAAGTATTAGCAGTGCAAGTCCCAAGTTACGACCAAATACACCTACCCTGATTTCAGACATCCATAGAAACATAATCATACTACCAATGGAATTCTGAGGGGGTCTATCCAGAGAAAAGCTGTTTCCCATACCATCGGTAAAACACAACCTCCTATTACACTTGCATGAGTATCCTATACCCAAATATATGAGAACTATGCCGTTTGTGCCCTTACAACGCGCACAAGTGTAATACTAGTCTTTTACGCATTTATCGATGTCCAATCTCGATAATGCTTTGACTAGGGATATTTAATGATTTATCCTTCGTGGACTGATACTGTCTCATATCATTCTCAATCCAGGAACAATTCATAAGGACCTCATATCATTTATATATCTAGGTGATCTAATCACAAATGATAAGTGAGCAATCTCCTTTGTCACATAGTTAATTTATACAACAACACAATGATCTGTACAAATAGTGACGCTATTGGTCATAATTGTCCAACAATCTCCCACTTGGCCTATAGCCAGTCACTCGAGTGTCTTACACCCGAACTATGTACGGTTGGCTCAAACTGTTGAGAAAATGCTTTCGTCAGCGGATTTGCATGACTATCATCTGATGCGATTTATTCGATCATCACATCGCCATGATGTATGATCCGAACGAATCAGATGAATATCGAAGTTTATATATGGATCATTGATGAGACCATTAATTCTTTAGCCTATGCTGACGCCTAGCTCAGCTGCTAACAGAATTATATCTAATCTAATCAGATTATTATCGACCCATAAGGCTTCTATTGCTGCCTCAGCTGCAGCAATAACCCGCATTTGTTGTTTATATGATAACAGTATCTTGCTTGGAAGATTTCCAGCTCACTGTTCCGTTATTCAAACTGTATAGTACCGTTTGCGACTTTTAGTCGTTTTTATCGGTTATGAAACTTGCAACAGTGATCCCAGTCACTTCAAGTTTTCCTTCTCCATAGTTTAAGGCAACATCCTTAGTCCTCTAAGATACTGACGGATGTTCTTTAATTCAATCCAGTGACTATGACAAGGATTGGCCTGTTTGTGACTCCATATGCTCAAAGTATATGAGACACCAGGTCACGTACATTTTTCAATGTACGAGTTCATGGAGAGTTTTCTCGAAAGCCAAGCTTTCACCGATTATTATTTTGGGAATATCATTTCCAAGAATTGACATATCATTATTTTATAGGACAGCCACAGTCAGTGCGCTCCCACTAACCCTCTTATATACTCACGAATCGTTTTCGTTTTGAATTAAATCATAATCTATTATGATTACATCAAAACAATAATTCCAAGAACCTTATGCTTGCTTCAATCCAAACATGGATCGAATAACCTGCAAACCTTGTTTGCTAGTTTTGATACGACAAAACCGACAGGATATTGTAAACATCCTCCAAAAGGTTTCCTTTTCAGGAAAGCGATTATCCCGTAAAGCTGATATATTTCATAAATGAAACATTCAGCATTAGCTAGCATTATCCAAATGGATTTACCGTGGCAACAGGTAAAAGGTTTCGTCATAATCAACACAATGTTGATAACGATACCTTTCCGCTAAAAGCCTAGTTTTATACGTTGGTATGTTGCCTTCCATGTACGTCTTCCTTGAAGACTTATAGTACCAATAGGCACAATGCCTTGCGGTACATCAACTAGTATCCAAACTGGTTGATATACATGGAATCATATTCGGACTCATGTCACTTTGTCATAATAAGGAGTCGATACCTTGTATCACTTCCTCGTACGTAGTCAGTTGGTATACCTCAAAAGATTGACATCTTTACGAGGTGAGATCAGAAACCCATACCCCAGGTTGTTTTTTGACTCTCTCCGACATACGCAGTTCTTGTGTATTCGAAGATTATGGTATAGTTTCATCCTTGATGAACAATTTATGTTCCATTAGGATTCGGTGCCTATAATAGTATTACTTCGATTTTCATCGAGTTTTACTATCCTCACACTTACCACTGCATATTGGTATTCCTCTTAGGAAACCGCATGGCGAGCAATAATCTAATTGTTCTCTTGTGAGTTGTATAAGTACTATACTTTGATATCCCTAGGATAACCTACAATTGGCACTTATCCAACTTGGGTTTTAGTCTGGTATCAGCCAAACATATGCCTAGCATACCCAAATTTTCAGGAATGAGAAACCCGGTTTCTTTCCCGTTCATATCTAATATGATATCTGTCAAACAGATTTTATGGAACCTTATTCAAAATAAGTTCTGCACTGTTTATATGTATCCGTTGAAGGAAATGGTAGCTCAGAGCGACTCGTGATTAACCTTATCATGTCTAACAAAATTCGGTTACTCAGTTCGGACACACCATCAAACTGACGTGTTCCGGGAGGAGTCCTCTTTAAAAGAATACTATACTCTTTCAAGTATACTAGAAACTTATTGCCTAAGTATTTTCCATTACGGTCTTACCGTGACGGTTTAATACTTCAGCCGATCTGTTTGTCTATTTCGGGTCAAAACTTTAAAAATTTTCGATTTGTGTTCTTCAAAAGAAACACATAACCATAACGCGATGCCACATCCTTAAAGGTCACGAAATATTCATATCCACCTCTAGCCTAGCTAGACATGGGCCCACTTGCTTCATTATGAACTAGGGCTAACAGATCGGTGGTATTTACACTTTTACCAAGTAAATAGTGTTATAGGCACATTGCCCAATAAACTAGATTCGTAGACTTTATTTTAGTAGAATCAAATCAGTCATAGTACCCACTCTTCGAAAGTGTGGATATACGAGTCTTGTTTGATTGTGTCCCAGACAATAATGCCACAATTAGTTTCTTCTGATCAAATTAGTTTGAGCTATTTGTTTGTCATGTTATATTTTTTAGATTTATTTATATTCAAAATATAAATTCTGTTATTCACATCTAATGTGTTTATCTCAATATCATCTTTATATAATAAAACACTTTAGTGTTCTAGAATATAAAGGTTCACCTGCAGCGGGTCAAACACTGATATAGAGATAATGTATCTAGTCAAACTAGTTACATTATAACCGTTTCCTAATTTAAGTACACACCCGAAGGTAGTTCCTAAATTAGGTATCTACGATTGAAACAGCGACTTTCGTCCCATTTCCATTTCGCAGATTTATCTCAATTGAAGTCAGTATCCTGTTCATAACAGATTCTGAACATCAATACATATATTTTATGTACCACACTAAGTATTTAAAATCCAATTTCAATACTAGTAGCGAACATAATATGACAAACATATTTGAAGTCATAGCCTTGCTCGTCTTCAATTCATTCATGCCTGCTTTGTCCAAACGCCAGTCACACTTCCGCGATCCCATTTGCCACAATTAAGCAGACATTTTGGGATATGTCATTTATCTTCCCAGAAGATTATAATGATTTTGCCTTTGCCTTTTTCCACATTCCAGAAGCCTTTGGCCTAGCCTCGGGTTTCTAGAATATCGAAGTAAGGTGCGCTTTTGCGCTACTTGCCTAATTGCAAACTTTGACTTTGTCTCCTCGAGAATAGTCATTAACTCTCCAAGAGTTATTATTGCAATTTTAGTACTTCTAAAACCTAAGTATAGATTTATGAAGATCCTTCAATTTCAGTATCATACTTTAAGGATCTAATCCTTAGTTCTGATTTAGAAATTAAGGACTCTACTGCGACAAGCTTAATGGATTAAGCACTAAAGTTATCATCACATAATCTTCCAAAGATTATGCTCTACTGTTTGCTTAACTCCGGGCTTTAGGCCTAATATGTTATTTTATCAAATAAAGTAACTTATTATTTTCCAGGACCATCCTGAAACTTTATTCCCAATTTGAAAATTAAACCATTTAAATACATTTTCCCTAGGATTATGTTTTAAATGTCAATCTTTCAATTTTATCTTGATTTTGATAGTCCAACTATTTAATCAACGATTTAGGTACTATTAATTATAATGATTACAATAGTCCAACTATTTAATCAACTATAATTTAATAGATTAAAATCAATTATATTTATTACTATAATCCAATTATAAAATCAACTATAAATGAATAGTTTGAATACAGTGCAACTGTTAATTAAAACAACGTTTAAATATTAGTCCAACTAACATTTAATTTATATGAAGATTGATATTTGTTTGAGCGCGTATGGCAAGTAATTAAACAAATATTGCAAATTCAATTCTTGCCTCCCACTATTTTTCGGTGAGCCTCTAACCCTCTGTCGAGTACTCGGGAAACCATGTTTCCTAGTGGGCTAGGATCCCGTTAAATATCACACAATCTTGACTTTGGCAAACAAATTGTATGATATTTAACTAGGTAGATATCTAAGATCGATTGGATCCAATCCAATTCCTGGATCCGGTAGGGGGACATCCAAGTCCGAAACATATATCTTATATATGCCAATATATCCAATATATTGCCTAACCTTTTTCCTCTGGATCAACTAAGCCTTGACTTTGGCACAAAAAACTTAGTGATCCCAGTTAAGCGCGACCCATTGACCATGGAAAGCTTCGTAATCAATGTCGATGGACAAGAAGTGGTCTTGACTTTGGCCAACAAACCACAACTTGGACAAGACACTAATATGGAACAAAGCTCTCAGGATTCAAACACATCCTCGACGGACAAAGGCCTTGACTTTGGCCAACAAGCCAATGCCAGTCTCGGATCTTGAGTGAGAATCACTCAATGGAAGGAAAAACCATTAATATTTTGCGAGGGTTTTTCAAGTGCAAATTGGCAACCAATTTATTATCTTTGTTAAGGTCTCATCATCATACACCCTTAAACATGCATTCTAAACACATAATAAAGCGCGTATAAATAAATAATAATGATATGCAGATGGATACTTTACACATTGATCTAGATCAAATCTCCCTCTTTCTCTCTCCCGCTAGCACAAGTATCACTTCTACCCGTTACACTACACTTCTAAAGAAACCTCATTTACATTGAGGGGAATAGGTGAGAAGAGAATACAAAGAGTATGGAGGTGATAAGGCTGGACACACAGGTGCAATTAATAAATCAAAATTATTACAACAATTTCTAAAATTGCCCCACCCATCTAATATCCATCCGATATACATTATTCATGCATCGCAACCATGTATTCACACAAGCATGTTATCAATCAATCTAATCAAATTAATTAATCTGATAATTAGTGACCATCCAATGTTCAAACAACGATTTGATTTTGCTTGAGTCAAACTCGTTTTGCAAACAA